>OZ010572.1:49754956-49809956 GCA_963932145.1 Acanthosepion lycidas | reverse complement strand
TTTGAATGCTATTAAATGTATGACTTCAAAGTAGGGGTCAGAATATGAATTCACTTCAAAATATTTTCGTGGTATGTAAGGAAAATTTTGGTATGCAGAAGTCGTTTTAATGTTAATTTTAACAATATCCATTTTTTTTGTTTTTTTCGCATTTTTCACGCAGTGGTCATCGGCTGGTCATTGTGTCGTTTTAACATCACTCGATTAATATTTCTTTTGTTGTGAGTCATCCCATAATTTACAGATTTATTCATTGATAACATTTGCAGAAACTTTGCAGGAACAAAGAGTGAAATCGTACACATATAAAGATGCACGCATAAATACACGTATTCATATTTATATACGCAGGCTTATACACGCATGCACCAGGGGGTACTTCGACGTGATGTAATGATTAACAAGCTTGTCTCGCTAGATCAGTTACTATATAATCACTGAGTGTTTCAGCCTTTCAAACTTTCAGCCACATTTAAGCTACGCTTAGTAAATTACTAGGCCCTTTGGCGTAAAGTAATGGTTAGGAAGCTTGTCTCGTTAGATCAGTTACGACTGAGTAGTGGATTCGATCCTTCCTGGGCGCTCCAAACTTTGGGCCTTGTGTCCCATCTAAGCTACGCTTAGAAAAACATTAGGGCAAGATTTTCTCGCTAGATCAACTATGACTGTGTAGTGAGTTCGATCCTCACTGGGTGCTCCATACTCGCGGCCTTATGCCACACCTAAGCTACACTTAGTAAATCACTACACACACATACATAGCAGACTCGTAACATCGAATATAGACAATAATAAAATTAATATATACTTGGAAATTAGCGTTAAACAAATGTATTCTTTTCATTAAATTCGACTCGTCTTTTCGTAATTGAGGGTTTTTATTACAACTTACGGTTGACTGCTGTGTGACCGCTATATTAGTGAGTAAGAATAAAGTTACTACTGGTAAGATCTCAATTCGCATCCAACAAGTTTTTCATGGACGACGCTGTAATCATTTCGGACATGGTATCCAATCGGTGGTCTAATAGATAGCGACCCGGAATTAGAAGTTGGAGAAATTAATTCAAATTCCAGCCGTGTTCATTGCTCGCGCCAATACGCCTGGAAAGAATACACCTCTTTTCACTCAGGCTACGGGTAAATAGCATGAGAGATTTGGGCATGTAGCTTTGGTTGGCAACCAGCCCGAAAGAAGGAAATTTGTGAATTCAAACCTGCCTGTAGAGGGTTGATCTGTCAACCGTACTGCACGATTCTAATGAGTTACGGGAGTCGTGATTGTGATCGATTTTATAACCAGACAGATCACAGCTCTACTCTCATTATCTCGTTTGTTTCTACGATTAGTTGTCTTAAATCATTTAATTTCTAGGATTAATTATTTTAATCGTACAGGGAGAGCAGCCCACCCATAAAATGACGATGGAGCGTAAATATACGAAGCCGAATATACCAAACATGACCCTTACTTGAATAAGGGTATACACCAGACACATACAACACAGCCAAAATGTATCCGATTTAATGACAGGTTTTGATAAAAGCAGAACATAACCTTGCAGGTGGGAACTAATTAAAGGTCTGGTAACATAGTTCGCTCTGATGATGTTCAATTTAGGGTGTTCTCAAGAATCTAAGTATGACTTCTAACTCGTCTTGGCTGCTTCATGTTTCAAACCTAAAAAAATCCCCCTCAACCAACGGCTATGATATTCTTCCACCATTCAATCTCATAAACAACGCCATCCTCCTAGCGAATATAAAAAACTTGTTATGGCCATCATTATGGCTATCTATCTGGTCATCCAAGCTTATGTCTATCTATCTCTTAATGTATCCTTATAGCAATGTATCTATTAAGGCATACAAAAATAACACTTCATATAAATATTCATATATTAGGTTGGTGCAAAAATAATAACGTAATAATGTCGTTTTTTGACGTTAAAAAATACGTCAAAAACGATATTATTACGTCATTATTTTTTGCACCAACCTAATATATATATATATATATATATATATATATATATATATATATATGAATATTTATATGAAGTGTTATTTTTGTATGCCTTAATATTCAAACCAGTATGCTTTTTTGCTTGTTATTCTCACAAAATTTTGGTTGTTGTACTCGCCGGCCTTCTTCGCTTTTGTGTCATTTTTCCGTTTTTTCCCCCGACTAAACCTGAGTATGTGGCTAAAAAAAAAAAAAAGAAAAAAAAAAACAGAAATTGAAGTTACATCTAGAATATTTACCTCACCCCGTGGATTGAATATAGGGTTTGATTCAAAATCCCGAGGTTACAGAATATGGCGACAGGCACATGAAAAAAAAAAAAAAAGCCGGGGGTACAATGACCAAAATGTTTTGAGCATAACAACCAATAGAAGAATGCTGGTTTTTTAAAAGCCAGGCCTTTACTCGTGATATTACACCATCTAAAGAACGTATATGATAGTTTTAAACGTCGATACCCCAACACATATTTACTACTGCGCAATTTTGAAATCACTCCAAGTGTGCTTTACACTGCTCAGTCAAGAAAGACTTCGTAGCAAAGCAAAGTCCAATAAACATTTTTGTTTTCACAGTTTTTGAATAAATTCATATCTCTCGTTTGAAGATTTCAAGGCCTATATCGGCTAATTTTATTGTCGTATCAGAAGAGTTAACAAGTTCATTTTTGAGGTTTTGGGATGTTTCCCCGATGTAAACCTTTGGGCATTTTGTACAATCTAGTCTGTATATTCCTGTTTTTGTTCTGTTGTTGTTGCTATCTCGTTTAGTGCGATTATCTCTTATTACTTTAGAGGTCGTGTTGACATATTTTAGGTTATAGTTGGATACATTATTTTCAATGGTGACTGATATTCAGCTTAATATTCAACAACTTTTACGAAAATTGGAAATATCCACTAAAATTGTATATATATATATATATATATATATATATATATATATATATATATATATATAGTCATCATCATCATCATCCTGTTGACTTTTGTAATCGTATGGCGGATTCGAATGCCGAAGCCACAGTAACTCTTTTTCACAACGGTCTATCAACGGCAGCCATCGGCAATCCTGGTACAGTCATACCTGTCCATTGTCTGACATTTTATATATATATATATATATATATATATATAAATAAATTTATATGTATATATATATATATATATATTTATAATTTATATTTATGCTATACTTTTATCTCGAGCACTATTTAAAAAAAAAATAATAACAAAACTACTAAATAACTTTGTATTATTTAGCTAACGAGTTCTTTCCTATTTTCTATATATTTTTCATATATATATATATCATTCACACACACACATTTATATATATATATATATATAACGACGGAAATGTCTACAAGGTGCCTTAATTGTAAGGTCATCTACAGTAAATTTTCGCCCTGGCTTTTACAACATTTCACTATTCCTTTCAGAACTTCTAATATCACAGTGTGGGATATCTACTAACAAAAATATTAGAAAGAAAATGAAATGAAATTGGCTAGATAAAAAAAAAAAAAGAAATTAAAATTCCCAGCATCCCTCGTTTGTGCGCATGTTTAGTCGCAGCAACATTACAAATTTAATCCGACTAAGTCTTAAAGTACAAAACGCGTCACAACAAAAATCTTTACATTTTGTCATGCATTCTCCATTATATATATATATATATATATATATATATATATATACTCGTGTAACGTGCGATCTGGCGTGTCGTGCGACCCCCCCCCACACCAAATTTTAATTAATAAAAAATGATTTTATCATGTATTTCGTGTATCATGCGATTCCTTTTTTGAGAGACCAAATTACAATTGACTAACGTTTTTTCCTCTATCCCTTTATCCCAACTTCTAGTTAAATAAGTTAAAAGAAAAGTAAAAGAGAATGATGATAAATGTATCATTAGTAATGCTATACTCGTTAGATAAACGCGTACAGCCATCAACAACCGAACGAGAAAGAGCTAAACATCTTATAAACGTAAACAATGGAAAAGATGTCTATTCCTTATGTTTTTATCTTATAATATGATACAAATATGTGAATATTACATGCATTATTGCTGGATACAGTTAAGTAAAACATCAGTTTTAACAAAATGACCTTTATTTTAAATACAGCTGTACTTTTTTACTACAGTAAATGGATATATAGTTTGGCCAACGGTGTAACCAGCATTACATACGCTAATTTTATATCCCGTGTATTGGGCAACCTTTTAAAATTAGCTTCAAAATTATATATATATATATATATATATATATATATATATATATATATATAGATATATATATATATATAGATAGATAGATAGATAGATAGATATGAATGTAAGGACAATATATATATATGTATGTATGGAAGGGCAATTTTGGTGTTACACCAGTTATATATATATATATATATATATATATATATATATATATATATATATATATATATATATATTTGCACCAACCTATATATATACATATATTTAAGTTACGAAGAACTTGGTAAACCGTATGGGTAATTTTTTTTTTTTTTTTTTTTCATTTCGTTGTTGGAAGTGTTACCTGATGATCCGGAGTCCTTTAAAACGATTTTGGTGAAATAAATTATTGTAATGATACCTTAAAGTGGTCTGTTATTCATTATATATATATATATATATATATATATATATATATATAGTTACTGGAGTAACAGCAAAATTGTCCTTACCACAAAATGTTTAATACAAAAAAAAATAAATAAATAAAATAAAAAATACAAAACAAAAAAGCACTAAAATAATTGAGATTCTTTTTCCATGTTTTCAAATAAGACGGTTAGCCATCTGGATACTATTTGTCGTAAGAATCATTGAAAAACCCTTAGAGTTATTCAGCTAGATAAAGAGAACTGGTTAATTTTGTTTTGTGTCAGTAACACTGTCTTCCCAACTGAGCAGTATTGAGAGAAAAATCATTCACGGCTTCAGTAATGGTACCAACATTCATACTCTGGCTTCCATCTTCAAAATCAGAACCATCAAAAGAACGGTGAATAAGTTTAAAAAGATGAAACAGTAGAGAGGAAAACTGGGTCAGGAGATGACAACATGATGGGATCACCATTTCAACTAAAGCTAAAGAGATCAATTAGAAAAGATCCAACTCAGTACATAAGAATTCCAGTCGAATCTATTACACTGGATAAGGTATGGATCCTCTTCTTCTTCCCCCAGATATGTCTAAATAGCAGGACAGGCATGGTTCTATAGACTTGGATAACAACTGGTCTACCGCAGAAAGAAATACGGGAAAAAATCAATCATGTATCAAAAGATACATGATCGCCTAATTTGAACTCGGATCGCTGATTTCTTTTTCTTTCTTTTTATGTGCCATGTCCTTTCAGGACGTAGGCGAACATGGCTCCCCACCTCCCTCTATCCTTTTGCAGCACTCAACAAGTTCCTTCCCTCTGTCACCTCCCCCAGACCACGTTCTATCATCCACTTGCTTAAGCCCGCCAGGTATGACACGTGTTGTTTTCTCTTATCTCTCTTTCCCTCTATTTGACCTGTGAGTATCACATTCTCCAGGCCCTCCTTCCTCATTATGTGTTCCAGAAATTTCAGCTGCCTCTTTCTGATAACAAGTATAAGCCTCCTCCTTGTTTGTAATCTGTCTAAGACTTCATCGTTGCTCACACGTTCGGTCCATGATTTCTTTTTACGATTCTCTAATCGTTACACTACCCCACACAACCATTTGTTATATATATATATATATATATATATATATATATGTTGTGAGATCGAGAGAGAAAAGAGTAAGAGATATGCAACAACGCCTATGAATACCTAAGTGGGTGGCATCTAAATATGTAACCCTTAGGATTTATGACTAGTCTTTAAAACGCCCTCTTTTTTCCATCCGCTCTTAAATATCGTATTGCACGAGGACTATGTACTCTGTGACCTCTATGAATATGCATGTAGCGAAAAATATCCACATAAATAATGACAATACCGGTATAAAATTATGAATGCGTGCAGGTGTATATTTATATTATATATAATTATCTAGCTCTGAAGGTGAATATATATATATATTTCTTATGTTTATATATGTGTGTATTTTTATCTTCGTTGATTTGTATATTTTCAATATAAATGCATACGTATGTATGTTATTGTATTCTACTAATGAATTTTATATAAGCACAAAGTTTATATAAACTGCATAATTCGATATCCCGTCTAAAATATTTAAACCAATAAAAAAATAATTGCTAAGCATAATTTGATGATATGCTGGCAGCGTAACGGATTTCGGCGTAGAAAGTGTAATCGGCGAGCGAAGTTCTAATTTTAGCCTAGCCTCCTGTGTCCACTTGTTCACATTTTGGGAAAGGACATGAAATCGTCTCTTCGCCCTTCTTCCAACTATGGGTTAAATAGTAGCGTAGACTGAGCTCTTCAGCCTTGGATGGCAACTAGTCTAAGAGAAGAAAATCTTTGAATTTCAAACCATAATATGCGATCCGAGTTCAAATTCCAACCGAGTATGTTGCTTTCATGTTCTTGAGAAATGCATGAACCCATCTCTTCTCCCTCCAATTATGGGTTAAATAACAAGGTTAGCCTTTCAGGTGACATCCAGTCTGCGAAATGGGAAACTGAATCCCAAACCGTAGAGACTGCAACAGGAAACCACCCCGTTACCTTCCCCAAGATAGTGTGCCACAGATAATTCACAGATAGAGGAAAGGGAAATTGTAGAAAGTCATATTCGCCTACGGCCTGAAGGAACGTGACATTTTAAAAAATATATCAAAAAAGTATTTTTTTCTATCAAATTTTCACTTTTTCCCCGTTCTTTCTATAAATGCGTGTGGCATGGATTGGTAGTGGTGGTAGTAGTTGTGTCTCTGTGTGCATGGGAGAGAGAGAGAGAGAGAGAGAGAGAGTGAAATAGTAGCAGAGAGAGAGAGAGAGGGGGGGAGAGAGAGAGAGGGAGCGAGAGAGAGAGGGGGGAGAGGGAGTGAAACACAAACACACGCAAAACAAACCAAAATTTTATTGCTTTTCGAACGACTTAAAATATTGCATATCGCAATGTTTTTATTAGAGATGGTTATTCTAATAAACTGTATTTTCGCGCGCACACACACACACACAAACATTATATATATATATATATATATATATATATATATATATAGAGAGAGAGAGAGAGAGAGAGAGAGTGAGAAAGAGTGTGTGAGAGATATATTCAAAAGTTATTTTTAGTGGAAATCCATATTTAAGTAGACTAAAAATGACGTCTGAAATAATAAAAATATAAAAAATAAGATCCATTTATCGAAAAGTTCGCCCGTACGTGTGTGCGTGTGTGTGTGTGTTTGTGAATGTGTGTGTGCGTGTGAATTTGTGAATGTGTGTGTGCGTGTATATTTGTGAATGTGTGCGTGTGTGTGTGTGTGTGTGTGTTTGTGAATATGTGTATGCGTGTGTATTTGTGAATGTGTGTGTGTATTTGTGAATGTGTCCGTGTTTGTGAATATGTGTGTGCGTGTGTATTTGTGAATGTGTGTGTGCGTGTGTATTTGTGCACTCCACACTGCGTTTCTCGAAAAAAATGCATGCCTAAGGTACAAATAATGACGTGCTTTTATATAGCATTCATTTATAACAGATTTCTATATTCACTGGAAACATCTACTGAACATTATATATAAAATCTGGCATATACTCCTGCCTCATCAACGTGTCAGTTGCATGTGTGCGAGATCTACGATCGTTATTGATGACACTTTTAAAGAAATGCAGCGAAGACACAATAACGGAATTAAAACCAAATAAAATAGAATATAAAAATGTTATTTTACCAACGAGACGTAACAATTGAGACAAACAGGTGATAAAATACGAATAATTACTGAACAAAGAATGTCGTTTATTTTTTTACCATAAACCGATGCATTCGATTTGAAATAATAAACTGAACTACAAATAAATGCACATATCTCGAGCGTTTAATGTTTATGTACATAAATATAAGATATAGCACATAAAATAGCACATATAAAATATCAATAAAGCATATAGATAAAATATAAGATATAAATAAAATAACTCATAGTAAAAAGGAAACGGGGTATTTAAGAAAGAAAGAAAGAAAAAAATCAATGGGAATTTTTTCGGTTTGTTCAACTTGAACAGACTGCCACGTGCCTGTAACCAAAAGATGTAGAAAAAGATGTATATGCATCATAAAAGCAAGATGCAACATTGCCTTATTGTGAAGTTGGATCCGGGCATCATCAGACATCACGGTAAAAGTACACCGGATCAAATGGTGGTTCCCCCCCACCCCTTACATAGGGGGACGCAGGTTCGAATCCTGCTGGGGGGGCACATTTTCTTTAAGTTTTTACTAGTACGCAGGCCGGTAAACAGAAAATAACATACTGTTTAAAATAAACGGAACGTCTACTCAAATACGAATATCCACTAAAAATAACGTTTAAAAGTAATATATATATATGTATTAAATATATTTTATATTATTTATATGCATTATAATTATATAGAAAAGAAAAAAAAACATATAAAGATATATATTTGTGTGTGTATAAAAGAAAAGCGATTTTAAAAGTCTCGCCATAATAATTGTTTGTAAATGTATCACGATTCTTTGTATCCATTTTACGTGGAACTTTTCTCAAGTTCAAACTGAAATCAAAGAAATATTGGTATAGTTGTACAATAGGCACTACACCAGTAATATTTTTTTCATATTACTATAGATTCTATAGTATTTCTATCATTAGGCAATCTTTTGATATATGACTAACGAAGCAGATTTTTTCCCGCAGTAGGTTGCCATTTCTTTCTGCGGAAGACCAGTTCCCATCCAAGGCTACTGAACACGGTCTGTCCTGCTATTTACCCATGGCAATGACCAGCTGCCATCCAAGGCTATAGAACCCGGTCTATCCTTCTATTTACCCACAGCCAAAACCAGCTGCCATCCAAGGCTATAGAAACCGGTCTGTCCTGCTATTTACTCATAGCCATGACCAGCTGCCATCCAAGGCTATAGAACCCGGTCTGCCCTGCTATTTACCCATAGCCATGACCATTTGCCATCTAAATCTATGGAACCCGGTCTGTCCTACTATTTACCCATAGCCATGACCATTTGCCATCTAAATCTATGGAACCCGGTCTGTCCTACTATTTACCCATAGCCATGACCATTTGCCATCTAAATCTATGGAACCCAGTCTGTCGTACTATTTACCCATAGCCATGACCATTTGCCATCTAAATCTATGGAACCCGGTCTGTCCTACTATTTACCCATAGCCATGACCATTTGCCATCTAAATCTATGGAACCCGGTCTGTCCTACTATTTACCCATAGCCATGACCATTTGCCATCTAAATCTATGGAACCCGGTCTGTCCTACTATTTACCCATAGCCATGACCATTTGCCATCTAAATCTATGGAACCCGGTCTGTCCTACTATTTACCCATAGCCATGACCATTTGCCATCTAAATCTATGGAACTCGGTCTGTCCTACTATTTACCCATAGCCATGACCATTTGCCATCTAAATCTATGGAACCCAGTCTGTCGTACTATTTACCCATAGCCATGACCATTTGCCATCTAAATCTATGGAACCCAGTCTGTCGTACTATTTACCCATAGCCATGACCATTTGCCATCTAAATCTATGGAACCCGGTCTGTCCTACTATTTACCCATAGCCATGACCATTTGCCATCTAAATCTATGGAACCCAGTCTGTCGTACTATTTACCCATAGCCATGACCATTTGCCATCTAAATCTATGGAACCCGGTCATACAGTGAAAGAGTTGGATCCGGGCATCATTAAACGTCACCAAAACCTTTGCACGACATTTGTATAGATTAATCACTCCAGATTCCAAATATCAAAGTATTAAAATGATTAAATTTTTTTAAGACCAGTTTGTCATGTAAATTCATTGTAAATTGATCCCCCCTATGCTTCATACGATAAATTCGCCTATCGTCCCGTTCACACTCCTTCCCGGGGTTTTGAACAGGAGTAGAGATTTATCCCTTGTTTCCTGTTTAGGATTGTTTCCGGTTCTTTCTAAAGTCTACTTTGGCTCTATATCCCTAATACTCGGTCCTTCCTAAGCTAATGTAACTCAAAAGAGTAACCTTCTATATTGAGTGGCTCTTGGGCTTTGTACTGGGTAAATATTAGTAAAAAAACGAAACAAAAAACAAAACATGAGTCTTTAAAATATAAAAAAAAAATTAAATTCATAATCTGAAGTGCTTAATCGGCTGTAAAGGTAAAATAAATCCGAGTAGATCCTAGCAATATAAAAATATTAAAACTGATCCACAAAAGAGAGCTCGATATATTTTATTTATACATTGCAATATAGAATAATAATAAAAAAATATAAATAATTCTTTTTTTGTCTCATGTGGGGAATAGACTATTTCGGTAGACGATGAAAGTGGTCGTCTGTCTTTTCATCTCCGGGCAGTTCTGATAGTGGAATTATACACCATCTGTTTCTCATTATATATATATATATATATATATATATATATATATGTAAAGTGAACATAGAAGTCAATACTCAGAGGCGACAGTCTGTTTCATTCTAGACGCAATCGTCAGGCCACAATGTTCATTTCTTTCTGTCCTGTCCAATGCATCTAGCTTGTTGCCTCTAAGTGTTGACTTCTATGTTCACTTTTATATTTACACACGCTCTATCTCTGATATTGAGCACTTTATTCCATGAATACAGCACACCTTAAGACTATATTTCTTTATATATACATACATATACATATATATATATATATATATATATATGTATGTGTGTGTGTGTGTGTGTGTGTGTGTGTGCGTGCGTGCGACCTGGGTAAGACGATAAACTACATCCGACAGCAAGGCCTTTGATCAGGAGTTTTTGAGAAGCATAGAACCATCTCTTAATTGCTGGTGTTCCCAGGTTCACTCTGACCCGGGGTGGTAGCATCTGTCAGGGTCCCAGCTATGGGTAAATAGTTACCCCCTCCATCAAAAAAAGGGAGTCAAAACACTATGAAAGTATAAAAATAGGTTTTAGCAATACTTTTTGGTAAAAATTATTACCAGTAGTACATTTTTGAAAAAGAAAAATAGAAATATATTACCAGCAATACATTTTTGAAAAAAAATAGTACCAACGATGCATTTTCGGAAAATATATTACCAGCAATAAAAATAAATAACCCATTGAGGTTGATATACTGTAAAACAAAATAAAACAAAAACAATATATATATATATATATATATATATATATATATATATATTATATATATATTATAAACCCTTTATTCTACGTTCAACAACATCACTTGATAAGACACCAGAAGTGTTGAAACAAAATGGCTATTTTTGTAGTGATTTTATAACATATGTTAGAATTTTCGAATAAATAATTTTATACATATATATATATTATAAACCCTTTATTCTACATTCAACAACATCACTTGATAAGACACCAGAAGTGCTGAAACAAAATGGCTATATTTGTAGTGGTTTTATAACATATTTATGTTAGAATTTTCGAATAAATAATATATATATATATATATATATATATATATATATAGATATAGATATTATATATATATATATATATACTCCAGATCACGAAATTCTAAAATAATTTTTTTTTAAACTTAAGAAGAAATCAATGTCGTATGCGTATATTTGTTTTGGATTCCATCGCGGGATCAAATTCAATTCACAATTTATTTACATAGCAAACTGGAACTCCATATAATGTTTCATTATAAAATTTAATTTTTTATTTGCTATTTGTGATCTGGAGTGTTCAATCTATGATTGATTATTTTGAGTCCCAAAATTTACTAAGATCTACAAAGGACGGGAAATTGTGGAGAGACATAATCGCCAACGTCCTAAAGAAGAGGCCTGTTGTGAGACTCCACTGAAATGTTTTTATCCCGACTTGTTGAGATCATATTGTAAGTTTAACTTTAGTATGATATAAGGACAACCAGTGAAGAAGATTGAACCCATCGTATATATTGGTGAACTGTAGACGAACTTACAGGCAAAAACGTTGTAGATGACTCAGATGATTTCGTATTGTAATTGAGGTGGGGGGGGCGGCGGTTGAGAAGGTTGGTAATTTAAAGAAATGAAACAGTAAAAACATTATTTAGAGGAACTACAATGAAATTATTGGAATCAGATCGAACTTGTGGTAAAAATTAAAACTAAAATGAAAAAACAAAACAAAAAAACAGAAAAATATAGCAAAATAGATTCACGTACCTCGCATGATATGCTTCTTGCAAATTTCGACACAGGACTGATAACAGATTGGGTATATTTTAGCATTTCTTATCAAACGGATAAAAGTTAATGCGTATACACTAGTGAAAGTGAGGTACATTTGTTTGACAGTTGACACTGACTGAGTTTGCGTACCCCCTTAACGTGTGGCAAGGGCTGACCTCATATACGTTTCTCGGGCAAATGCAGTAAAAAAAAAAAAAAAAAAAAAAAGGTAAAGAAAAGAAAAGAAAAAAACTTTTACACTACAAACGAGGAAGCCGGGTATGTAAGAAAGAAAGAAAGAAAGATGGAGTGAATGGGAATTTTTTTTCGGCTTGTTCAACTTGAACAGTGATGATGCTTATTTTAAATATGGCGATCGGAATAAAATGAAAGATGTTGTAGATGTATGACGGAGTTTATCTAGATTAGATTCGGCCCTGTAGTTTAAACTACTTAGATACGAGGCGATTTAGATTGCAACATACGATTTAGGCCACCACAAAAACTAAAGGCGGTATTAAATTTGATGTTAAGTATATGACTGATTCGATATTTTTTTATGCTATCATAAAATAATAAATATTCTTTTCGAACAATTACCTCGCAATAAGCATTTATTTTCTTTATTTTAAATTTAAATACACATTTTTAAATAGCATGAAGTACAGAATTTATCTGATGCAGTTAAAAGTAACATAGGAAACTACAACAATTGGCAGTGCAAAAAGAAGAAAAAAGGGGAATATAGAATGAGCTAACTTCTTTTTTTTTTCAACAAAATCACCTTTTAGGCTTTTGTGGTCCGAAAGTCTTGTCACCCCTAGATAATATAATTTTTTTATTTATTTCAGCTGACTGACACGAGCTCCGACAGTTTGGAAGAGAGGGTTAGAGTGCAAGACTTTCAGACAACCCTGTACTTAACCCCACGATTTTCTATAAATCAAACAGTTCGAACATTATTCAGGGAAATTTCCGATCAAAATTCATCAAATAACTATGTCACGTCATGGATTTATTGATCCACTCTAGTAAATAGGATTTTTACTTATTTTATTTTTATCGCTTGCAATCTTGTGAGGAAATGCACCTGTTGGTTGTTTTTCAAATTCCGTTTGCTGAATATTCTTTATATAGGTTTCTTGCATTTTATTCCTGGAAGAAACGGGAATGATGCAGTGATTTTTGTTTGTGATGTACTTTTACTAAAATATATTAAAATTTTATAGTTGCCGAAGAACAGGAAAAAAAAAAATATATATATATATATATATAAAGGCAGAGATATAGAGAAAGGTATGAAATGAAAATACAAAGATAGATAGATAGATACGAACTGACTGAGATAGATAGATAGATAGATAGATAGATAGATAGATAGATAGATAGATAGATATGAACTCTCTAGAAAAGATAAATAAAAACGGTCTGTGATAGATTTTTTTTTAATCATTTTATCCCAAGTAAGGCGATAATGCCACAAAGACGCAAATGGTTATCGAAAGTGAAAGAAAATGAGAAGACTTTAGTAAAGAGAACGAACAATAAAAGAACAGAATTCAAGAAGACAGAAGATGGCCATTGATGTTGCATTTAAATGTTTGAAGATTTTCGGTGGCAGGGAAGTGAGTTCCACAGGTGAAAAATGCTTGAAAAATACTAAAGAGTAAAACGATGAGACCTAATCGCCAATCTAGTAGTACGCTTAAATCCATGCAATCGAGGCCCTTAAAATGAAGTTATGAAAATATATAATAGAAAAGGAAACGGCGATGAGAAAGTGACTGAAATCGAGATGCCAGGTTAGGACCGATAAATTTACAGACCCTCCTTTGGATTTTCTCGAGAATCTTGAGATATAGAGCAGGAGCACCAGTCCAGATATGGCGGCGATAATACAGTGCACGGAAGAATGGTCGATTTATAAATGTGCAAGATGGATTCTGGCGGGGAAAATTATCTGGCACGACACAGTGAACCAACTTTCCTAGCAGTAGACCGATCAATTAAGTTAATATAATCATTCCACTTTATACTAGTGCAAAACCTGAGACTAAGAAGGTGCAGTTAGTTGCTTTCCTGGAGATTAGCATTAGTCATGCTGATGGAAACCAAAAATAGTTCTTTACGATGACTAAAATATAGTAGTTTCGTTTTAGACTCGTTAAAATTTACAAGCCATTTCTTGCCCCGCTTAACAACTGGTTGGAGGTCCTTTTCGAGATAGATAGATAGATAGATAGATAGATAGAAAAAAAAGCACAAGGCAACATATTTACATCTACAGCACCCACATTTGCGAAAAGTGATTCGCTTTTTAGAAAAAAAAAGTTTGTTAATGGTAATATTCACCATTCACCGTTCCTTGACCGAGACGCTAGTGTTACTGCTGGTTGAAATTCATAAAAAAACTTTCTATTAAAACATTTTTTTTCAGGGAAATAAGTTTCTGGGTTCACTAGCTGTTATTGCTCTTTCTAGTATTGCTCGCGGTTTCCTTCCTAGCATTTCGTTTCAAGCCGCGTGGAACGTCAACATCTTGATTATGTCATTATTTTCTCTTCAAGTTACATGTGCTGTTCATTTTAACTCTTGTCGCTGTTATTGTTGAAAATCCTCCATTGATGTGGCTTCTGTTATTTGGTACAGTTCTTTGTGATTGCGTAGCGCCAGTCCATGTCGTTCGAAGAAGGATAACCATCTCTAAGAGCTACAGGGTTAATTCGCTCAGAGCTATACCTCAGTCAATTGATTCCTATTGGCAAAATAGTTTCCTTTTACGAACATTTCAGGTTACGAAAGGTCTTAAGGAACTAATTAAATTCGTAAACCGAGGTTCCACTGTATTGATAAGTAACACATCAATAAATAATAATGATCCTTTGAGTTTACATGCTAACCTGTAAAGAAGAGACTAAAAGCAAGTGGTTGTACCAAAGAATTCTGAGAATACTGTGGCTAGAATATTAAGAAGTTTTAAGAAAAATAGAAACTACAAGGAAATTGCTGCTGCAAACCAGAAAGTGACAGCTCCAATTTCTGGGACGCATAATGAAAAAAGAAGGCCAAGAGAATTTAGTACTCACAGGACATATTGACGGCGAGAAAATGGAGGTGGCATCGACTAATCTACCAGACGAATCAATGAATAGTTGAACAAAATCACAGAAGGGTGGTAAAGACTAAATATTTCTTTGAGCTAGAAATGACAAAGTTGTGGAGAGCCACAATCGTTCTCGTCCCGCAAGGACATAGCATATATAAAGAAATATTTATAATAGACCAATTTAAATAAAGTAAGTTTCTTTAGATTTATCGTAGCCAAAGAAGGATTTGTGAAGAAAAAATTCAAAAATCTATCTAAATTAATATCTGGTATTTTTTTTACAGTAAGATTTACCCTATACAAGGCTCGGGGCCACTCGGGGTAGTTACGTTAAGGGGTAGTTTATATAGATATTAGGGGAAGATAACGGTTAATCCTAGACTTGAACAGGTTAAGATTGTAGCGATCAGGGAAACATCGTCTTGGGAATCTATTCCACAGAGTAGTGGCTCGCGGCAAGAAGCTGAATGTTTGAGTGGAATTTCTCGCTAATGGAATACGGGGGAAATTTGGGTGGTTTGCTACTATTTAAGTAGCATAGCGGGTCCTAGACGTGAAGGTTAGACTTGGCGGAAACAAGGAATGTAGTCCGTCCCAGCACTTTCCATGGAAATAGTGATCCCGCCTGTGAGGGAAAGGTTGGAGGGTGGAAAATGATTCTTCTCCAACAAGGACTCAGGGAACGTTTTTGAACTCTATAAAGACTAGAAAGTGAGAACGAGGCAGCTCCCGCCCAAATATCGTGAACAAATTATAGCGTTCACATTATTAAAATATATTCTGTTAATTGATCTGTTTCGAACAAAATAAAATGTGTTTTAATTGAAAATTACTGAGAGAAAAAAAAATGATATCCTGACTGTGGATACCAATTTAAAATCAAATTTAAATAACGTATTATTTTATGGAGAAAGATAAAAATTATACATCTTTTAAAACACACGTCAAATTATTAATCAGTAAACTTTCAGCTTTTAATCACCTATAGTTATTAAGTTAATAAAAACTTTATACGTTTTTAAATGTGAGCCGAGCTCTGTTAAATATTGGAGAGCTTTTTGTGTCTACTATTACGTCTACAAGCAAGTTATAAATAAAAATGCCAGTGTATCAAGTAATGAGTCAGAGTCCAAACATTCCGCGTGATAATATGTGTATCAACCGGAAATAATATCCGAGTCGAAGGAAAATGACCTTAAAAAGAAGCAGGAGCATTACCGTAGGGCACATTTTTTATTATTATGTTTCTCGAATGTACTAGCCGGTAGATACAATTTACATTGTTAAAAAAAGGAAGAGAAAAAAACAGAACGTCTACTCAAACATGTGTAACCAGTGAAATATAATAATTAAATAAGAAAGAATATAAGCAGATTGCCAACGTGCCTACGAGATTAACAAGAACACACAGTTTATTTATTTTATTTAAAAATTGCTTTTTATGGATACTCATATTCAAGCAGAAGCTCTATTTTTTTTTTATTAAACGGTGTTTGTTATCCAGCAATATCTGCCGGCCTGAATGTTTGAAAATTATGCGTCCTTTGAATATTGGGTATAAATAAGAGGTATCATTCTCGTATCTTCATTTAGAGATCTGGGACATTGTCTAACTGAGACATCATTCTCGTATCTTCCTTTAGAGATTTGGGTCATTGTCTAATTGAGGAATTATTCTCGTATCTTCCTTTAGAGATCTGGGTCATTGTCTAATTGAGGAATTATTCTCGTATCTTCCTTTAGAGATCTGGGTCATTGTCTAATTGAGGAATTATTCTCGTATCTTCCTTTAGAGATCTGGGTCATTGTCTAATTGAGGAATTATTCTCGTATCTTCCTTTAGAGATCTGGGTCATTGTCTAATTGAGGAATTATTCTCGTATCTTCCTTTGGAGATCTGGGACATTAACTGAGGTATCATTCTCGTATCTACCTTTAGAGATCGGGGAAATTGTCTGGGGCATCATTCTCGTATCTTTTCTTATAGTTCTGGAACGTTGCATAATTATCGGATCTTCCTTTATAGCTCCGGTGCGTTGTCATATATTAACTGCCCAGTATCCTGACCTTGGTCATTTAATCCAAAATGTTAAGTCGTTTCAATGCTCTTGCTTTGTTTTTCTCTCACACTCAAGTACGAGCTTTTGAGAAGTAAGTAGAGTTTTTAGTATTGTTTTACTTTTATTTTAAAACCATGTGTTATACACAATAATGGCGGATAGGAGGACGAATCCTCCTCTGCAGAACAATGGTCTGAGTCACGTAGCACAAGCCCTCCGCCAATGACTTGACGTCACAAGAAGGAAAACATAAACCCATCAAGTCTATGGAACATTATGCTTCGTAAAGCGCACAAAAACAATGATTATATCATAGTGACGGGTCGAGACATATTTGCAAAAATAACATCGAAGACAATATATCTAGTGGCAACTTACATTAAAGCCATAAAACTGGGAAGCCTTTGAAGAAGCATTGACAGAAAACCAGGTAGCAGCAAAAAGGAACTTGACTGCTTAAAACATTTTACTACCTAATGGTTAGCCGTGTTGGAACAACAAGTGGTTCCAACTACGTCAGTGACATATGCTTCTAAAATGCAGCCTGTGACAGGGATCCCAGGGCCCAACTACAATAGATGACGCAGTGGCATTATCTTTAGGAACACGAGAAGTCAGGTGTACGGGTCCTTAAACGGTCGCAGTTGCTAACGGTGGAGCAGGTGGTGAATGAAGTGAAAGCAGCCTCAGTCAAGAGGCAGCATCTCGGCTGTCGATGTGGATGGCAAAGCAAAAAGAAGCAAAAACAGATGCCTCTAATGATAGTTGCATCATCTCAGAAAACCTTAAGTGAACCCTGCTCCATTCCTTTTATTGAAGGATAGTCAAGATTTACCTCCTCCTCCTTGGAAAACTTCGTTGTCACCAAAAAGATTAGTTCGACTCTTCGTCAGGTCTTTGTGAAGGGCCAGTGAAGTTGTAGTCTGAATGAGCATGTATCAGAGAAGGGACCGCCGTTCTTTTTGAAAGGTTTTCTGAAGGCACCGTTTAATTTCTAACTGCCTGCTACAAAGATATTTCTGACCCAAGTAACTTTCCTTGTGTCCCTCATTTCATCACTGTTGTTAGAATTAGCGGCCCATCACAGATACGGTACAGGGCCGCTGCAAGGGTCTCATGACCCCCCTCCGAATCTGTGATACGTGGCCCCTCACTCTACTACATGTTAATTTTTATATTTTTCAGAAATTCCGCAATAATATAGTAACTGCTATTTTCAATAAGTGAGTTGGTGGTGCTTGTGTTGTCAAGTTTCCTTGTATCTTTTTAAAATAAAGTTCTTTACATCTCTTGCTTCTTAGAGTCAAATCAACTACAGATCAAAGAGCAAGGTAGACGGCTGACGAGGCACAAAAGACAAATATCGCATTTAACCTGTTGTAAAGAAAATAAATAAATAAATAAATATAAAGGAATAAAGTGTCCCCAAAACATGACAAGGTGGACTATCGCGAAAGATGGTGGTTGTCTTGGTGGCTTGTCTCACTCAAACTGGAATCCCATAAATGGGTAAGTCTTCTTTAGAACAACTCGCAAAATTGTGAAATCACACGGTCGATTCGCCTTTTGTCGCTTTAATGATGGAACCTTTGCGGTGCATGTTTAGAGGAGATACAAGCTAGACCAGTTCCGGTTAGCTAAAGACAACCAGGATCAAGATAAACCCCGACAAGGCAATTGGCGCAGCTTGATGCGTAGAAAGGAGACTCTTTTCCCCGACCCTTTTAGGCAGGCTGGCGGCCCTTTTCTCATTGGACCCTATAGCTAGCTGGAGAAGAATTGGTTGGAGATGTAGATAGATGACGAATGGATGAGTTGTGGACGTGAGCGAAATGTACATCTTTCTCCCGATGATTGTCTCTCATTGCCTGTGGAGTGAATTCCTGGGCTTGGTCATTGTTTTTTCTCCTTATGGATAGGAGACATAGCCATTTGTTAGCAAGGAGATCGCATCCAGCAACCGCCCAACAGAAGTATGGGAATTTTGCACTTAATACCTACATGGCCTGAGAATAGCTTTTCTCTGGCGTTTTGTGACTAACTCTGGGCTGGAGTTGCCCAATCATTCATTTTCCAGCCTTGATAAAGTTCAAAAGCTTTTACACGGCCTTGTGGGTGATAAATTATTTTCTACCTGATAACACTTTTTAACAGACGAAACATGGATAACCTCTTGCTACACTATGGCTATGTTTAAGGCAAATGGTATCAGCTACATGCCTTAGATCCACCAATTCAGATCTTCAGAGTCCGCCAAGATATGTACACAAGGGTGAATCATCCTCATTCCCTTGGCATTCTTTTGGTAAGGCGGAAGTTCCACTCAGACGGCTTCCCCCAAAGAAATATTAAGGCACTTTAAAATTAATATATAAAATTAAATTAAAACAGTCTCGATATTTGTTACCCTGTTTAGGCATTTCAAATAATAAAACTAGTTCTGACATATTGTACGAAAATTTAAGTAATAACTTTTGTCCAAGATTAAATGTATGCTACCGGAAGACTTAAGCGGCTCCGGTCCATGGATTTGTGGAAATTAGAGGGAGTGAAAACTTCAACCAGTGAAAATATTCAACTCGTCCACAAAAACAAAGGGAAAATAAAAAAAAGAAAGAAATGTAATCCCAAATTTTACAATCCAGAAATTGTTGAGAGGTTTTACAAACCTGTTTCTTCTTATGAAGACAGTTTTCGTACGACAAAAAAACAAAAAAAACACGAAATTACAAACCATAGAGAAAGCAACGGGAAACCATTCCACTATCTTTCCCAAGAAAGAATGGCAATTCACAGATAACTAGAACGGATACCCGGCGTTGCTCGGTAGATCTCTGAATTATAGTTTATTATTGATATTTTTCATCCATCATATGGAAAATAATTATATATTCTATCTTTAAAAAGATCTTTCATTGTTTTTTTTTTGTCTGCTACGAAATAAGTAAATTTAGGAAAATATCATACTACCAGTGCCACGTTGGGTAGAGGGTAGTTACTACCATTTTCTTCAGGTTGCTTAGGATTCGTCAAGATCGAAAAACGGACGGACGGACGGACACACGTACACCGTGCTTTATTTATATAGATTTTGAAGGCTCTATCTTAATATTGAGCACTATCATTATAAAGACTACTCGCCTTCATAGCATTATCTTTCAGAAATACTCTGGTCGATTGTTATTTATTTTATTTATTTATTTTTTGGGGTGGGGGTGGACAAACACAATCTTTGCTATTGCTATATATGCTGATATGTAAATACTGAATGGGAAGCGAAGCCGTCCAGATTGCAACATTGCGGCAGATGTGTGTTTATTACAAAGAAAGCTTTTGATTATAAACAGACTAAGATATTGCAGCCTATATAAAAGCCATTTGATAATATCATTAGTATAATTTGCGTGTGTTGCAAATAACGTTTACGCTTTATGTTGGTTTGTTTATGGCTCAGCTTCCGTCACTATCTTGATCTTAAATATATTCATGGTTTACACACACACACACACACACACACACACACACACACACACACACACATATATATATACATACATCTTTCGTTGAAAACGGCCGTCAAGGAAGATTTAATTAATCTTTTATTGAATTTTTCCAGCAATCTGACATTTTGTTTATTCTTTAGGTGTTAAAGAATATAGTAATTGAAGAATATGGGAATTGAAGAATATAGTAATTGAAGAATATAGGAATTGAAGAATATAGGAATTGTCCAAAGTAATAATTTTTCCGAGCGCTTTCATCTATTTCTCTAGCCATTATCAAGGATGTGTTTTTGGATGGTGAAATTCTGTGTGTGACATCTACATAGTAATTTTAGAGTGTGGAGTTCGAATGGTTTGTGTACTTTTTGGCGGTCACGTGCTATGTGTGTCTAGTTGACCAAGGCAAGTCATGATATATCTTCTTTTATGTGCCGTGTCCCTTCAGGACGTAGGCGATCATGGCTCTCCATTTCCTCCTGTCCCTCGTAGCTCTCAATAAGATTTGACTTTGTTATTTCTCCCAGGTCCTGTTTTACCACCCACTTGCTTAAACCCGTTAAGTATGTCACGTGTTGCTTGCCCTTGTCACCCTTTCCTTCTAGTCGCCCTGTGAGTATCAGATTTTCCAAGCCCTTCTTTCTCATTACATGTCCCAGAAATTTCAGCTGACTTCTGATGTTAAGAATGAGTTCCATTCTTTTTTTTTTTTTTTTTGCATCTTCTCCAAAATCTACTGCCGCTCACATGTTCGGTCCATGGTATCCTTCTGTAGATCCAAACCTCTGTCGCCTCGAGTATCTTCTTCATCTTTAAGGAGACCGTCCAATATTCGCTGTCGTAAATGAGGACAGATATCAGTTCAGTACGCTTTTCTTTGTTATCAACGAAATCCTCCTGTCTCGTAATACTCTGCCTAGCTTTTGGAATGCATCTTTGGTCATCCCAATACGTCTTCGGATCTCAGCGTCGCACTTACTGTCCTCTGTCAGAACACTTCCCAGATATTTAATTTTCCGCACCTGGTTGATTTTAGTGTCCCCGACTTGTAAATCGCATTTCGGGCTCTTCTTTTTGCTGATGACCATGCATTCTGTCTTCTTGTAGTTTATGCTTAGTCCCTTTTTCTTGCTCTCCTCCGCTACCTTCTGTAGGATGTTTTGTGGTTTCTTTTCTGTGTCTGCTATCAGCACAGTGTTATCTACTTATTATATATTGTTATGATGAATCCCTGTAGGTTGCTGTATAGGTTGAATAGGTCTGGCGAGAAGACTCATCCTTGCCTTACGCCACTTTCTATTTTTGTGGGGGCTGTTAAATATTCAAGTGTATAAATCACGTTTTTCTTTGTGTCCGTTCACTTAGCCTTTTTTGTTACTGTTCCTCTGTGCACAAGAAAAACCAGCATCACTAAATCATATTTACTACTGCATTGGTCCCTAGTGGAGTTGACTAAATAAATCGATTAAAACGGCAAGACTAGTGAATGGATGGGGAGTACACGGTGGAGTAATGGATAGCGGTTGGGATTGAGGAATCGGAGAGCCGAGTTCGAATTCCAGCCGAATCCATTACATTCACTTACGTGCTAATACCCTTGGGAAAGGTATGAATCCTCTTCTTCTACCCCTTCCTCCAGATATGGGTAAATAGCAGGACAGACCTGTTTCTAAAGCCTACCGCAGAAAGAAATGGCAATCTTCCAGTGGAAAAAAATCTGCCTTGTCAGTCATGTATCGAAAAATACATGATCGTCTAAGCATGTATCACGCATGGAACATAACTGAATGAATGAAAGAAAGAAAGATGAACTGAAAAGAAAGTGAAAAAGTATCAGGTCTTCACCACCTTTTATTGGACACGCGGTCCTGGAAGAAGACAAAGACTTGAAAATAACAATTCACTCTCTAAATGGAATAAGCCTTAATGACTAAAATAGTGATTAAATCTCACCACAACATTTTGATAATTACACCTCAGGCCTCACTGCACAATCGGATCACCCATAACTGAACTACTAGGTTGGTGCAAAAATAATGACGTAATAATGTCGTTTTTTGACGTATTTTTAACGTCAAAAAACGACATTATTACGTCATTATTTTTGCACCAATCTAATATTACTACTTTATCCACGGTTAATTGTAATTAGGTTGAATATAACTACTTACTGAAGGCAGATCTTAAATTATTCTTTGATATTCTTAGTTTTTCTTTAGTTTAAATTCATTTTTGGTCACCGTCCCTACACTCAAGCCACCAATCTGCCACTGACGTTTACCGCTGGTGGCCCGCTCTCGGACCACCGGCATATTCTTCTCGGCAGTGTTACCACTTGCGAACCGCTAGAGGCCCACTGGTGGCTGCCACAAGAGGACCGCTGGCGTTGCCACCGGCGGCTTGCGTGTAGGAGTGATTATCAGAATTGAATGTGTGTGTTATCGATTCTGTTTAGTCAACAAGTCGATTTTTTCCCTCCTCTATGTTCCTGATAAACAGTAGTCAAGCTAAAACCAGAATTAAGAAATTTAAAAAAGAAATTAAAAAAAAAAAAAAAAATTCTTGGAAGACATGGATTAACGCAGCATTTAACTGGTGGAAGGGTGTGATTTTATACTTTAGATATTTAATAAATATAAAAATAAAAAGGCCATAGCTATGATTCCTAACATGGGTCCCTAATCCACAGGTCGGTGTTACTGTATTCTAAAGAAAAAAAAAATTCGGAATACGTGACAGAATAAGATATATTTTAAAAAGGTACTAAATTATTAGATTACCAATAAAACTGTAGCACACGCCAGATGTATACAATGTCTGGCAGGTTGTAAGGTTTATAGCTTTCCATAATTTTAATTGAAAGTAATATATTTACCGCGTAAGTGAACTGGGATTTTTTTCCCCCCAAATGAAAACCATTAAAGGAATGATAAACAATTTAAGAAGTGAGAAAAGACAAATGTAGTAGAAAAAAAAATGGTGGAAAGCTGGAAAAACAAGATTAAATGCCTTTTAATAAAAAGGATATTGGGAGGAAACGAAAGAAAGCAAATGAGAAAAGAAAAGAGATAAACAAATAAGAAAACAAAAAAACAAAAAAAGAAAAGAGGTGAAAGAAGGGATAAACGTGGAAGAGGAAAGAGAAGGAAGTGTAAATGCGGAAAAGAAACATTTAGCGAATAGAAATAGATATAGAGAGAAAGCAAACAAGGGGGGGAATATGAAGTAAATATGCAAAAAAAAAAAAAAAAAAAAATGAAGGAGACATGAAGTAGAAAGTATGGCGATTCTACACGGAGGAGGCAGAAGGGGCCAATGCCCCCAAAATTCTGTCTGGACCCTCAGTTGACGCCCCCTTTTTCTAAGCTGTGTAGAAGAAAAAAAAAAATTAGAGCAGACAAATTACGTTGTTCTGCTAGTATTGACGTTAGATTTTTTATTTGATTTTATTTTGAAGTTAACCTCTCTTGTGGTCCAACAGCTTGAGAGTGGAAAAGAGGGCAAGAATAGATTAGAACTCCGCTAGTTCTAGTATGAATGAAAAATTTATTCCGTTTAATTTAGTGAAGTAATATACTTAAAACTCATTCCTAAGTTATGTATACGATAGTAGCGTAGTATGAAAATAAAAACGCTGCTTGAATTTGCACTCCCCTCGTCCGCAGAAAAAAAATCAGCCCCCAAGTGACCACTCGACTTTCAAAGTTCCAGAATCACCACTGTATGTAATAATAATAATAATAACAACAACAACAAATGTATAGCTGTAGAGTAGAAATGACATGAAAAAGAAGGAAGAATAGACAACGTAAAAAACACGAAATTATTATGTTGGTGCAAAAATAATGTCGTTTTCTCACATGTTACTATGTGAGAAAACGACATTTTTTTTTTTATATATTAGGTTGGTGCAAAAATAAAGAAAAACAAATGACTAAGAGAAGCAACAACGAAACTGATGTAAAAAAAAAAAAAAAAAAACAACAAACAAACAAACAGACGATAAAAGGGCGCATAAGACTCTAAAAGTAAAGAGGCAACGGCGGTGAGTACAACACAAAGAAAAACTGATTGGGAGTCCCGGATAGTGCTTTTTGTAAACCTCGATATTTTATCAACATTTGCTTTAATTTCTACTTACATTTATAAACGTTACAAATTAAACTAAAAGCACAATGGACTATTAAAGATGAAAAATTTTCGCAAATTTTGACGTCATTCTGGGTTGTTTTTCGTACAAATCCGTAAATTTGTTTTGATCATAAGTCTCGAAAAAAAAAACAAAAAAAAAAAAACACGATATTCATTAGTTTTATTAGTAATTTTGAGGGGGGTGCGAATCATATATTCGGGGGCGGGGGTAGCGAGACACTAGTAGAAAATGAAAATTACAAAAGGAATAAATTAAGAGAATAATCATGCACTCCTCCCCTACACACAATGGTTTCAAAAAGGCTTTTCAATTTTTTTTCTTTTAAATACGATAAGGCAGACGCAGGTTCGAATCTTGCCGGATGGCACATTTTTTTTTTTTTTGTTAACTTTCGAATGCGCAGGTCGGTAGATATTAATTACACTGTTTAAAAAACACAGGGATGTCTACTCAAACACGTGTATCAGCTAAATATAACGTTTATAGTAAAAAAGAAATTATGTCAGATTTTAAATAAAATTCATTAATTCCTTAGAAAATAATTTGTTTACGAAAAAAAAAAAAAAATCCAGCATATCTGAACAAAAGCTTGTGCATTTCTAAAATACGGTAATTGAACCTTTGATGGGCTGTGGATGCTTTCCTTAACTGAGTTGTCTCTCAGAACGCCGGTAGTTTCCCCTGTGGTAACTCAGGTTCGACCCTGCCGGAAAGCACATTTTCTGTAAGACTCTTGAATGCACAGACAAGTAGACGTAAATTTACACTGTTTAAAACACAAACATGTCTATTTAAACATGTGGATCAACTAAATTTAATGTTTGAAGCAGTGTTTCTCTTTCTTTTCTTTTCAGGACGCACATACAGAATAACTAAAACTCGGGTGCATCATAAACTCTAAGACAAATTAGTCATGAAATTTGAAAATAGGAAAATCTTTTAAGAAGTCTCCTGAAAAAAGAATTCATTTTTAAGACATTACATTGTATAATTTAAGTATGCATGTGGGAAATCTGTGCTTGATGGAATTGGGCATTTAAAAAAAAAATCCTTGAGTATGGCCGGTAATAAAGTCACAGGAAAAAAGTAATAGAAAAAAGTAATAGTTTGGGCTAGGAAAAATATCACAATTAATTTATGGCGTCTAGTAATAAAGTAATCTATTTCTGTAGTTTATGCGTCCACACTTTGTGCAACAGAAATTCATAGTAAATCAATCCAGCCTTTAAAAACGGTTTCTAACAATGCTACGAAACATTTATAGTAGGGAGTCCAAGTATCCTATAAGACCGACTTTATTTGAAGGAAGCCTTAAGAAGGGTGTTTTTAAAAGTTGGCGCCAAAACATAAACGAACCACGGACATCGTATAGGAAGATAAATTAAGTCACAGAAATGTTTTCTAACAACGCTACGGTCACATATTGGATATATATATATATATATATATATATATATATATATATATATATATATATATATATAGTTAGTGAGTACCAGTATCTCATAAGACCTGACTTTATGTGAAGAAAGTTTCAATTTGAATTAAAAGTTCCTTGAATTTTCAAATTATTTGTGAGACTGGAATTTTGTCCACTTTTGGGTGAGAGGCTGGGATTTTGTCCGCAGTGTGCAAACCTTGTTCTATTTCTATTTTTTCCTGTACCTTTTTTTCCTGTGACTTTTTCTTACCTAGATTCGTCTTGGGGAAGGCAAACCGGAAAGGATTATCCACTCCTTTTTAAGGAATTTAGCATTCAGTTTAAAATTTCAAATGACATAGGCATGGAAGCCATGGTGCTTTTAGCTTTTTAAAAATAAAGATGTTTTAAATATAAAAACAATTAATAATTACAATTAATTACTCTTCTGTTAAGTTAGAGCGCACCTGACTACTTTCAGGGCGCATTAGTACGCCCGGCCGCAGCGGTTGAGAATAAAAAAAAATAGTTAATTTAAGAAATAAAACCAAAAACTGTTATAAGTACTACTACTAAGAGGTTTGTTACTAGAGATTAAAATTTTAAAAAAATGTCGTGAATAAATCGAACGAGAAAGTTGTAAATTTAATTGTAAATCTGATAGCATGCCGACAATGTTTTGTGGCCGAATCTGCATGATTAAAATATGGGCGGCGGGGGGGGGGGGTCTCGGCTTCTAATTCCTATTTTGTCGAAGACGATTTCATTCGATTCCACGCTGCTTACTTTAAACTGTCGTAGACTGTGAAAACTTCAGGGTTTGAACAAAAATAGCAAAAATATAATTGTAAGGAAAATTCATCAAATTCTAATTGTTTATTGTCAGTGCGACACTAACTGGAATAGTTTTGACGCATAGTGTAGTTTCTAATGGACCACTGTGAATGAATTCCATTCGTTTATTTACACAAGAGTTATCGGGTCTTCAGCACCTTAGACCAAATTTACAATAGTCTCCACAAATACCTAGCATCTGAAAACTGCCTTGTTTGAATTATGTATATTTTTACTGCAGTCTCAGGTTCTTCTAAAATCTTTGCCAAGGTTTATCGAATTTTTCTTGAGTATTATTGTTGATATTCATCGTATTAGTCCCTTTAAATTATTGTTATTATTGTTGTTGCTGTTATTATTATTATTATCATTATATTTATTGTTGTTATTATCACGATTGTTGTTGTTACTATTATTTTTATTGTTATAATTATTACTGCTGTTATTATGATTACTACTGTTGCTATTGTTGTTTTTCTTCTTATTATTATTATTTCCTTTTATTTCTGTTGTAAACACATTTCCTTCTGGGTCCTAAACAGAGACCTAAGATCAGAAATGGCTTCATGATATTTTCCGCAGATCATTTTTGTAAAAAACACGAATTTAGAAAAAAAAAAAAAAAAAAAAAAAAAAGAAAAGAAAAAAAAAAAAAGCAAAGGACTAAGAAAAATAATAACGAAACTAGTATAAAACCAAAAAGAAAAACAAACGATAAAAAGGCACTTAATGAAAGACTCTACAAGTAAACGAAATATAGAGACAAGTGCGGTGAATACTACCCCCAAAACCTGATTGGAAGCCCCGGATAGTGCTTTTTAAATCTCGCTATTTTATCAACATTTTTTTCTACCTACAGATAATGTTCTTCGTAATGTGTGAGCTGTACTTGTGAGTACAAGTTTTTGTATTTCGTTAGGACATGGGCTACCAGGTATCCATTCAATATGTCTATCGGAACATTTTCCAGTTAATCCGAGATCTCCAACTACAATTGGAATAATTGATGTCCTCATGTGCCACATTTTTCAGATTATTATTATTGTTGTTGCTGTTGTTATTATTATTATTATTATTATTGCTCTTTTCTGACTTTTTCCTGGGCAACTTGTATGTTGATGTTACCTGGGACACTGTTAGTAAAACTGTCCATTCCTTTTCTCATGAGGTCCAGAGCTCTGATTACTATTGCTACAGTCTCAGTCTTATTTCCCCACATCCTATTAATCTCGATCTCTAGGTCCTTGTATTTGGACAATTTCTCGATAATTTTCATGGGGGTGTTACTCTCAGATGATAATGCTATGTCAATAAGCATACACTTTCTGAATTTCTTGTCTTTTATGATAATATCATGTCTGTCGGCTTTTATTTCCCCGTCAGTTTGAATTGCATGTTCCAGTGAATAGTTACATCGTTATTTTAGGTAACTGTGTCTGATTGGTGCTCCTATCGTCTCTCAGTGGTTTCGATTTTGTACTCCTTGCATATCTTCCAGTGCACCTATACATTATTATTATTTATTTTCTTTGATTTCTGGCGTTTACACATTTCTTTCCGGGTCCCGCCTAGGGACCTAAGGTTAGAAATAGTATCATGACACTTTCCACTGACAAAAAAAAAAAAATTGACATAGATAAAGCCCTTCGTAAAGTGTGGGTTGTACTTGTCAGATCATTTTTTTGTATCTCCTTGAGGCATGGATTTCCAGGAATCCCTCCAATCGGTCTACTGCAATCATTATTATTTCCAGTTTTCTTGATTTGATGTTTGATCCAGTCCTTTACCAAATGCTTAATACAAAGGCGGGGGAGTTCTTAATAATTGGAGTATTGGAATTTTTCTCATTATGCAATAAACGGGACATCTTAATAAAATGGGATCGGAAAATCATTTATTGAACAAAAAAAAAAAAAAAAAAAAAAAATTCGAATTTAAGTAAAGAAACAGTTTTCTCAGAATCATTATTATAAGACCCAGCCTCATTGGCAGGACTTCTTGCAATTTCTGATGAGAGTAGTAGTAAGCGAAGAAGTCCTGACAGATCTTAATTAGTATCCGTAAAAGCTATTAGGTTGGTGAAAAAATAATGACGTAATAATGTCGTTTTTTGACGTTAAAAAATACGTCAAAAAACGACATTATTACGTCATTATTTTGCACCAACCTAATAACATAAATTAAATATCCTCTCGCAGAACTCGCATAAAAATCCTAAGTACAAGAAATTCTGTGGATGATGTTGCTGTCAGAACTAAAAAAGAAAACAACTTGTTTATACAACTTATTCAAAGTGATTGTCAAACAACGTTTGGAATGTCCTCTACGCCGTATTCGCTTCCTGTTTCACCAGTATTGTGTTTCAAATGAAACATTAAAAAAAAAAAAACATTAGGTTTATCAGAGAATGGAATGTGGTAACTCTGGGAGAGAAAAAAACAAAAAACAAAATACAATAGAAATATTTTTAAACAATGCAGTGGAGTATAATTTTTCAACACGCGTAAGATCATAAAAGCCCATATCCAAAAATCGAACAATTAAAAACTTGAACCAACCATAATAACTGTTGTTTCTTCTTTGGGTTGGACTCTGGGGAAAAGTGAAAAATAAATAAACAGGGTGGGATTTTTTAAAAAAATTAACGAAAAAAAAACAAAAAAAAAAACACGCCTCTTCTATTAGGCATTTAAGGATAAAGCTAAGCTAATGGGAATGGTGGAGTAGCGGTAAGGTCGGTGGGCATAGATATGAACAGCCCAACTGTTTCTCATGTTGATACCGATTTCAATTGTATGTTAAAATTTCATTCCCCACCTGTAGTATAGGAAGATGTCGGCGAGTAGGGACAGATATGAAGTGGGAGGGGGGGGGACAGATATGAAGTGGGAGGGGGGGGACAGATATGAAGTGGGAGGGGGGGGACAGATATGAAGTGGGAGGGGGGGACAGAAAATTTTCGTCTGGCGAGAAAAGTTAATCTATACTTTAATGTAAATGCTAGGTTTGTAAAATAATCTTTTAAGCCTAAGTCAATCTACAATAACTATTGTTTTTTCTCTGCCTGTTTCATAAAGCATCAAAAATGGATAACTTTTCAAGTATGTTTCAGGCCTCTGATTAGTTTGATTTGTTTTGTTTTACGGCATATCAACCTCAATGGGTTATTTAATGCCCACAAAATTTTTATTTCTGGTAATATTTTTTCTTAAAGTAAAGCTGGTAATACCTTTAAAAAAAAAATAAATCTATTGCTGGTAATAAAACTTATTTTTACACTTTCATAGTGTTTTGACCCCAGTTTGGGGGTTAACTATTTGCCCGTAGCTGGGACCCTACCAGGTGCTATAAACCTGGGTCAGGCTGGACCTGGGAACACCAGCAATTAAGAGGTGGTGCTACGCTCCTCAAAACCTCCTGATTAGAGGCCCTGCTGCTGGACGTAGTTTATCGTCTTACCCAGGACGCTGATGTAGTCTATCATCTTACCCAGGATGCTTCGGACCTTTGAATTAGAGATATAGCATTTATTTACTCTTGTTACATTGAAATATAAGATTGATTACTGGATGACAGGAATTTCAAAACGATTTACAAATTATGTAAATATATTTTGTACGTCTAATTCAATTAATTTCAGTTTTACAATTATGGCATTGGAACTTTATTTTGGTCAGGTTAAAGTGTTAATCGATTCTTTCTTATTGTCATTCAACCCGTGATAAGTCAGAAAACATAGCAATGTCAAAAACGATAAAAAAATGACTTGTAATACCTTTGCGGAAACAGATTTAAATGCAGCAAACAATTAACAAGTAAAACTCTTAAAAGGATCAAGAAGAAAGTAAGCTATAAACATGAAATAACAATATTCACGTTTGCCTAGTCAATAAAAATTTTGAAAAAAGTTTAGTTGTCTGATTTCGAGCAAATGAGTAGAAACAAAGAAATTAACAGCGGTAAAATTACAATATTCAATTGAAAACGTCGAGTAACATATGGTATTATTATTATTATTAGTAGTAGTATTGACCTAATTTTTATTAATATTAGGTTGGTGCAAAAATAATGACGTAATAATGTCGTTTTTTGACGTATTTTTAACGCCAAAAAACGACATTATTACGTCATTATTTTTGCACCAACCTAATATTTAACTTTGAAAAATATTTAAAAAGTCATTGGTAGCGTCTTTTAACTTCAGAAGCCAGAACTCAAAAATTAGCGCTCAGGGCACCTTCGCCTTGCCTTTCTTTGTTGCAGACTCTTATACTTTGTTAGGATTTGCAAAAATGTTTTTTTTAAATAATTTCCAAGTACTTATAGCTTCAGTTTTTCCATATACAGAGTAGTACAGTGCATTAAATATTCTTTTATCTAATTATGGGTATCTTCTAAAGTTTAAACAGTTGTCACCATCTCATAAAATTGTACCTATCGCTTGATTCACACTCTTATAGTTGTAGAAGTTTGTCCATGGTTTCCTGATTAGGACTGGGTTTTCTACTTCAACTCTATACTTCTAATGTTTCCGTCTGAACTCTGAAATTTTATTCACTAATTATTCATTTATTTATTTTTCACCTCAATAGGACTATAGGTAGGTTAGACTATTTTCTGGTTTACTCTCCGCACTCCTGCTTTTTGTAGAAGTAGAGGTTTATCACTTGTTTCCCGTTTAGGATTGGGTATCTGGTCCCTTCTAAAATCTTTTTTTCTCTTTCAATCTCAGTAACCCTTTGAGTCTTAGTGGCATTATCGTCTTGCTTGGGGTGAATTGATTAAAAAAAATAAATAAAGACCAAAAAAAACAAAAAAACAAAACAAGTACTATATTTTTCAGAATATAAAACGCAACATTGTATAAGACGCAACCTTATTTTGAAAGATTTAATTGAACAAATATTCAATCTGATAAAATTTAGTATGTACCTTTCTAAACATAAAAAGCTCAAAACATCAGGATAAGATAAGCCATAAAACAAAACGAAATGTTTACTGCTATTTAGTTTGGTTCAAAATCTACAAGATCCTCATTTCTTCCATCGTCACTTGCAAAGGAATCAAATCTCATTACTAGATTCATTATTCTGATTAAAGAGAATTTCATTTTCGATACCATCCATTGCGCTACTGATACCCCAATAGGTTAATCATTATATCACTTATTTTTACCCACATGCACAAGGGTTGGTCTTCGTACATCAGAAGCTGTAGCAAAATCTTTCTATTACATCCAGCTGTTCCATGCTTCCTCATTTAAGGGCTTGTCAATAGAAACAACGAGAGATTGAAGTTGACTTGTCAAAACCCCAGTATAACAGCTCAGTCAGTCTGTTATGTGCCATGCATGATACACACTTAGGCGATCATGTATCTTTCGATATATGACTGTCGAGGCAGATTTTTTTTCTACAGGAAGTTTCCATTTCTTTCTGCGGTAGACTAGTTGCCATCCAAGGCTATTTACCCATAGCTGCGGGGAGAAGAGGATCCATCATACCTTGCCCAAAGGTATTAGCACGTAAGTGAATGTAATGGATTCGACTGGAATTCGAACTCGGCTTTCTGATTTCTCAATCCGAGCCGCTATCCATTATTTCACCGTCTTTTCTTATTTATACCTTTAGAAGCAAGTAGATTTTGACAAACTTTGGAAGGTTAAAAAGTCAGTCTAATTCACCAAAAAACGGTAAATTGATTTAAAATGGTTGATTCACTTCTTTCTTTCTTTTTTGTTCGGTCATTTAAAATTTGAAATTGAGCTAATTGAATTATCCTATATATTCTTAAAGAAATCCTCGTCAGATCGAGAAAATACTTACCTTGCTCCGGGCTACGGCCCTGTGCTGGTAGTATCACGGCTATGACTGGCTTGGACCGGCTCTGGCCTGGACCGGCTATGATAAGCAATGACTAGCTTAGACCAGCTCTGACCAGCTTGGACAAGCTTAGACCAGCTGCTCGAGTGAAAACACTCGGGTCCCCACGTTAAAAACCGACCTTGTGTGACAACCTGATTCAGTTGGGGGTCAAGTAAATAAACCTCGTCAGATCGAGAATTATTTTATATGATTTACTTTAATGCTCTTACCTAGAATTAAAAAAAAAAAGATTATTTACTGATGTTGAGTTTTGGAATCCGTGGCAAGAAGTCATCTGTTCTCTGTAAGTGGACTTCTCAGCCCTTACTAGTAACTCAAGTAGTTTAATTAGCATTGACAATTGAATCACATTGTTCAAACGCTGTCAAAAGATGGGAAAATCTCTCCAGATTTCCAGAAGTGATTTCTTTCTTTCTTTCTTTTTTTTTTTTTTTTTTTTAAAAAAAAAAAAAAAAAAAAAGCTTGATTATTCCAAGGTCAAGATCATTGTAATAGGATACCAGTATAATAGTATACTAGTACATCTCTCCTACCAACTTTCTCGTCCCCAAACACATGCTGGCTATGTTGTTTCAAATTTGAAGTAGGCTCTCGACTTTTGTACAAATAATGAGAGTGTTGGAACATATTCTCTCTCTCTCTCTCTCTATATATATATATATATATATATATATATATATGGTGGGCTCTCCCGTCGTATTCGACGTATGAGAGTCAAGCTGGTGTCTGGGCTGTTGGTTCCTAGGAACCTACAGCTTAGACACCAGCTTGATTTGATTATAGTGATGAAGGCTTTGTGCCACAAGCTCCCCAAGTTTTTAATTCGGAGTTGTCCTTTTCCTAGGACCCAGTCTGTCCTGCTATTTACCCATAGTTGAAGTAAGAAGAGGAGGATTCATACCTTTCCCACGGGTATTAGAACGTAAGTGAATGTAATGGATTCGACTGGAACTCGGCTCTTCGATTCCTCATTCTCAGCCGCTATACACTACTCCACCGTACCTTCCTTCTTTCTTTCTCTCTCATATATATATATATATATATATATATATATATATATATATATATATATATATATATATATATATATATATATATATAAGGAACGAATCGCAATCTAACATGTTTCACCTGTATTAAAGCTTCGTCAGAGATCGAGAATAGAAATGAAAAAGCAAAGAGGCATTATACTTTCCTTTCTCATTTCTATTCTCGATTTCTGACGAAAATGAAATTCAGTGTGTAATTACAAGCGAAACTACGGTCCACAGACCAACTAATCTCTCGGTCATCAATATATCCGTTTTTATTAATACACGTATCAGTCAAAACGCTTGTCTGGGCGTAAATCCACCAGCCATAGTTTAAATAGCAGGAGAGACATGTCTCACTGCTTTGGGCCGCAGTCAGTCTAGGAGAAATAAAACTGAATTCAAAACCGTGGACAACGCAACCATTCTACTATATTACCAAAAAAAAAAAAAAAAATCATAATTTTCTAATAAAGAAAAAGGGTTTTGTGGAGGGATCTGGTCGCCATCGTCTTGAAGGACATGCCCTAACCCCCCCCCAAAAAAAAACTGACTCATTTTATTGTAAATATATTAACATAGATTCATCAGTCTAAGAACACCCGATTCAAACAAAGACCGTATTTTTCGGTCGAACCAATTCCAAGAATTACTTTTCTAAGTAGAATTCAGCCCACAGACGCACCATTAAGATCCTTTCATTACTCTGTCGCTATTTCGATGGAATTTCCTAGCTCCACCAGTTCAGACATTTACAGCTAAAAACCGCCATGTCATGACAGATAGGTGCAAACTATCCTCATTCCATTTGCATTCCACTGACAAAAAGAAAGTTTAATTCGGACACCTTCATCTCAAGAGCCGTTACTTTGTGTAGCAGACTCCCGAGAGAATGCTTCCCCGATCACTACAATCTTAATCATTGAAGCCAACCGTTAGCTATCCTACATATCCTCATAATCCACAATTATTTCCTCCTCTTACGTCCACACAAAAATCTCATTTAGTAACCCTCTTTCTTGAGTGGCTCTATTAGGTGAATATTTAGTAAAAGTCGAGAATTAATTATACAAAGTTGTTTTCTTATAAATTTACATAAATTGAAGAATTATTTTTATACATAATTTTTTAATTAGATTCGCTAAAAAATGAGTATATTATGATGAGAAATGCCCCAAACTTAGAAAAATGTTATCGTAAAAAAACTTTCTGTTAGTATTTTGAAGAAAGACCAAAGATTTCTAGATGTAAAAATAATTTTTTTAATCCATTTTTCAAGATACGGGATTTTGACTAAAAATCTTGTTCCTCTGGCGTATATGGGCGACCATATATTATAATGGGAAATTTGAGCGTTTTTTTTTTCTTTCTGTAAAAAACATATTGAATTGGAAATTCTTGTAAAAGTGAGATAATTGTCGGATTTTAATAAAATTTCAGATTTATTCACAAAAAAATATTAGGTTGGTACAAAAATGTCGTTTTCTCTCATGTGTTACTATGTGAGAAAACGACATTATTTTTGCACCAACCTAATAAAAGAAAAAACATTGACATGTTTAGCTTTTTTAGAAAATCTTGCTAAAATATTTTTTTTACATTTGTTACCCACTTATTTAATTTTAAGAAATTTCGAGAAATTCTTTTAGTAGCGATTAATGTTTATATTGATTGTAAGCACAAATCCTGCGAAAATGATTAAAACTTTTAATTCAAATTTTAATGTCAAATTGAGACATTAATAAGAATATCTAATACATATGTATAGACAAGAAAGATCTATTTCAGCGGGGTACTTCACCTTTATTGATGAGACTAGGATTTTGTCCACTTTTGGTATAAGAGGCTGAGTTTTTGTCCACTGGGTCCGGTTACCATCTTGTATAAATATAAAACTGTTAGAAATATAGTGAGGTTAAGTGTTGGTGTCTTTGTCGACAACCCGTAGTCCCTTCTCAGTCAATATTTCAAGCCAACAGAGATTAATTAAAAATGACAGTTGGTCAGTGATTAAGGGAAGCTATATAAACACAATCGAGACTACAGTACAGATCACAGATACAGAGAAATCGGGGGGGGGAGAAAGAGAGAGAGAGGTTGCCCTTAGTATCTGTTTCATTTATATGTGTGAATTTCATTTTCGTTAATCGGGAAGACCAAGTCCCCTCCAACTTTCCCTCGTATTGACTGTGCTCTCATCCTTTAAAATTAACCTCATAAACTTTTTTTTTTTAATCTTAATTTAAAGAAGGCCTAACTCACGCTCAGATAAAAGGAGAAACGCGATATTTTATTATATATTGGGCTTACTGCACTTTTATACAATGGGGCCATTAAAAGTCAATCACAGTTCACAGTATCAACGAAAATGTCTGTTTGTCTCTTTTTCTCTCTCTCTTCGCTATTCGCTATCTTCTTTCCCTCTTTTTTCTTCTATCTCTTTCTCTCTCACTTACCCTCACGCCCATCTATAGTTCCAGAATATTCCAGAAAATATTTTCAGATATCATATTTACTTTCCAGGATAGTCGAAAATCATTTCAAAACAATATAAAATCTATTTCTTTAATTGTTTATAAAAACAAATAAACTGTGCCCTTCCTGTAAATATTTACTAAATATTTAAAGAAATCAAATTTATAAAGTAAAATTATATTTTTAGAATAAAATTAAATATTAAAATAAAATAAAATAAAAAAAATTGTGCCTTTTCCATAAATATATTCATGGTAATTGTTCTGATGAACTTTTCTCTTTGGTACCTAGACTTTATTAATTTAAGCACAGTACTAGATTGGCGACAAATTTTACAGTTAAAATATAACCGTAAGTTCTATGTTAACAATTTCTTCTGTCGCATTTCTCGCTTGTAGAACACTCTTCTGGAATTTTTGCTTCCCAGTCAACTTTAATTTTCAAAAATTTAAATGCAATGTCAATCGTTGTGGTCTGTCTTCTTAATTTCTGTTTTTTTAATGAACCTAATAATGTTTTCTTTTTCTCATATTATCTCACACTCAATAACCCCTTTGCCTCTTAGTGACGTTATTGCTTTGCTTTGAGATGAAATTATTTAAAAAAACTACTTTTTTTACAATTATTTACTTGCAGAAGAAAAAGAAAAAAAATAACCCGGTAATATTATGAAAGGTGAAAGGTCATAATGGCAGAGTTAACAATGTTACGGCAAAATGGCGCCGGTAAAATTGGCTCATATCTAAACATATTTGATTTTATTATAATTGTCTTTCATGAATTTTAAAAGTATAACTTTATATTAAATGGCGGTAAAACAATTCTACTTTTTGCTAATATTAAAAAAGGTTAATAAATAGAAGATAATATATTAAAAAAATAGATTCCATTCAAAAACAACTGTTTTTTTTCAATAAACGTATTTTTTGATATTTTTTCACTTGTGTCATTTTCCTTCATTTTTCTACTTTTACACGTGGCATTATAGCCTAAATTCATTATAAATATCCTTCTGGAATGATTAGCAGTTTTGAGCAACACCACTACGCTCAAATACTCGGTCACAATGACTTGTGACTTTGTTCTAGCACAACAATCGGCTATTTCCGAACAGTTCTACACCTTTTCATTCACAAAGCTTTGGGTAACCAGTGGGTATAGTTTTCGGATAATTTCCAGTAGTGCCGCACGCCGAGATCACCTAACCACACTGATAACATCAAAAAGGTCCCCTTCCTCATAAATCGACCAGGGTGACATTCGAACTCGGGTTTCATAATAGGAAAGCGAACTTTCTAACCACTCGGCCTTGCACCCTTATAATATAATTATATAATTGAATTTAGTCATATAAGTTTATGCATAGAGTTACCCAGTAAAACGGTTTGTCCAGATTCCAGTAATTTCTATTCATGGATCGTTTTTGATTCCTAAGAGAAGAACCAACTTTTTCTTCATAACATTTCTTTTGGATTTAGATGTTGGAGGTTTCCTTGGGTTTAACAACAATCATTTGGGTTCTCGTAATGAATTTGTTTACCATCACCACTGACTGGACGCCGTAAAATAAGTTAAGAAATGGAGGATTTCTTAAGAATAAGAACAATAAAACAACTGGTCATATCAATAAGAAAGAGACAATTGAAATCTTTGAGCTGCATAAATATGACAAAAAGGCTTGAAGAATTTAACACTTACATGACCCACCGAAGGCAAATAGACGCCAGCAGAAAAAAATCGGCTAACCTATTTGACATGTTGGTGTAAATAGACAAAGAAATAAATATGGAAAAAAGAGTTTTCTCAAGTGTTGCTGAGTGCAACAAAAGATAGGAAACTGTGAAGAGTTAGGGTTTGGTTTGGTTTGGTTTGGTTTACGGCACATCAACCTCCATGGGGTTATTTAATGTCGAGAAGATTTTTTTATTGCTGGTAATATTTTGTTTGGTCAAAAATCTGTTTCTGGTAATATTTTTCCTTCAAAATTGTATTGCTGGTAAAAAAAAAAGTATTTCTGGTCAACTATTTGCCCTTAGCTGGGACCCTAACAGGTGCTACCACTCCGTGTCAGGGTGGACCTGGGAACATCAGCAATTAAGAGGTGGTTCCACGCTCCTCAAAACATTCTGATCAGAGGCCTTGCTGCTGGACGTAGTTTATAGTCTTACCCAGGACGTGGATGTAGTTTAACGTCTTACCCAGGACGGGTGAAGAGTTATGATTGAGCAAGTTCTGAAGAGAAATGAGAGAGAGAGAGAGAGAGAGATTCCATACGTGGACATTAGTTGATATTAAAACACAATATACATGAGTATATATATATATATATATAATATATATGTGTGTGTTATATTTATCACCTATGTACGTACACACACAAAACACACATATATATTCACATATGTGCTGAATATAACAGTGATCAGCTCAGTGACAAATTTTATATCTGTATTATATATATAATATATATATATATATATATATAATCAATTTAAACGTAATTTTTAGTGGATATATATATATATGTGTTTGTGTAAAAATTCAAACATAAATAAAATATATAAAGATAATATGTAAAAAAGAAATGACAATATGAAAACTTTTAGTTTTATATCAACGGGCTTCATTCTTTGATAAAGTTCCTGGAGGAACGAAACGCGTTGGCTTAAAAGTTTTCTGTATGCTTGTATGTATGTATGTATGTATGTATGTATGTATGTGTGCTCATGCGTGTGTGTGTGTGTGTATTGTTAACAGCCCAGAGTTTAAAATGAGCGTAGGGGTGGAATATATTATACTGTCACGTGGCCAAAATGACCTTATGTTTCAAAGGCATTTCAACACGTGCGCGCCTAGAATGAATCAAATTTTATTCATAGTGGGTTGTCCCACTAAAATTTATTTCAGTTGGTTTGGCAGAGTACCGTTGTACTGTCGACCTTAATCTGACGGTAATTAGAAGGGGTGTCCTAGATTTGTCAAATATTTATATATGGCACATTGCTTAGAGAATGACAGGTCAATAATCTCGTGGGAAATGTGGTATAACCAATATATGTGAATGTCGTTATTATTATTATTATTATTGACAAAGATACAGTCTTCCAAAGGACAAGAGAACTAGTATATAACATCAGCAGACTGAAAGTCGTTTTCGTGGAAAAGATTTGTTAACGCGAGCACGCACGCACGCACACACACACATACATACATACATATATATATATATATATATATATATATATATATATATATATATAGTGGCCTCTCCAGTCGTATTCGAAGTCAAGCAGACACCGGCATATAGGACTTGATTATAGTGGTGAAGCCTTTGTGCAGAACCATTCACACTTTTTGAATGGCCGAATGCAGAGACCTGGTGCACTAAGTGCCACAAGGACCCAAACAACGCTCCTCACGTTTTTATTTCAGAGTTGTCCTTCTCCTGGACCAGCTGCTATCCAAGGCTATAGAACCCAATCTGTCCATGCTATTTACCCCATATATATATATATATATATATATATATATATATATATATATATATATATATATATAATAGTTTGTGTGTGTGTGTAATCGGTATCACCCCAAGCGAGGCAGCCATTAGCATGCAAGGGGTTACACGGTCTGGAGTGAGAAGTCCGAGATAAGAAACTTTTAGCATAGAAGACATGGCTATATCTAGCAAGCTCAACTGTAAATTGATGAATTCCCGCCGCCTGTTTAATATATTAAATTCATAGAGTATAGCGAAGAGCTCATCCGAACAATTACCATGAAAGTATTTATTAAAACGACACAGAGAGGCAACCTTACGGCGGTGGGCAAGTGACTGAAGCCGAGCCGTCAGTTCAGGACCAATAATATTTCTGATTCTTCTTTGGATTTTATCGAGAAGCTTCAGGAAAATAGCGGGTTGACTGGACCATATATGATAGCAATTTTCTAAGTATGGAGGAATGGTAGAATTATAGATATGCAAGATAGATTCCGGAGAGAAAAAATGTCTCGCCCGGCACAGTGAACCGATTTTCTAGCAGCTGATCTATCTACGGATTCAATGTAGTCTTTCCACCTCATGTCAGTTGAGAAAGCTAGCCCGTGTCACTTTCTTGGAGGTTAGCATCAGCCATACTGATGCAAGGCAGAGAGGGCTCTCTCAGATGATTAATGGAGAGAAATTTAGTTTTGGGGGCGTTAAAATTGACAAGTCATCTTCTGCTGGAGTTAACGACGGTCTTGAGATCATTATGTAAAGTTAGCTGTTATTGTAACCCTTGTCTGACTGATCAGCGTTACTATCGAGGCAGGAGTAAATGGTAGTGTCGTCAGCGTAGATGCCAAGTTGAGAACTTATGTCGTCGGGAAGGTTGTTAATGAAGATTAAAAACAGCGTAGGACCAAGGATGGAGCTCTGAGAGACACCCTCGTTAGTAGGAAATGATGTAGACGTAGGAATCAAGGTTAGAGATGATAGCAAAAACTATGGAAGAGGTTATATGCATATTACTTAACAGAGAATCAGTTCTAAGTGGAAAGTTAGGCAGGGATACTCCAGATCAGTAAGGAGTAGGGTTTGAGGAGAATTTACGGGCAAATCATTCGGTTTTATACTAGAGAATGATAACACCTCAAATCGAATGAAGAGGAGTTATATAGATCTTGCACTTATTTAGTACCCTATTACAGGGACACCATTAGTCACGAGAGCCAAAGTTTTTAGAGGCTATGCGGGGCTTCATTTTCTCTCAGATATATTACCTCAACATGGGATAGTCTACTTCAAGCCGTTCTGTACGCGGCTATCATCAGCTATGAAGTGTCTGTCTCGGAGCATTGTTTTAAATTTATTTTCAATGTTAATCCTCCTCTGGTAGACGTCTTGTTAATGAGAATAGATTTGTGATAGCGATTGGTGGGGACGTAAGATATCTTATATATATTATATTATATACCAACTTTATATACCAACGGATCGATTGACTATATATATATATATATATATATATATATATATATATATATATATATATCAGTCTCTCCCTCTATATATATATATATACATACATATATCTATATATCTATATATACATATAAATTTCTCTCTCTCTCCCTATATAGAGAGAGAGAGAGAAAGAGAGAGAGAGAGAGTGAGAAAGTTAGTCAATGACATGTCTCTTGTCTTCAAGCATAAAATAGATTATCACCACTCGGTGTTGACCTCCGTGTGAACTCTTATATCGCACACGCTCTAATCTAGACATTGAAAACCTTTATCCATAAATATAGCATATTTTAAAACTATATCTTACTTCACGCGCGCGCGCGCACACACACACACATTTTATCATATCTCGTAATATATAGTAAAAAGATTTTGGACTACATATCTTTTCTTTGTTCTATAATGTACTTTGTCATTTGCTTTTTAACTACTACTTGGAGTAATTTTAGAGAAACTTGTAAAATATAGACAATTACATTTGATTGACGATTGCGTCTAGCATGAAACAGCCTGTCGACTGCAATGTTCACTTTTATATTTATATTTACATACGCTCTATCTCTGATATTGAGCACTTTATCCCATAAACATAGCACACCTTAAAACTATATTCCTTATATATATATATATATATATATATATATATATATATATATATATATATATATATATAAGAAATATAGTCTTAAGTGTAAAAATAGGTTTTAATACGATAAATATATTAAAGGGCAAAAGGAAACAGTAAGTAACCTACGTTATGTAAATGGATGACTGAGCAGTGACTGGGAGGAATAGTAAGGAGACAAACATGACATGGTTAAAAAAAAGGATAGGAAATTCAACTTAACTTACTGTGGTCACGATTCACCGGTAAAAATCCCCCCACCGTTGAGAACCGCTGCTCCAGTCACAACAGGAACTGTATTAGGTTTTAAGCGCCACAGTTTTTTTTCTATTTCCATTTTCACGTCTTTGGACTTGTTTAGTTTTTCAAAAACCTTGGTAGAGATGTTTTTTGTCACTTCGAACGCTGATATCAATCATTGTGTAAACTTTTCCTTTTCTGTCTTTCATAATAATATCTGGTCGATTTTCTTGTATTGTTCGATATGTTTTGATAGGAAAAAAACAGGAGGATGGTAACATCTGCTCCGTCAACTACAGTTTCAGGATGATGCTCATATCATTTGGCACATTTCGCAGCTGTTTTTTTTTTTTTTAGTGGTGACAGATCTTGCAATGCAAATATTGACCTACCTTGTCATAACGGTTTTTGTACTAGGTATAAGTATTGAACATCTTGGGATAAGGTGATCAATAGTTTCAATGTATTGGTCACAGAATCTACGTCTTGTGTTCGTACTATTATGCAAGATATTAGTTTGGTAATTGCGTGCAGTATTATTATTATTATTATTATTATTATGTGTGTATGTTATGTTTCCTGCTTAGCATCCTAGAGCCGGGTTCAAACTATGGCACTTAGGCCCTTTAGGAGAATTGTCACTTATATTGATAGCACTTTTCTTAGTATATGGGATGTTCCTAGTAGGGCGATCTTCTGGGCAACATGTATGTTGATGTGATCTGGGACACAGTAAAATTGTCCATTCTATTTCTCACGAGGCCCAGACCTCCAATTACTATTGGTACAGTCTCAGTCTTCATTCCCTACTTCCTGTTGTTGTTGATGTTATTATTTCCTTTGATTTCTGGTGTATACTCATTTCTTTCCGGGTCTCGACTAGAGAACTAAGGTTTGAAATGGCATCATGACATTTTCCACTGGGCAGTTTTGAAAAAAAAATTACATACATTTTACATAGATAAAGCCCTTCGTAAGGTGTGGGCTGTACTTGGGAGAACAAATTTTTGTGTTTTTTAAAGGCATGAGCTACCAGAAATCCCTTTCAATGAGTTTATTCGAATCTTTTCCAATGAATCCGAGGGCTCCAACTACAACTGGAATTGTTGGTATTATTATTATTATTATTATTATTATTATTATTATTATTATTATTATTATTGTGCTTGTCGCTCACTTCGTTAGTTCGCACTTCCATTATGTCCAGCCAATAAATAATGGACTATTCTATTCTGATCGCGTGGAAAGTGGTGGTCACTACTCGATTTCAATGAGAAAATATAAAGAAAGAAGGGAAGATAGAAATATTTAACGGCTATTTCAGTGAAATAGAAATTTTGTCAAATTCAAATCTTTTCATTTGTAAATGACTTCTTGAAATAACGATCAGAATTATGATTGTTATTGCAATAACTTGTTAAAGTAGTTAAGCTCAAATATGTAACGATGCGATAGGGGAAATTATACGGATATTTTCTTGTCGTAGAACGCGCCACGAGCTTACTCAACCATTAACTAAGAATTAAGTTTCTTCAGAAATTTCAAATAGGAAAACCATGAAATTTCAACGGGTGGAAACCACTACTACTTCTAATTATTATTATTATTATTATTTACACATATTAGATATTTTATATACACTTTAAAATATATGTATGTATGTATATATATATATATATATATATATATATGTAAAGCTGATGATTCGTTTTTAAAGAGTGTTCCTCCCCAGACCCACCCGTACACACACTACAAAGACGCACGCATACATATATGGATGATATCCATATTCATGTATATTCATATATACTCAGATGCAACCTCATATGTATGTATTTCTGTTCAAGTTATACACACATACTTGCATGGTTGCGCTCATCACACGCATGTGCGCACATACTTATACACGCACACATGTATTCATACGCACAAACATATACACGTTCATGTGCGCACTTGCACATATAGAATGGCCGACACAGATGTTCCATGGCAATAAATATGTCGAAAGGAGAGACATCAGCACATAACAGGTCAGTGTCGAATATTAAAAAAGAAAAAGTCAGGGCAAACAACTTTGTATCTGTAGACGCAGTGACACACGTATATACGATCTGCTCTGCACTCAGTAACACTAACCCTCGCTTCGGATCAATACGTTGAGTCCAGTAACAAGTGAATAAGGAAGACGTACTGAAGCCGACCAGGACTTGAGAAGAAGATTCTAACTTTCCTCTCCATTATGGATCAATCTTATATAGACTCTCTCTCTCTCTCTCTCTCTCTCTATATATATATATATATATATATATATATATATATATATATATATATATATAAAAGAAAGAGGTTGTAGTGGTTCCAACGAGAGAAAAGTATGTATATTAAAAAGAAGAGAAGAGAGGTGCCGTAAACGTTTTTGGTTGTAATGTGGATTTATTTAGAAAAAATATTATGTTTTGTTTTACATAATTTTGCTACACGTGTTTCTGGTCTCGTGACCGTCTTCAGGTAAAAGCGGAGATTTCCACATATTATTAAAAATAATTAATTTTTTCTTTTGATTTCAATGTTAAATATTCTCGATATGAGACATTTTCTGTGTTAGTAATCCGAATTTCTTTCTTGAATTGGCAATGAAGAGTTCTGCGCGAAGGGTCATATAACAATTAAGGTTGGTCCAAGCGAAATGATGAATTACTTATCAGCATTTTATCTTTTAATGTTTTACTGGCCCCTATGTGTTCTTGGATCTGTTTCCATTATATATATATATATATATATGAACCCCCAAAATAACACTTTCAAAGTAAAGCAAAATAACAGCGTCTGTTTCTAGCTTTTTTTACAAAGAAAATTAGTGACATCTTCTCTTCTCTTCTCTCTTAACTTCCTTCTCTCTTTTTCTCTCTATGAGTTTTTTTCTTCTCTACCCATTCGATTTCAATATATAACTTCTGTTAAGTTAACCGTTTAAATGTGTCAATATCTGCTAACTCACTCATATCTTCTCTCTACCCCCTCACTTTCTCACTTCGTTAATTTACATATGTTTAATACGGCCTGTCAAAAATGTGTAAATTTTCTTTTCATCTTTTGTTTGGAAGTAAAGTCTGATGATCCGCAGTCCTTTAAAAGGGCCGTGGTGAAATAATTTATTACATGGAACCTTAAAGTGCTCTGTTTTTATTCAAACATATATATATATATATATATATATATATATATATATATATATATATATATATATATATGAGGCACGGTGGAGTAGTGGATAAAGATCGGAATCGGAGAGCCGAGTTCGAATTCCAGTCGAATCCGTCAGATTCACTTACGTGCTAATACCCTTGGGAAAGATATGAATCCTCTTCTTCTTTCCCCTTCTCCAGCTATGGGTAAATAGCAGGACAGACAGGGTTCTATAGCCTGAAATTAAAACCTGCAGAGGGTCGTTTGGGGACCTTGTGGCACGTAGTGCACCAGGTCTCTGTATTCAGCCCTTCAAAGTGTGTGGATGGTTCTACACAAAATCTTTACAACTATAATTAAATATCATGTGCTGGTCTCGGGCTTTTGGTTCCTAGGAATTGATCTGCTGGACCCTCATATGTTGAACCATAGCATTGCAACTGCACACTCCAAAAGTTTGTATCCGTTAACAATAACACTTTAAAAAAAACATTTCGATTAGCATTTAATTTTTTCGTCTCGGATGCAACCTGAATTTTACCAAAAACAAAATAATTTCCACGCCTGAGGATGACTGAATGTACAGTTGAAAGTACTTGCGTGTTAAAGAAAGACTTTATACAGCTTATAATTTTTAAAAACGGGGATCATAACATTCATCGAGTGATTTGTAGATTAATGCAACTTTAAAATTTTGTTTGCGAAAGGATTTGGCTATTTTATATCATTAACTTTACTAATCTACTTTTTGCAATGATTCATTGTAATATATATATATATATATATATATATATATATATATATATATATATATATAAGAAAGAGATGGATTTTTTAATTTATTTATCCGTCAGATTTTATTACTTAAATGTTATTTTTAGTGGATAAACAGTATATTTATTTATTCTCGTCTACCGGCCTAAATGTTCGAGAAAACTTATTAGAGAAAAATATTCGGCAGGATTCGAAACTTCGTTCTCCTAGGGGGAAACCGTCATTAAATCTGACGTGCTTTAGAACTCTCGGCCACGGAGTGCTTCGATGGCTAATCAACAAACAAAAAAAGCAAACAATATCAATCCCTTTCTTTAAAAATTGCTTTGTTTACGTTAGGATACGAAACTAAACAGATATGTCTATCTCGAGAGTCAGAGAAATATCTCTGTTTAAAGGCACTGTTCAAGTTTGCTTTGTTATCAACGCACTCCGTAGCCGAGAGGTCTAAAGCATGTCAAATATGACTTCTTGATAAAATCGGCATGGGGAAAGGATCCCAACATGCGGTGTCATTGGGAAACGTGTGAAAACCATACCACGAGTTGACCCAAACCTTCTGAGTGAATTTGGGTGGTTGTGTTAGCGTGAAATCACAAGTCATCGTGACCGAGGGTGTGAACGTTTCATTCAAACTGTTGGTTACGCCAGATGATGCGTTCTCTCCCAAGATCTGTAAATAAGGTCGACTCTGCATCACTCAGTTAGTCATGTTCTATGCATTATACATGCTTAGGCGATCATGTAACTTTCGATACATGTCTGACGAGGCAGATTTTTTTCCGCAGTGGTTTGCCATTTCTTTCTGCGGTAATTGCCATCGAAGGCTATAGAACCCGGTCTGTCCAGCAATTTAACCAAAGCTGGGAGTAGAAGATTCATATCTTTCCCAAGGCTATTAGCACATAAGTGAATGTAATGGATCTGACTGGATTTCGAACTCCGATTCCTCAATCCGAGCCGCTATTCATTACTCCACCGAACCTCCACCGTGTATAGTTGCAGCATAAACAACAGGTTGGCTCTGCGGATGTTGGACAAAAAATGTAACTGAACCGGTGTCTTTTACAGGGACTGGTTATGCGCTCCAACAGACAAACAGACTTGTTAACGAGTATATATATATATATGTAAGCAAATATATGGATATAGATCCGACAGTATGAAGAAAAATATACGGAAAAAACAAACAAAAAACCTTATATGCAATTATGCTGTTTAATGTTAATATAATGTCAACGTCGGACGTTTCGTCTAATAAACCATCTTCAGGACATATTAAAAAAAGAAAGAGCTACAAACATGAAAGTCTGTCGAAAAAAATCGCACAGGTGCAGGTTTGAAGCCCAAAGAAAAAAACCCGATACGAGTAAACAACTAACTAACAAAAGAGCTCAATACAACCGTAGAGCAGACCTAGATAAACCTAGTGAGCCAGACAAATCTACTTAGGTTTCACCTAAATGGATCGTCAGGGAAAGTTGTCTAAAGAGGCAAAGTGAAACGCATATTTATAGTCTCACTAGGTGTATCTATCTATCTATCTATCTATCTATATATATATATATATATATATAATATAATATTTTAGTGGATAGTTTCATTTTTTCGAAAAAGATAACGGTCCAAAATATTCAAATTTGAAATATATTTCTCCAAAAGATACCGAGAACAACATTCGAAAGCTTTGCAAGGGATAGGAAGCTGTGGAGACCTATGATCACTCATATAAAATATTTAGGATCAAGGCGATACTCGTGAGTATCTATATCCGCACTGAGGGGCACGTTATAGTGGTTCTTTGACTGGATAAACTAAATTCAGTAAACATCTGCAGGGAAATAAATGCATCAAATGCGCATCTTCTCTTTCTCTTTCTGCTGCTCAAAAAATCCTTTCTCTTTCCTTCTCTATACTCTTTTTGGCATTTCTATAAAACCTTTCTCTCTCTCTCTCTCTCTCTCTTTTACCATTCTCTGCTGTCTTTCCCTCCCCCGTCTCTCTCGGTTTCGTCACTTTGATTTGTGCTTTGTTTTCTCTCTCCCATCCGCTTCTTCTATGGACCGTGTTCATTCAGAGCGTTGATGGTCTTGTCCCTCAACAATGTCCTTTAGCTCTTAATAAATTGTGTCTCTTTGTTATCTCCCCTTGTTCGGCCAACCATTTACTCAAAGTCGCTAGCTAGCTTGAGCATTATTTACCTCTGTCCCTCTTGCCTTCAATCTGTCCTGTGAGTTTCAAATTTCCCAAGCCTTCTTTCCTCATTATATGCCCTAGACATTTCAACTGCATTTTCCTGATGTTAAGTACAAGTATCCGTTTTATCTAACACTTGGTCGTTGCTCACATTTCCGGTCCATAGTATTCTCAGCATCCTTCTGTAGAACTAGATTTCTGTTCAACATTTACTGCCATATAGGAGAATTGATATTTGGACACCTCGAGGTGGTGTAATGGTTAGCAAGCTTGTCTCGCTAGAACAATTACGGCTGAGTAGTGACTTTGATCCTCACTGGGTGCCTCATACTTTCGGCTTTGTGCTACATCTGAGCTATGCTTGGAAAATCACTATACGAGAACTGATATTACATTATAGTTCAATACACTTGTTTTTGTTTCTAACGAAAGGTTTTTATGTCATAATACTTTGCTTAGCTTTTGGAAGGCATCTTTCGCTGTTCCAATACGTTTTTGAATTTCAGTGTTGCGCTTTCCGTCCTCTGTTCAAAATCGACTCTAACGATTTTCATCCCGTCTTTTACCTTTCCTTCTCTGTCTTTCTCCTATCTTTTACCTCCCCCCACATCTCTCTCTCTTTCTCTTTCATTTAGTTCCATTCATTTTCTTCCTCCCAGAATAGATCACCCTAGAGTATACTTCTCTTTATCTTGCTCTATTTCTCCCTCTCTCATAAACGTTTCGTTTTCTTCTCGCTTTCTAACGTCCATTTGCCTTCTTCGTTTTGTTCCTTTCTATCGTTTGAATATATCCCTTCTCTCTTTATCCTGTCTGCCGTTTTCTATCTTTTGTCAATCGCAGCTGTTTCATCGTAATTGATTCCAACGTCATGCTTACGTTTTCTTTATTTCTCCGTACATTTTACGAGGATGCTATTTAAATTCATTTCTATTGCATTAGGCGCAGTATAGTCTCATCAATTGATATAATAAAAAAAAGATTGACCAATAAAAAGTAATAAATATTTTCAAAAGCAAAACAGTGATTTGAACAACAAAAAAAAAAAATGTCTATATAAATTCTTATTCTGTTAGTTAAATAAAGGTAGACCAGTTACTTGTTTTGTCAACTTCGTGTTGGTACGCCATTCCTGTGGCTATTAAGAAAAGAAAAGTAAAAAGACCCGAACGATCGTTCCGTAAAGAGAACCCTCAACTTTTAACTTTACAACAAAAAATAAAAAATAAAAATAAAAAGCGAAAAATATGGATGCAGACACATAAAACAATAAAGAGGTGTATACGAAGTTCAATCCTTAAAACGATTACAAGATTGTGCACCTCTATTTTTACGTCCCCGATTTGGATCTGCAGAATGAAGTACAAAGGCCGGTCAGCCATTCCTCCATTTTCTTTCTCGTCCTCTTCAAATTACCATATATATATATATATATATATATATATATATATATATATATATATATATATACCGTATTTAACGGCATATAAGACGCACAGATGTATAAGACGCACCCCAATTTCAACAGGGCAAATCAAGAAAAAATTAGTAATTAGTAAAATTATTAGTAAATGTTACAGCCTAGGGTATATTTATGGGGTATTATTTTGGCTAAACAAGCCATTATTACAATAAAACGAAAAATAATAGAGAAAAAAAAAAAAAAAGAACACGAGCCTATAAAAACTTTATTATATACAAAGGTAAGAAAACAAAATAAAAATCAAGCAATTATTACAATTGAGCAAAACAGTACTGTTAACATTAAAATTCAGCCCAAAAATTTCCTTTATATGATCTGTACAACCTGCGTCTTGTAAAAGTCTTATTGAAATAATTAGGATATAAAAATTCTGATTGTATTTATATCAATGCAACCTGAAGTTATAGCAAGAAAATATTAATGAAACAAATATATTTTACAAATATATAATTTGAATTTATTGCATATAATTTTAGTGAAACAAAGTACTAATATTAAACGTGATGAAATTAATATAATGAATATTATCAATGATAACACTTTTAATCTGCATACTAGCCTTTTAAATAATGACAATAGGTATATGGAAGTTACTCTAAAGTTTAAGCTTATAGGATTTGCCAGGTAGCTAATTACCTCCGACTATCGCGAATTTTAAACCTACATATTGCATGTAAGAGGCAGCGGAATTTAAAAAGATATTTTTAGTAAAAGAAAGCGCGCATTATATGGCTTCAAATGCGGTAACTATAATTTAGTTATTACCGTACTTATAATTTTTTATCATTTTTTTCTTCGATAAAAATAATGTCTTATATGTTTACTGCCGAAGCTATTACCAAAATTAAATAATGTCTATTTTAATGGTTACTAGACCCACGAATACACACTTTCGGTTCATTTTTGAAAGCAGTTCATGATACAAAATGATAAGCTAACAATATTATTAATTTTATTACTAATTACACATATAATTTGTATTTGCAATACAAGTTATTGTAAAACCATTATTACTCACATTATACAATATTACTTAGATCAAACGCAATAATAAATTATTAATGTTAATTTATTTTATTATACATACTTGTTTCTCTTTCACATTTATTTCAAAATACGTAACGGCGGCAAACCAGTGTACATTTATTTATTTACCATCAATTTACAACAATTTTACAGCAATACAGATTAAGTTTTACAATAGCATACCTGCATGGCGTCTTCACCTATTATGTACTTGCCAAACATCTGATATATCTGTTTATAAAGTTCTAATGTAGTGTAGTGAATTGTATAAATATATGCTGTGTTATGTGTATTTAAGTTTAGTTAATAATGTTATATATAATATATTGTGAATGTTTATTACTTTTACACATATAACAATTGGAATATAATATGCAAATGTTTCCTTATATACGTGAATTTATATAAGAATGTGTATTGGAATCAAATACAAAATTTCCTATTAAAAAAGCCGAAAAAACCTAAAAACTGCCCTAGCTCAAGACCTCCCCCCATCTAATTTTAAAGAATTTTAGTACTGCTATCAGCAGGCATTCAATATGCTCATAAATTAGTTGGGGTATCATGTGCCGTTTAAGCTGTATCTCGGGAACGCACATACATACAAGGTTAGAGTTTTATTATTATATAGATAATAACATTTTTGCTCTCCTGAGAAAAACGGATTTGAAAATTCAACAATAGGTTACTGAAAACAAACCTGGTGAATTCTAGACAAATAATCAACCATTCTGATCAAAATAATAAAGCTTATGACACTTGTCCGAATAACTTTGTAATATTAAAACTTATGAATATGGAACATTTAAGATGACAAACTCTTACAGTATGGTAGTGAAAGCCTGGACAATTTTCTCAGTGATGAAGAAGAGACTTGAAGCAACAGAAAGATGCTGAGGATAGCGTGGAAAGAAGATGTGAACAACGGCGAGGTTTTAGAGAAAATGGATACAAAAAGAAAACTTATTCTTAACATCAGGAAGAGATAGTTGTAATTTCTGGGGCATATAACGAGGAAATAGGGCTTGGAAAATCTGTTATTCACAGGACAGATTGAAGGCAAGAGGAACAGAGGAAAACGACGCATAACATACTTGAGTGAACGGATGATGGAACAGGGTTTATAAATAAAGAAAGGATAGAATTTATTTAGAGTTGCAAGGGACAGGAGGTTGTGGAGAGCTATGATCGCTACGTCATGAGGGAACACGGTACATAAACAAGAACTCTTAGACGAAAAGAAATAAAAAGTGTCGTAAAAACAGAATTCACTAGCTGCTTTGTGTCATCATGGATTTGCTTGTTAATTAAAATCTAAGGTTTTTTTTTTGTAACAATCTATATCGACATGTAGTGATAACTTCTTATAAGGAACATGACAATGTTAGTACTATTTCTGCGTCTTTAATAGACTTTTTTAAACCTCAAGTTAACCTTACCATAACCCTAGTACCCCTAAAGCTAATACCCTTAATCCTAAACCCCAAAACAGCGTGAATAGCGAAAATCTCAGATCTCCGATCATCAATAATTGGATTTAGTGACAAATACTTTTCATGCCTCGTGCCATTGAAATTATTGACAGTAATAAACTTGTTTAAAACAACTGCTATAATGCGCTCATGTATATCAAACATATCACTCGCTAAATCAAGTTGTGACTTTTTCCTAGACAAAATTGTGGCGTTTTTCCTGTCACGGACTAGGCAATTAGTTGGTGTACATTTAGAATTAGATTTGATAGGTTGATTTTCAAAGCGTAACTTAGATGTGGCACAAAGCCGAAAGTATGGAGCACCGAGTGAGGATCGAACTGTTTTAGCGAGACAAGCTTGCTAACCATTACACCACGCCGAGGTGCCCAAATTAGATTTGTTATGTGCCAACTAACTTTTTAAACAATAGAATATTTTTTCGCATATCCGGATTTTTGACTAAAGAATCAGTTGACAGACCCGAAGATGCAAGTGTAAAATTTGTTGATTTTATTTGAGTAAGAACACCCCACCCAAAAAAAAACAAAAAAAACAAAAACAAAAAAAAACAAAAACAAAATAAACAAGCAAACATAGCATTAGTCAAAAGTTACTGAGAGCAAGTCAGTCATCAAGTGAGAGATTGTTGCTTGAACCTGCGGATTGTAGAAACTTCACTGCGAGTGTTCGACCAAAGACAACATATCAAGGATCTTTTAAAAGGTCTGTGACGTTGAATGCTAGTAAACAGCTAATGGAATTTGATCCCAAGTTCAAATCGTGCTATTGGTGCTGTGAGTTATTTTCAAAGTTACTCCGTCAATATCGTAAAGGATCATTTATACATAATCAGGACATCTTGTAAATTTACGTTAATTTCAATAGTTACGTTTTGTTTTCCTTAAGTTAGTATTAGGTTGGTGCAAAAATAATGACGTAATAATATCGTTTTTTGACTTTTTAACGTCAAAAAACGACATTATTACGTCATTATTTTTGCACCAACCTAATATATGAGCTAAACACATATTGCCGGACTCATCAATCAAACACTGGTTCTCCATTAGTCATGATAAGTCAATTTAATATGAAATATGAACGCATACATTTTAAATAATAAATGCATATATTCGTATGTATTATTCATTACATGAGTAATGATAATAGCAATAAGATATACACACATCCTCACAGGCGAAAATGCAAAAAACGCACGCACTCATATATTTATTCTTACGTATATAAGAGTGATATATATATATATATATATATATATATATATATATATATATATGAATAAAATGACAATTGGAAAAAAGATCTTAGATTTTGCCGACGCGTTTCGTCTTCCGACTTTTTCAAGGCAAAAATGAAATCGAAATGTTCTTGTTATAGTTACATTAAAAAAAAAAAAAAAAAAAATCCAAATTTAAAAAGAAAGACGCTTCTGTCTAAGCCTTTTTTTTTCTGGTTAATGTAAATTACCTTCATAGTAAGAGATTTTTTTTTTCCATGTCAACAATATAGTTAAATTCCCAGATCAATTCTGTGGACAAGACAGATTGGTATAAATAAAATTTTTGTCCACAGAATTGATCTGGGAATTTAACTATATTGTTGACATGGAAAAAAAAAAAAACTCTTACTATGAAGGTAATTTACATTAACCAGAAAAAAAGGCTTAGACAGAAGCGTCTATCTTTTTAAATTTTGATTTTTTTTAATGTAACTATAACAACAAGAACATTTCGATTTCATTTTTGCCTTGAAAAAGTCGGAAGACGAAACGCGTCGGCAAAATCTAAGATCTTTTTTCCAATTGTCATTTTATTTATACCAATCTGTCTTGTCCACAGAATTGATCTGGGAATTTAACTATATATATATATATATATATATATATATATATATATATATATATATATATATATATATATATTCTTACGTATATAAGAGTGATCTATTTTTAAATCTCATTAAAAGAACAATTTTAACACATTTACAATTAATATGTTTCCCTCAAAACTTTTCTTTCATATTAATGTTCTTACGATTTAATATTCTTCATGTACAGGGTACGATGGATAAATTGTCGTCGAAATTACGCGAAAATAAA
>OZ010572.1:49737456-49752456 GCA_963932145.1 Acanthosepion lycidas | reverse complement strand
TTATTACAAAGTTGCAATTTTTGTTTCAACACGGCTGGTGTCTTATCAAGTGATAATGTTGAATGGAAAATAAACGATTTTAATGATTTTTAAGGTAAAATCGTTTATTATCTATTCAACATGATCACTTGATAAGACGCCAGTAGTGTTGAAACAAAATTACAAGTTTGTAGTGATCTTAAACATCTATATGTTATAAATTTATATATATATTCTACTAATCCAAACGTTATTTTAAAGGGACCCATGCTTAAATAGAAGACCTGTTTCTTTCGTGTATTTTTTAAATAGTGTGTATTACGGCTACCGGCCTATGCACTGTTCACTCTCTGTCAGGGTTAGAACCATCGCTCACCTTTGTAAGAAATGCCACAGGGTGATGATGTTTTAGTCCAATCTATGGAGAGTGTCACAGGCCAGTAAGGTTCAATTACCCTTTTGACGAATGCACAGCATAAACTTAAATGCCCTATATATATGTATTATGTATGTGTAGGTGTGTGTATGTGTATTACGATCCCTTACCGGCTGACATAACCTCTCTTGTAGTCGATTACCAAAATACTTCTCCCGCAGAGTCTTCATTAATCACATTTATGACTTCATCAGATATGACCATCCTGGGTAAGACGATAAACTACGTCCGCGTCCTGGATAAGACGATAAACTACATCCTCGTCCAGGGTATGACGACAAACTCCATCCGCGTCCTGGGTAAGACGATAAACTACATCCTCGTCCAGGGTATGACGACAAACTCCGTCCGCGTCCTGGGTAAGACGATAAACTACGTCCAACAGCAAGGCCTCTGATCAGGAGGTTTTGAGGAGCGTGGAACTACCTCTTAATTACTGGCGTTCCCAGGTCCACCCTGACCCAGGATGGTAGCACCTGTTAGGTTCCCAGCTGTGGGTAAATAGTTAACCCCAACCTGACTCAAAACACTATGAATGTGTAAAAATAGGTTTTAATACCAGAAATACTTTGTAAAAAAAAAAAAAAAAAAAAAAAAAAATTACTACCAGCAATAAATTTATGAAAATGAAAATATTACTAGCAATAAATTTTTGAACAAAAAATATTACCAGCAATAATAATCTTGTTGGCATTAAATAACCCATTGAGGTTGATATGTCATAAAACAAAAGAAACCAAAAATCATCAGACATGAAATATAGACCTAAATCTTCATGACCCAAGCGAAACTATTATTTATACGTGATGACTATAGATCAGTTAATGGTGTATAGCCATTACTGACAAATTTGATCCAGAAGATGTTAAGGTGTCAGTAATGTCTGTGCATTATAGACTTATTAGCTTGCACAACACCGTAACGACTCACTCCACCAATGCTAAGAATTCCAGATTCCCAAGTAGATGTAAACTGAGGAGCACTGGTGAAGGTGGGTACTTCAGATTGTTTTTTTCTCAGAGACGGCCAACTTATCTAAGACTTGAGTTACGAAACTGAAGAGATATGAAATTTCAAGAGTTTATGCTGAGAAGGATTTTTCTTAAAGGTACTATTCAGCATTACTTGAGCAACAAAGGTTCTTTGTGGCCGAGTAGGTTAAAGCACGCCCGATCTAACGACGGTTCCCTTTACCCAGAGGGACTCAAGTTCGAATGCCGTCGAAGAACTCATATTTTTCTTTAATAAGATTTTTCAGTCAGGTAGACGCAAATAAATAAAATCACTGTTTAATAAACAAACGGAGTGGCGTCTACTCACTTATGAGTATCCATAAAAAATGTTTAAAATGATATATATATATATATATATATATATATATATATATATATATATATATATATATACCGGCAAACGTTTGTAAGGTGTGTAGGCCGGTAACACTTAATGAATGCTGTTCAAAATAAAACAGAGTATCTACTGAAATAATGTCTGAAGTAATAAAAATATGCCGCATGAAAAAAATTCAATCGAATAATTCTTTAAGTTGCTTTCTTTACGTTTCGAAAGTAAGCAGATATGTCTTTCGAGAAATCTGAACGAGTGAGTGTGCTTTAAAGGCAAATGGAACCTAGCCTAGCGGTTAAAACTTGCTGGGTATATATATATATATATATATATATATATATATATATATTCTAGCTTAAAAGCCGCCCTATTGGACGGCATTTGAGATAGCTCTTGCGAAGAGCTCTTGATTGGACCTTCATCCCAATAGTTAGGGAGGAGGGGATGCGATAAGCGATAAGCAACAATAAACTACAGAAGAACTCAAAATTGAAAAAAAAAAAAAAATTGCAAAAGTGCAAAAAGTCGCGAAAAAAGAAAAGAAAAACCCGGCGAAAACAATGGCAGTAATTTCATGATTCCGGGTCCGGGTCTGGCCGGGAATGTTTTTAATTTGCTCACAGAGTCGGCCTGATTTCCAAATGTTGGGCTACGGTCCCTAGGAGCAAAGTTGAAAACACGGACAATTTTTATCTTGAAACACTGTAGTATGAGAGCATGATTTTTTTTCATTTGAACATGAGCTATTGAAAGTCAGAGAGTTCTGTCCCTTTAATTGTTTTTATCAGTAGAAGTAGTATCCGAAAACAATCGCAATAATGGAATCCAAACTTTCAGGATTGCGGGTCTGGATCCGGCCTGGAAAGTTTTCAATTTGCTCACGAAGACTCATGTTAAATTTCTCAGAGTGAATCTGTATAGAAAATGAATTGAATGAAATCTACAATGGTAAATTAGTACTTGTCTTCTCTACAGGTTAATTTTGAGAATTTTAATATGGAAAACAAAAACACTCTGAGTCAAAAAAATGTTACTATTATACAAAAAGAGGCTTACACAAGAGCGTCCTTTTAAAATTTTTGGAATTTCATGTAACTACACATTTCGCTTTTGCTTATCATATATATATATATATATATATATATATATATATGATTTGAGATAATGGGAGATATATGTTATGTAAATAGAATACGTGCGTAAAATAAATGTATAATTTTTAATATAAACAAACTCATACATGTCAGATAGATAGATAGATACTATTTACATTATTGTCCTCATCAATGTTGCCATATTTATCATAACGTTTCGGCCGTTTTAAGCTCCGGCCTTCTTCATGTGGTTGGAATGTCGAACTGAACCCTTTATCTCGCTCGTTTGGGTAGAGTGTTCTAGTGCCATGTCTAATGGATGTCAGTTATCAGTTATCTCCTGTTTATTCCCCTCTCCAATTTCTCCACTGCTTTAGCCAGGGATTGACTTCACATTCTTTGGGTCCTGTCACTGGATCTAACCAACGCCTTTTATCCACTGTGCCATGTGTCCTTCTTCAATAGCTGGATAAGGCGGTGGAGAAAAAAAATAACACAATGCTGCATGCAAACTAATATTAAAAATATATATATATATATATATATATATATATATATATATATATATATATATATATATATATAGACATGTCGGAGTGTACTAAACTTCAAATGTACGTAGCATCTGATAAGGCTATCTCTCATTCCTTCCCCCAAAATTCCAACGTACTATTAAACAGGACGTCTGTTAGGAGGAGGCGAAAGGTGTTGTCTATAGAACCTTTTCAAATTTGTCCCATTATCTCCACATACATAGATAGACAGACATACAGATAGATAGATAGATAGATAGATAGATAGAAAAAGAAGATGTAGAAGAAGATGGTAAAGAAGAAGGCAGTGTGTTAGATATTTACTTAATTTAATCTGTCGTAGGGGTGTATAAAGACTTGTTGGGTACGTCCGCTAACCTGCATTAAGGGTGGGACATTATAGAGGCAGATAAAACACTATGGCGCCTGCAGAAACACCGAAGACGCGGTGTTGTGTTGGCTACAGTTTTCTTTTTAAATCTTATGAACAACCTCCGTGGCCAGTGGCCCCTTATTTGTTCTGCACTCACAGTGTATTCACCCGGGATAAAGGCCGGTATTCAGGGTAGATTCAAATAATCCGACGTTTTGCCTCGGCGCAACGGTCAATTTTACTAATATGCAAAAAGAGCTGCGGGCAACGCATAACGTTCATTCACACGGATGAGCATATCACCAAAATTGTGGGTGTGAATCAATGGTTGAAGTATGGGCCTGTAGGTAGAGATCAGGGAACGTCCTTATTACAAACACATTCACGTAATACAAACTCTGAATTTGATTTGAGTAGCAGCTACTCCGGTTATATATATATATATATATATATATATATATATATATATATATGTGTGTGTGTGTGTGTGTGTGTCTGTGTGTTTGCGTGCGTGTGCGTTGAAGCACATGCAGAAAACACATACACAGTTACGTGCACAGGATTGAGAACACTTGCATGCATATAAGTACAACATTGCAAGCCTCTATCTACTCTGTCATTATTTCAATGGCAAATTTTCAGTTGAGTTCCACTTTTTAGACTCATCTTTTTGACCTTCACTTTTAGGACAGTTACGCTACTTTAAATTATTTGAGAAACGAACGAGTCTACAGACGCACGCGAGTGCACGGATAATCGAATACACAAACACGGAAAATACAGAAGAAAATTTACACTAGTGCTAAATGTGCATAAAAAGGAAAAAAAAAACTGAAATAAAATTTGATCAGTAAATTACTGATACTCCCTAAAGAGTGGACGAACATGTACGCCTACAAATTTCTGGATTCGAGATGCTGAAGATAACATCAATCCGCTAAGTGACAATTTTCCTCACATTAATAATATATATATATATATATATATATATATATATATATATATATATGAGTATATATAATTTTATGGTGTGCTATATTTATGGGTTAAAGGTCTCAATATCAGGAACAGAGTGTATGTAAATACAAAAGTGGACGCTGCAGTCAACACCCAGATGCGACAGTCTGTTTCATGGCGAAGCATACAGTATATATGCACGGTGCGATGCATAAATCCTCGTCTAAATTACGCAAAATAACACTGACATCTCATTTTAACAGATTTATTTACCAAAATTACATAAAAATATCTTGAAATACTACAGAGTAATTTGACTCAATAAAATTGTCATTGGCTTCAACCACGGCCTCCACTTCGGAATCTTCTGCAACTCTTGTGGTCAGTCTCCTTGTATAAGTTAGTGAATAGTTCTATAATCCTTGCCTTCAGTTCATCTTTGGTGTTACAAGGAGTTTTGTTGGTCTCTCGCTCAACTGCACCTTACACCTAATTATCAAGAGGGTTGCAGTCTGGGGAGTTAGGTGACCTGATGCAAGAGGTGGTGTGGTAGCAGAAATTGTCTGACAGCCATGTCTGGGTTCTCCTGCTTGTGTAGTATGGCATAGCGTCTTGTTGCCAGGCATAGAGTCTTCCAGTAGTCACCTTCTTGAACCAGGGCAGCACTATCTCCTCAAGGCACTTAATGTAGGCCTCTGTCTGAGAACACCGACAAGGAAGTTCTTTTCTTATCAGAACGACCAGAGTGAGTTTTTAGAGCTGCCGTACCTTTACAGTCACCAGTAGACTAAATCAATTCTTTCCGAATCCTCTGACATTCTAACACTCTTAAACATTCATGTTAGTGCTTTCGGCGAGAATGCCAAGCAGTACAGCATGCCGTTTCCAAATTTCTGGCGAAGTGAATAGCGTCATGGCGCTTTTGTTTTCTCACAGACGGTCCCCAGCTGACCCTTCTATACTGCGTTGTCAACAAAATCAAAAACAAACGACGCGCATTCGCGACATTAAAATATAAAATCGCGACAATTTACCCATCGCAAGCTATGTATATATATATATATATATATATATATATATATATATATATATATAAGAAATACGTTTTCACAACATCACCCACGTGACGCCCGCGTGATCGTATTGAAACGGGACGCTGATCTTGAAAAATTTCAGTTATCTGTTTTGATCAGTCTTACTCTTATGTCCATCGTCTTTTCATGTTGAATTAAATATAGTCTAATGTTAATTATGTTTTATGAATATGTCCTGAAGATGGTCTACTAGACCGAAACGTCCAACGTTGACATTATATTAACATTAAAACAGCATAATTGCATATTAGGATTTTTTTTGTTTTTTCCGTATATTTTTCTTCATATACATATATATATACACACACACACACACACACACACACATATATATATATATATATATATATATATATATATATATATATATATGTAAGCGCATACATCAGACTGATTCGTTCTCCAAAACGCTTGATATAAATAACATTAGTATTCCACATTGTGATAATTGAAGATCTGCCAAGAATGGTTAAATGCTGTAAGAACCTGGACGCGAATTTACTGTGAATGATCTTGCGATTAAAGTACGTTCTATACACTTTTTTCCACTTTGTCATTAATTTTCCTAACATATTTTATACACCGTTTTACGCCGATATATATATATATATATATATATATATATATATATATATATATATATATATATATATCCCACCCGCATTTCGCAATCATACTGGACAGACATGCTTGCAGAGGTGTTGAGGTCTCCAACATGCACACACTCACACAAATATATACACATATGCACATCACGTACACACCCTAAAAGATAACATACACTGAACACATTCATTCCCTTCCCAGCAACTAATGAAGCTGTCAAAATGACTAAGTGGGGAACTCTGAGACTCATGAATCTACCAGCCTCTATTAAAAAAAAAAAAAAAAAAAAAAAAAAAACTTGAAAGATGCCAGTTAACCAATACTAGAACTGATCAAAATTAACGATAAAAAAACAAACCCAAAAAACAAACTGCAGACAAAGTTCACATTCTTCAGAGACAGTCATTCATTCTTATAGTTCACTGTTACTAACAAGCAGGGATTTTTTCTCCTGATGATGGCCACGCTAGCCGAAACTAGTTGAGGAACCTAATTTAAATAATAAAACAAAAAATATTAATATATAACCCAGTATGTCTGAAATTTTAATTTTTTAACATTTTTTTCATTGTTCAAGATATATACATATAACTTATGCAGTATTACATATATATATATATATATATATATATATATATATATATATATATATATATATATAATACCCGACGTTGTTAGCACAACTCGGAGTTTCATGTAGATTTTTTCAATATATTAAATAGCTCTATTATTTAACATTCAGTACTGTTTTTTCCTCCACTATATATATATATATATATATATATATATATATATATATATATATATATATATATTTGTATACGAACGCTTGCCCGCGCAATTGCCTATATTTATCCATTTTATTATATATATATAAATCTTACTACTGCATTTTATTTTGTGGGTGCCCATTTTTGAGTAAACAATCTTTTTTTCTTTTTTTTTTAAACAGTGTGAATTAAGTCTACTGGCCTATGCATTTGAGAGACTTAATAAAGAAAAGGTGTTCTCCGTCAGGGTTCGAACCTGCGTTCCCCTTTGTAGGAGGAACCACCGTCTGATCGTAATTTAGAGCACTCGGCCATAGAGAGCATAGCAGCCTGGCAAGTTTCAATTACCCTTTTGAAAGATGCACATGCTAACGTTCAGAAAGAAATTTCCAAGGCATCAATGGATCCTTTATCCAACTGCCTCGCCACCCATTTCATTCGTATTCCAAAAAAAGTCCCCCGCAGACAGGTTACCTTCCCCCACAAGAAACTTCCGCTTTGGGGAATCAACTCTCGCTTGAATACTACAATCCTAACCTCTTCAAATCAAGAGTCAATCTTTATCTATCTTCCTTGTCCTCATAGATGTCACTTTCTACCACATTCTTTCATTCATATAACACACCCCATTCGTCGTGACCATTTTAACCGTAAATCGCTACCTTGAGTGGCTCTCGAGGATTGTTTCGGCTGAACTTAAATCCTTATAATCTTTACTTTCCACTACCTTTTTTTACATTCAAGTCATATACTTCATCCATCGAAACTATTTTATCTGTAATTATGACTGGCTCTTGAGCCATATTTGGGATAAAATTTAGTATAAAAAAATGCACGCATCAAGGCGCGTGCGCACACACACACATACACACACACATACACACACACATACAGAGACACCCATATACACAGACAAGGATACATAGAAACACATATTCAAAAAGAAAAAAGTAAACACTGATATAAATTATAAAAATACCGGTCACAAAACTAAACGCATACAAACATGCACCCGTATATATATATACACGCGCACACATAACCCAATCGTGTCTACCATATTATAGGAACACAAATTGATCTCGCGAGATATTACGAGTGATTTCGAGTCTCCGTCATTTATTAACCTTGTGCCAGAGCTTAGTAGATATCTACTTCGGATATCTGATCTGCTGAAGAACGGAAGCTAGTCAGTTAATCTTGGATATTATTTCGAATGACATCGCGCCTCATTCGATGCCCTTTTCCCGTGGCCTTGTGTCAGATTTGGCTAAACTGTATAAATATCTACCCTCGCACCCGAAACTGAAATATTCTGGAACGGATAAGTTCTGATGCTCAATCAAACTCTGATATAAACAGGCGTACACGTGCACACACGCGCACACACACACACGCGCGCACACACACACGCGCACACACACACACACACACGGCTATATGCATACAACCTATGTCTTCATATTTTTTGGTGGGGATATATGCGGGAAGTGTGGCTACTATCAAAGCTGAAAGTGGAATCGACGAGTTCCAAAATCTGGGACTTGTATGTTATGTTCCATTTCGCCCAAAGGCTCTGCGGAAAGATATGAATCCTTTTTTCTCCCCTATCTATGGGTGAAATAACAGAGTAAATTGAGTTTAATTGCCTTGGGTGGTATCAAGTTTAGAACAACTCGTGAAGTTCTGAAGAAGGCAAGCAAAGTATTTGTGGAGAGACAATATTGCCTAAACCCTGAAAAATGGGACTTTTAAAAAAATCTGTTTTTAATACGCACAAGGCATTTTTCAGATGTAATGTTGCATCGCGGTAAATATCCGTATTTATAACAGTGGCGTTGCATGCAAACTCATCAAGCAAGTTTTGCTGAAGACAACAGGCAAGTCTATTTCTTTTTATAAAGCCATGTCCCTTCTGCTCTAATTGAATAAAAGAAGCGTGTTTTCATCTCTGCGGCACGGCACTTAGTTCCACTGGAATCCCCGCAGTGAATCTTATCACAGTATAAGTCAGCATTTAATGCGCAGGCACTTGCACAAGATGGCCAAAGCCAAACGAAGCTGAGCGTTTTATCTGAATATCTACGACACACCCGCATGTACGTAACTGTACACAGATCAAAATCGGGATCGTTTGCTTTATGCATTTTAGCCAGCAATGTAAAAAAAACAGCATGATGCGCCTGTAAAGATGCGCACCAACAGAAGCAATCCAACTTTTCACACAAGTTAGTAAAAACGTAATGCCCATAGCCTAATTGGGTTCATGTCTACTTTGGGCCTCCACCTACAATTCTAAATATATTTCAGCTTTAAATAACCCACAAAGGGTTGATAAGCAGTGAAAAACCAATCATATCAACTGCTTGGTCCCTGTAAACATTCAGTAAACGTTGAAAACTGGTGCAATGTTTTTTCGCTGGGTGGAACTTATTGACAAACGTTTTCCTTGCATTGGCTTTCATGTCAGACGTCATTTTGGTGGATTTTCGCTCAGGTATTAAAAGGGAAACTATTGAGTCATTGACGGGAACATTCAACCTCTGTTGGCATACCGACAACATTCGCTTCTGACATTGTCGAGCAACATATTAAGGATTGAGGCATTACTTTCAGAATGACATTGGGCTGGTATATATATATATATATATATATATATATATATATATATATATATGTATGTATGTATGTATATATATATATATATATATATATATATATATGTATGTATGTATGTATGTATGTATGTATATATATATATATATATATATATATATATATATATATATATATATATATTGAGAGGTTATAGTTGTTCAAACGAGACAAAAGTGTATATTTTAAAGAGAAGAGAGAGACCGCAAACGTTTTTTGCTTATAATGTGAATTCTTCTTCCTTTTAATAATATGTGGAAATAAATACTCTTTACCTAATAAAGGTCACGAGATCGGAAACATCACATGTAGCAAAAATACAGAAATTAAGTAAAATTTATTTTAAAAAAATCCACATTATAACCAAAAAGGTTTGCGGTCTGTCTTTTCTCTTTAATATATATATATATATATATATATATATATATATATATATATATATATATATATATATATATATATATATATAATGCGCGGTAGTTAGTGGAAAGTTGTCAATATCTGTGATAGAGCCGCAAACATATTCAGTTGTATGGATATTAGTTTGTAACCCGGGGTTTCACGCTTTTGCGATCATCAGACAAACTCGTCATTAATAAACCAGTTTGTCTGATGATCACAAAAATTTGAAACACAGGGTTACACAATAATAGAACTTAATATATATATATATATATATATATATATATATATATATATTAGAAAAGTAGAATATATATATATATATATATATATATATATATATATATATATATATATATTAAAAAGAAGAGAGATACCGCAAACGTTTTTGGTTGTAATGTGGATTTTTAAAAAAAAAATATTATGCTTTATTTCCCATAATTTTAATCACGTGTAGAAAAATTATGGAAAATAAAGCATAATATTTTTAAAAAAAAATACACATTAAAGCCAAAAACGTTTGCGTTTTCTCTTTTCTTTTTAATCAGTGTAACCCGGATATAAGAGACTCGGATATAAGAGAAACCCGGATATAAGATATCCGGTCCCGACAACTCTCTTATATCCGGGTTACACTGTACACACTTTTCTCTCGTTGGAACTACTATAACCACTTCCTTTATATATATATATATATATATATATATATATATATATATATATATATATATATATATATAATAATAATCTATAGGTTGAAGGTATGCTATATTCATGTGTTAAAGTCCTCAATATCAGGGATATATGTAAATATAAAAGTGTACATTGAAGTCACCACTCAGTGACGACAGTCTGTTTCATGCTTATACGCCTATAGCCTGACGATTGCGTAATATGCATGAAACAGACTGTCGTCGCTGAGTGTTGACTCTAGTGTCTACTTATATATATATAATTATATGTGTGTGTGTGTGTGTGTGTATGTGTGTGTTTCGAAAGAAATAAGGAATTTTTATTTATTAATCCGACATATTTTTATCACTTTAAATCTTAGCTTTAGTGGATACCTATATATAAGTAGACAGTCCAATTATTTTTTGACAGTATTTTATTTTAGTTTACCGCCCTAAATATTCGAGAAATCTCATTAAAGAAAAATGTGCCCTCCGGTAGGATTAGATCTTGCGTCCCACTTTGAAGGAGAAACTGTTATTAGATCCAACGTTTGAAGTGATCAATATATATTTATATATATTCATGAATATTTATTTTTAAAAGAGGTCTCTCCACGAGTGCTTCCGATACGATGTAAGTACCTGTTGCAGGGTTGGCGACTAAACTGGTTCTCCACTAGGCTTTTAAGGTCAGATCTAGATACTAAACAGGATTAATCTTCTTGTAGGTTCAACAGCCATTTCGTAGATTGCGATGTAGTGGGTTCCATGGCTATGCATACAGCCAATGACATCATTTGGGCGGCGGTCTTGCTGGAATGATCAATGTCCAAGGTGGAGAATTCTTCCGGTGGAATCAACGGTTGCGTATCCGTGACCAAGGCGAACCTTATATGACGGACTACATCAGCCGTAGTTTGGCCTGGAGAGAGATGTTCTCTGCTAGGCCTGGGTAAGCTACGCATGAATGTTCGGTTCTCTTGCTTTCAAACCAGATATGCGGAAAGAACCGTGCTCAGCTACACAGGGACCCTACGACCACATCCGGTCACTGGATTGATGTTGATGATGATGACGATATTTTAATCGTGGCTCAAGTGTTTAATCTTGCACTATAAGTGTAGGGCGTCAATTGAATTTCGGATTCCTTTTTTACATGAGATGTCCTTTCAGGATGTGGCCAATAACAACTCTCTACAGCTTCCCCTTTTTTGTTGGCTTAAATATTTTTTAAATCTTTTACCGTCCCTTTCTGTCCTTGTGCTATTAACTAGTCACCCAAACAGTAGGTTAAATTCGGCACGCCCTTGTTCCTCATTATGTGTTCCAGAAATTTTAACTGCCTCTTTCTATTTGAAAGTATCACTTTTCTTGTAGTCGCTGTTTATCTTGTAGCTTCCTCCAGTGTTATGTCCTTCCTCAGCATTCGTCGGTTACATCACATCATTTTCGTTTCAAGCCGATTCTATAAGGAGATTGTTCAACATCTCGAACAGGAGTAGAGGTATATCCATTCTTTCTTGTTTATGTACTATTTATTTTCCCCTTCAATATGAGTAGATAGATTCGCCTATCATCCGGTTCACAACCCTCCCCGGTATTTTGAACAGGATTAGAAATTTATCCCTTATTTCCTGTTTAGGAGTGGGCTTCCATGATCTTCTATAGTATTTTTCATTCTTTTTTTCACTCCCAATGGCATCTTGCATCAAAGAGGCATTATCGCCTTGCTTGGGTTGAATTGATTACAGAAAAAAGTACTGTCATAATGGAGATTAGATATCGCTTAGCAGTTTATCAATGTTTTCTTTTGTTTCTAATAAAAGTTTCCCGTCTCTTAATACTTTGCTTAGTTTCTGGGACGCATTTTTCGCTATTCGGATCGCTATGTTATATTGTCGACCGTCTGTTACTCCATTACTATTAACTTTTGTGCCTGCTTGATTTTGACTCCGCTGGATGCAAAACCAGTTGAGCATGGGGCTAGCAACTCCATCCTGTATAAACATATTACTTGCTATGGAAACCATTGAAGCGATAGGCCTATCTCTTCTAGAAATCTGCGGAACTTAAGTGTGAGTAATAGGTAGATACTAACCTGGGCTGTATGGTTTGCTGACAGTCTCCTTACAATTAGTAGTTAGTCCTTTTTTCTTGCTTTCCTTTGATAGATTGTTTTAAGGGGAGGTTTCGAGGAGCGTGGAAGCACTTCTTAATTGCTGTTGTTCCCAGGTTCACTCTGACCTAGGGTGGTAGCACCTGTTAGGGTTTCAATTATGGGCAAAATGTGAACCCCCAAACTGGGGTCAAAACATGAAAATATAAAAAGACATTAGAAAAATTACCAGCAGTATATTTTTATAGTAAAAAAAATAAAAATTACTAACAATATATTAGTGGAAAATTATTTAAGTTCACAATAAAATTTCGGTCGTTAAATGACCCATAAGGAGTTGATATGCCGTTAAACAAACAAAAGAAACCAAACCATTGTCTGACAGTTCTTTCTGTTTCTCTTCTACGTCTACTATCAGCATAATGCCATTTGTTTGTGTTATCGTGTTAGGATTATGTCTGACGATAATAAATCCTGTTAGGACTTCTAGTTCTCTTCGGATTTTCTGACTGTTTCGGTTAAATAAATCCAGAACTAACGTGCATCTTAGTCTTAAACGGTCTCGCTGATAATCTAATTTTACCTATAGCATAGGGTCATAAGAGTGATGAACCTTATGGGAATCGAACGCAGTCGAATGGTCATGCGACACTCATTTGCTAACCACTACATTACACCGAAACACTGTGCATCATTACATGGCTGTATTTCCTCGGGAACGTACGAAGGCTCATATACATTTTTATCCAAAGTTGGTCTCAAAGATACACGTGGAGATACCAAAGAAGAATTATCGATAAACTCCCTGCAATATTTCTACTTTATCTTCCTCTTTATGAACCTGTTCGCGCGTGCGCACCAAATGAAGTAAGAATTGCCACCGGAGAATACATCATTGTGGTCACTGTCATCTTAGAGGAGAGATTTATGAATGTTGCAGGCCGATGACGAGAATGGGGTTATGAATAAAATATATTAAAAACTTGTGTATATTTCGCGTGTTTCAACCTATCACGGTTTGTCGGTATACAATTTTTCTGGATCAAAGTTCGACGTTTTTATAATAACCGCCAAAGCGAGAGTCGGCGTGAGCTGTGAAATAATAGATTGGAAATCGTATTCCTGTTAGTTTGAGGAAAAAAAGACAAAATTAGTTTTGATATTAGATTCTAGTGAGACACAGCAATCGATATGAACTGCGACTGGTATATTTAAACAGCAGAAGATAGAATTACGTAATTGAATATAAAAACGAAAATAGTATTTATTAACTATGAAGTCTCCTTATCTAATATATTCAACACTGAGATGCTTTACATATATTACGTAAGAACAGTTTTAAAACAAATTACTAACTTCTATAAGACCCAATTGGGTCTTCCCGACATGAGTTCGAATCCTCCTTCTAACAGATAATTATTTGATGTGCAGCCGAAAGCGCTCAGATCCAAATATAATTTAGACTATTCTTACACTTCTATATCTAAAAAAGAAATCTTTTGTACGCATGCAGGAAAATACGAGATAAAAGCTTAACCACAGTGCCCTGTTAGGTATCTTCAATGGAACTTTATATATATATATATATATATATATATATATATATATATATATATATATATATATATATATATAAAGAAATATAGTCTTAAGGTGTGCTATATTTATGGAATAAAGTGCTCAATATCAGAGATAGAGCGTGTGTAAATATAAAAGTGAACCCACACGTGGCTTGACGATTGCATATAGCATGAAACAGACTGTCGCCTCTAAGTGTTGACTTCTATGTTCACTTTTATATTTATATATATATATATATATATATATATATATATATATATATATATTGTTAAACCTAGTGAGCCAGGGTTTTCTTGGTTCTCTACTCACTCTACTCACTGTATTGAGTAATTTATTTAGTTATTTTGCGTACTCATATCGGATTTTTGGTGGGGGGCCTTGGA
>OZ010572.1:49717456-49734956 GCA_963932145.1 Acanthosepion lycidas | reverse complement strand
TATCTCTACGTAAAGTAAGAAAAGAAAGACAGTGATCCGGACGCAAGGTAAGTAAGAAAGAAAATAAAGTAAGTAAAAACGGATAAAACCAATTCCTTAAGTGGCCCATATTCACAGAAGAAACTTCTTCAAAAAATTAAATGCAATCCCAATTCTACTTGTCCTCCTGATTACTCTTCTTGTTCCTGCAGATTAGTAATGTTTCTGTTTCTAATTCTTCCATACTCAGTAATCCCTTGTGTCTTAGTGGCTTTAATACCATGCTTTTGACGAACACGATGCTTATATATATATATAATTATTTATTTAAAAATATGATTCCAAACATGAGAACTCTTATGTAGCGTTGGAATCATATTTTTAAATAAATAATTATATTTCTGCTCTACGTTTTTATCGAGCACTATTTTTTTAAAATAATAACAAAAATACTAAAGAACTTTGGATTATTTACCTAACGAGTTCTTTCCTATTTTCTATATATTTTTACATACACATTTTTATGTTTATACATTCTTTTTATAGATACAAATATTTAAGTAAATGCTCTGCTTATAATAAACAGTATTAAACAACATTTACCGGCCTGAATATCCGAGAATATTCGTCTTCCGGAAGAATTCGAACCTGTATCCTATACGGAACCGTCATTTAGCTTGGCGTGCCTTTACCGATTTGGCCACAGAGGAGCGTTCGGTTAGCAAGGTCGAATTTACTGTATTTAAACTTCAATCTTCCATGAATCTCTCATACACATTCATATCTGCTCATGGCGTATCAAATGTAAACAAATGACGTCACACATTATGAAATGGACAAAGTCCGACGATTATTTTAAGACATTTTTATGTTTATACATTCTTTTTATAGATACAAATATTTAAGTAAATTCTCTTTTTATACTATATATATATATATATATATATATATATATATATATATAGGTTTCTCAGGAGTGGCCATTTTTCTGTTTTGGAATATTTTATGGGCCTTTTGTTTCGCATTGTATATAATATAATTAGGGTACTGGAGAAATTTGAAAGTGTTTCCACTTTGTGTAAATTATCCAATTTATATATTCTTAGAGTTCTTGGGTAGAATCAATAAAATGAAATCCGGTATAATCATCGGGTTCTACCTAAGAGCGCTAAGAAGATGCAGCCCGTATTATTTACGCAAAGAGGAGAAATATATTGAAAACATTTTCAAACTTCTTCTCCAGTACACTAATCATTTTACATTCAATATGAAACAAAAGGACCAAAAATAGCATATATATATATATATAATATATATATATATATATATATATATATATATATACACATACTCGACTCTCCATATATACTCGAATTAGACGTATGAAAGTCAAGTAGATCAGTTCCTAGGACCCGACAGCCCGACACCAGCACATGAGATTTGATTACAGTGGTGAGCTGCGGAGATTCGTTTGAGGACCTTGTGGTACGTAGTGCACCAGGTCTCTGTATTCGGCCCTTCAAAAAGTCTGGTTGGTTCTGCACAAAACCTTCACCACTATAATCAAATCATATATGCTGGTGTCTGGGCTGTTGGTTCCTAGGAACTGAGCTGCTTGACCCTCATACGTCAAATACATAAATATATATAATCGACTATTCTAGTTTTTTGAGCACACTTTTCTGGGCGGATATCCAACCTCTGTCGCAGACACCTGTTCAGAGAAATGTGAGTTTGTTCAACCCCCACAGCTACGTTTAGTTAAAGTTTCTGGGAGAGAAACTTAATCTGTCATGATCATTATATTTCCTTTAATAGGGTTTCTCGAATATTCCGGACAGTAGACGAAAACAAATAAATATACTGTTTAATAAATAAATGGAACGTCTGCTCAAATATGAGTTTCCACTAAAAATAACCTTTTGAATTACAACAATCTGTCGCATTGATAAATAAATCCATTACCCGTGGAAATTACATATATATTACTGCGAATGTTAATCGCTAGTTAGATGATCAAATTTCAAATCTAAATTGTTTGTCCCTTTAAAATACTACATATATTAGTAAACCCAAAGAAGCATCTGCAATGTAATCTCTCCTGACTTGACATCTCGACTTCAGTTACTCTCTCATAGACTTGATGTGGCTTCCCTCTGTCTTTTCTACAAATATTTTCATGGTAACTCTTCTGATGTTCTGTCTCCCCTGATGCCATGACTTCATGAATTTAAGTGTGCTACTAGATTGGTATCTAGGTCCCACACTTTGACTGTTGGAATAAATGCAACCGCCTCTTCTAATCTAACTTTCTCGAACTTCCCAACAGTGGAACTCCCTTCCTCTTACTTGTTTCCCTGCTAATTACAATCTTAAAAAATTTAAATGCAGCGTCAAATGCCATCTTCTGTTGCCTTGATCCTAGTTCTTTTTTTTTTTACCTCAATCCCAGCTATACCCAGTCTTTTCCCTCACTTTCACTCTCTGTAACCCCTGTGTCTTGCTTGGGGTGAAATGCTTCAAAAAACAAAAAAACAAACAAAAACTGTATTCAGTTTAAATAGTGAAGTAGTCAGAAAAATGACTTTAAATGGATACACATTTTAGTTTATTCTCATTCTCTTGGCTGACAATTTCAGTTTCATTCAAATTGTGTGTCTGTATGTCTGCGTGTGAACACGTCTATTTCAATTCAATGTCAAATTCTAAAATATTTCTAGAAATTATTTTAAAAAAGTATTAAAATTAATTTTATTTATTACCGAACAATTTTCAAAAATTTCCGAAAAGTTATTATTATACAGTTACTGACATTTTTATGGTTTGAAAAATTAACGAGATTTTCGCCGAAAAATTAATCTTTTATTTTTTTCACTATCATTCCACTTGTGACATTTTTACTTAAATTCACTTTTTGTAGACATGATTTTTCAAAGTTTAACTTAAATTCACTTCATCATCATAAGTAATAAACTGGGCACTGATTTGTAGCAGTCTCTCTGCTGTCAGGTTTACGGCCACATCATATTGAAACACCTGTTCCCGTACGATTATCGAAGTTAAGCAACGTCGGACCTGATCAGTACCGAGATAGGTGACCACTTGGGAATACCAGATGCTTTAAGCTTGGAAGATATAATGGATAATGGTTCGGAATTTTTTAATCGGGGAGCCTAGTTCTAACTCCAGCCGTTACGCGCAAATATAAATCCACCTCTTCTTCCCCAGCTATGGGTTAATTAGTAAGACTTGTATTACTAAATCATTATTATTTCCAAAAAAACAAAATTCTTACAACCTAATTTCTGGCTTAAATCTAAAAAAAAAGTCGACCTTTAAATAACCTGCAAGGGGTTGATAAACCGTAGAAAATAAATGAATCAATCAACAAGTCATAAAACGGTAAGATGCATACTACCCCGACCGGGGGTTGGGAAACCTGATTGGATGCTTCAGGCAGTGCATTGTGACCCGCGCAATCTTATGAACATTTGCTTTTTTCTACTTACATTTATATATGTTACAAATTAAACTATGCGCATATAAAGTTTGGTCCAAGCTTTAGTGTTTGAGGAATTAACATATATATATTATTTAACGAACATATATATTATATATAACCGTATAACATATATATGATTTAATTTTTTTTTATTTCTATAGGAGAAGTGTAAAGATAGAGCGTTTAAACATATAGACAGCAAGGACAGAGGAACCAAAATTGCTTGGTAATATACTGTGCGTACTAACCCCGAAAAGTCTGATTAGTGATCCCGGGTAGTGCTTTGTGACCCTCACTATCTTATCAACATTTGCTTTTCTTCTACCTACATTTATATACGCTAAAATTAAATTGATTCTAAATTCTAAGCACCAATGTGTGTGTGTATATATATATATATATATATATATATGAAGAAAAATATACGGAAAAAACAAACAAAAATCCTTATATGCAATTATGCTGTTTTAATGTTAATATGATGTCAACGTCAGACGTTTCGGTCTAATAAACCATCTTCAGGACATATTCATAAAATATAATTAACATTAACAATTCAACATGACAAAGACGATGGAGAAGAACAAGACTCATCCAAACAGATAACTGAAAGTTTTATATGATCAGCGTTCCGTTTAAACATGGTCACGTTGTCGTCACGTCAATATATATATATATATATATATATATATATATATATATATATATATAGATGCCAATGGAAATAAATAGAGGGAAATGTTATTAATAATTTTTCACTGTAGGTAAGAGAACGAAAAACTTACTATTTTTACTTTTTTAAATTTATTTCATACACACATGAAAGGATGAAATATTTTCTCGGATTTTGACGCCATTCTGTTTTTGTTATTTTGTTTTGTTTTTTTTTGTTTTTTTTGTTTTTTTTTTTCTGTGAATTTTTTTTTTTTGCACTTGCTAAGTGGAAAAAAAAAACACTATATAAAATTCACTGTTTTTTTTTTCATCCATAATGTTGAATGCGTTAAAATTATTCAACAATTTAACAAGATAAAATCTCAGGTTGATGTTAAAAATTGCTGCAAAACATTGTTGATTTATTCAAGATGGAATGATCTATTACAAAATGTTTCTAATTTGTATTTACGTAAATTGTATTTATTTTCAATTTTTCTAGTTGAATTGTTCAACGATATTGCGTATGATCGATCATTGTACATAATTAGGTTACAATAAAGTCTATATTTTATATGAATACTATTTTATGAAAATTGAGATCTACTAGAGTGGGGTCCTCGGTTCATAGATTCGGGGAGTGGGGCACGTGACAGCTGCACCGACCCTGCACCCACATATTATAAAAGAAGGATTCTCTGTCCATCACACACTATGTCGTGTGTCTATGTGTGATTTACATGTACTTGCGCTATTTAATATGTACGCAAACACATGAACATACAGAGATTTTGAATTTAAAATAAGACATTACATTTAGATAATAGATTCCCTTGCCACAAAGTCTGGATAATTTCTGCAATAGGCTGAGTAATAGAAGCATTTGGAGATAAAACTTTATCAACCGCATCAAGTCTGCCTGCCAAAACGTCTCTTTGTTTGCATTTATGTATAAAATAAAATAAAAAAGTAAAAATAATCATTTTTTTTTTTCTTTCTCTTACCTATAGTGAAAGATCATTAATAACGTTTCGGTCTGTTTATTTCTATTGGCATCAAATCAATGTATTCATATCTATATATATATATATATATATATCTATATATATATATATATGTGTGTGTGTGTGTGTGTGTGTATATAAGGTTGGTGCAAAAATAATGACGTAATAATGTCGTTTTTTGACGTATTTCTTAACGTCAAAAAACGACATTATTACGTCATTATTTTTGCACCAACCTAATATATATATACATATATATATAAAATAGATATCAATGTATTCAGATCTATCTATTTAATATATATATATATATATATATATATATATATATATATAAGATATAAAAAATGACTTAAAATAATTGTCGAACTTTGTCCATTTTATATACATTAGTGCTTACAATCAATTTAATTTTTAGCGTATATAAATGTAGGTAGAAGAAAAGCAAATGTTGATAAGATAGTGAGGGTCACAAAGCACTACCCGGGATCACTAATCAGACTTTTCGGGGTTAGTACGCACAGTATATTACCAAGCAATTTTGGTTCCTCTGTCCTTGCTGTCTATATGTTTAAACGCTCTATCTTTACACTTCTATAGAAATAAAAAAAAATTAAATCATATATATGTTATACGGTTATATATAATATATATGTTCGTTAAATAATATATATATGTTAATTCCTCAAACACTGAATCTAGGACCAAACTTTATATGCGCATAGTTTAATTTGTAACATATATAAATGTAAGTAGAAAAAAACAAATGTTCATAAGATTGCGCGGGTCACAATGCACTGCCTGAAGCATCCAATGAGGCTTCCCAACCCCCGGTCGGGGTAGTATGCACCGGCCCTGTGTATGAGCGTGTGCATGTCCCTGTGCCAACATTGAATCGCTTGTAAGTAACACACACACATTACAGACATACGCATATACATTATATGTGTACATTACATATATATTACGTATACCATATACATTACATTGCAAGGCCCAACTGAAGACTTACGAGGACTGTGTGTGGTGGACAGGGACGCAACTTTTTTTTGTAAGATAATTTTATAGACATATCCGCTAATCCTTTTCAATAAGACAATGCCTTCTCTGATAAAAGATGTTTATAAAGTCCGTCCAAGGCGTTAGGTGAAGAGGTGCTGGGAGCTTCAACACTCGACACTTTTGCTGGAACTAAGGATTTTTGGCCTCTATCTATAATAATGCTATTAAACTAGGCTGTATGAAGTCTGAAATCATTGCTGCTATTAATTTTTAGAATAAAACAGTTTCTGTTTTCTACCTAAACATTAGTTTCTGAAACATCTAAGTGACGGAGGAGAGCTTGGAAAACCTGATACCCTCAGGGCAGATTGAGGGAAAGAGCGACATAGTAACGTACTTGACGGGCTTGAGCAAATGGATGGTGGAACAGGGCTTTTTAAGAAACAACAAAAAGACGAAACTTATTAAGAGCTATAAGGAACAAGAACATATAGAGGGTCATAAACGCCTACATCCTGAAGGGACATGGCACATAAAAGAGGAAGAAGTCATATGCGGGAAAAAATTCTGTTGGTCTCCTTCTAGAAAATAAGTTGATTTTGTAAGCTTAGCTTAAGATGCTGTACCCGTATGGGTCAGCCGGTGAGGCTTGAACTGACTATTTAGGTGTAATCTGATCTAGCGAGATAAGCTTGCTAACCATTACACCGCATCGAAGTACATTAAACTCCCAAAAGATTAATTACAAAAAGCCACCTAAAAATGTATATTTAAAATCAAAATAAAAAATCTTTAGAGTCGGATAATATATCTAAAAAAAAAAAAAAAAAAATGTTCATTTTAAATCCACTAATTTTCGATACCTAACGTTTAAAATGAATTTTTATTTTTGAAAAAATTTTTATGAACCTTTCATTTTAGATTTAGTTAGAGCTAAAGGATTAAATTTCCTATTTCCAGTAAGCAAAATACTCTGGTGTATTTCAAACAGAAAACGTAACCCCCTCCCCTAAACAATAGCTTCTGAAACATCTAAGTCTTTTATGCGGAAAAAAATCTATTGGTCTTCTTTCAGAAAATAAATTGATTTTAAGGATCAGATAAAAATATGTAGAGAGTCAGTTAATATTTGATTTAGATCCTCCTTTTTTGTTACATCATTTTTAACCCGTCACCAACCTTTAAAAGCTTATTTAGTCCCACCAACCTTTAAAATCTTATTTAGTCCCGCCAACCTTTTAATTTTGTGGTGTCTTGATACGAATGACGACATAAGACCAAATGATAATTGACTTCAAATACCTGACTAAATCCGCTATATAGTTAATAGGTTGGTGCAAAAATAATGTCGTTTTTCTTTTGAAGTTGAACGTCAAAAAACGACATTATTTTTGCACCAACCTAATATATTTATATTTATAAAGAATTTATTTGTCACCCAAAAATTAAAAATAAAAATGTGACAATGTCAATGATTTAATGTGAGGAATATGTGCTCCTCATGCTACGGAACAATCTATAGGTTATATCGTTTAAGGATCAAATATACAGTCAGGAAACTTTAAGTTAAAATTTGATTTAGAAGAGATAAACAACTTATTAATTACGATATTGCATCCAGGGCGTTATAGTTGATGGGATCGAAGGGGATTTCTTTTCTACTCAGTGGAAATTAAGCAGGAAACTAAAATTTGTTTTATGAAACTGAGAATTCAACAGAAAACTAAAATTGGCATTTTGGCCTCAATTTGTGACGATATTATCAAACTGAGCCGCTTCATTTGTCTGAAATAATTACTGTCATTTTCAGTATGTATTTTTTAAAAAATATATCTTCTAAAACTTAAAAAAAAATCTATAGGTCATATCTAGAAAATAAGTACAAGTGAAGAACAAACGTACGGGGATTTGAAATCAAAACAAAATAAATGTTTACAGTAGGTTAATATATCTAAAAAAAAATGTTCATTTTATGAAAGGATCAGATAAAACTTTAAAATTAAATATATGATTTAGCCAGCCCTCCCACAACATTTTTTTTATCTTATGGTAACTTGCTTCTTAAGACAGGCACGGAATTACAACAAAAATCTCTAAAAATAAAACTCGCAAAAGTCTGTAAAAAGATTTTGTTAACCTTCAAACTATAACAATCCTTACCTCTTAAAAAAAACCCAAACCAGAATAAACGAATTGTCACATTTGAATCGAACTTGTGTATGTACACACACAAATACGCCGCATTTCACTTTATCTATAGTATAGATCAGTGATTTTCATCCGCTTTGTTCTACTAGTGTGCCGTGAAATATTGTCACATCATGCATATATATATATATATCACTAATTTAAACCGTTATTTAACTCCTCTCTTTAAAACTTCTCTCTGTCAAATTTTAATCCCCACATTCACCTTTAGGCTTTCCTGTTCTTCTTTATTCTGTTACACCCTCTCTCTAGAGCTTTCATACATTTCCTTCTCACACTTGTTTCCCACTCTCACGCATATACTCTCACTAAAATTTTGTTTTTTATACCTGGAGTTATATTTTCCGATTTCTTTTTGAATTTGTAGGTCTGATGAATTGGATCGTGATTACGATTCCAATGTAATAAATTATAACCATGGAATATTAGTGTTTGAGCCTTTTATATACAGTGTAACCCGGATATAAGAGAGTTGTCTGGACCAGAGAAGAAGTCTCTTATACCCGGGTTTGGTCTATTTTGGGACCAGAGAAAATCTCTCTTATATCCGGATTACACTGTAGTTACTCTGTCCTAGATATTGAATTCTACCTGGATTCTATCCTCTTTGGAATTTATGTATATAAATATATATATATATATTGACCACTAATATTATCAATATATATATATATATATATATATATATATATATATATATATATTTGTGGAGGTGGTAACGGTACAGCGTTAGTATTGAAAAGTATTAAACTTTTTTATCAAATAATTCTTTTTCACCATTCTTCAAATATGTTATTTTAAATACATTGTTTTAATGATTATTTTTAAAAAGTATTTTATCTATTATTTTTATTTATTGTTTTCCATCATTGAACAGAGAAAAGTATGATTGATTCGAAATCCCTTCATAAATATTCCTTCTAATATTGGACATCAGTTACGCGAAGAAGAAAATTGACCACCATTTTTTTTTAAATAACAAAAAATAAGAAGCGAGAAAGACTACGCTCAACTGAAGAAGAATTGAAGGTCGGCTTATCGCACTTCGACCAAATATTGAGGCAATCGCAACCCCCCGCCAAAAAAAAAAAACAAACAAATAAACAAACAAAAAAAAAAAAAAAACAGCAAGCAAAAGTTTCACACAAAATATGCTGTACAAATAGTTGAATAGCAACAAAGTAATTTCATTTTTGCGTATGTGTTTAAAAAAAACAAACTATGGTTTTAATTGATAACATTTAAATGTATCCCCTTTAAAATGTTGCTAAGTGTGTCGTGATATTTTCATTTACTCTTAAGTGTGCCGTTGCTTAAAAAGGCTGAGAATCCCAGGTATAGATAATTCTAATTTTGTTTTATTTTTGAAATAAAGTGGCACGTGGAAAAAAAAAAATAAACAAAAAACAAACAAAAAAAACCATCAAAAAACTTCCAGTTTATGATACAGAAACTATTTGATTGGAAATTAGTTTTATTAATTTATTTGTAGCTAGTGCTACCATCGATTCTGTGCACTGTGGAGAGAAAAGCAATGTTTGCGGGCGTGTAAACGATTTCATCAAGAATTTGATATCCGCTCCTAGGCTTAAATCCGACTCTTTCAAATTATGAACATAGCATGACGACAGAAACGACACAAAACAAAATCGAACCCAGCGTCTGTAACTGAAGAGTAACATTTAAAAAAAAAAACACACACACATTCCCATGTTACCGATCGCGTCACCCGCCGAGAGTGAGATAAAAACAACAGGCCGCCATGTTGCGTTTAACAATAGTAAGGATGGGAGGACCTTTCCCGGGCATGGCGTGTTAGGTTCTAACGACGAAGGAGTGAGTTAAGAAAACATAAAAAGAATTAATTACAGTAAATTAACGAACTAATCCTAATGAGTTGCTGGGACTAAGTTAATTACTTCTGGGTGATGAACACGCCCCATGTAAACATATTTGTATAATAAAAAGCTATGGTGCAAACACGGATGATGGTAATCACCGGAAGCAATTTAATAATTTGGTCGAACAGAAGAAAGAAAAGTCGACTGAAGGTGTTCATCTGAAAAAATAAAACCTAGTTACAAAATATTACCGTTTTTAATTTGTGAAATCCAGAAAGTTTTTTGATTTGGTATAAAAATTAATTCCCCCCTCCATTCTAATACTATAAAGAATATTTGATAAAATTACGATGATTTTTTTTTCTACGCTTTTCTGTTTTTTGGGGTTTTTTTTTTTACTCGCAAAAATTTAAAAAATTCTTTTTCTTTGTGTGGAAAGTTATTTTTTTTCATTTATATATATTTTTTTGTTCTTAAAACTAATTATATTTTTCTTACTAAAATTTCATTATTTTTTTCTTGCGAAAAGTTTAGGATTTTTTTATTTGAAAAAATAACGCTTTTCTTTCATGGAAGTTTCAAAGAAAAAAATTAAATTATTATTTTTTTTTTAATTTGTAATATTTAAAATTAACTTTATTCGTAAAACCAGTTTTGTTTAAAGTTTTCGATCATTTTTTTTATAAACGAATATTAGATCAATTAAAAAAAGGTGTTGTACGAAGAGAATATTTAATTAATTTTCATTAATTTTCTTAAATTCAAGCTATTTTTAAAAGATTTTAAAATGCAATCTTCTGTTCTAAAATTAAAATTACTTTATCCGTATTCCTAATGGAAACATTTCAATCTTTTTTTAATCAAAATATGTGTATTCTCTTATTTCAATGAAAACAAAGGATAAAGCGTTTGTCGTTGATTTTTTTTTTTTTTTTTTTTTTTTTTTTTTAATTTGATTTTTATTAAAATTTATTTGATTAATTTATAAAATTCTAAAAATTTTATTTCAAAAACTTAAAAGAAATTTAAATATGCACAATGAAATGTGCCCTTTATCCGCAATTTTTAAAAGCAAATCATAATGTTTTAATACCAATCTTTAATGACTATATTTCTTTAAAAAATATTTAACGTATTTTTTTATTTTCAAGATTTTAACATTTTTTGCTAACAATTTATAAAATATTTTAATCTCATTTTTAAAATTTAAATAAAATTCATTATTTATTTTTGAAAATAAAATAATTTGTATGTAAATTTTTATATTCAATGTTATATTAATATTTACAATATTAGTTTGTCTAATTATCAAGATATGTATAATTTAAAATTGCTTAATACTTAAATAAAGAAATCTTAAATACAAAATACCGTTTAAAAAAAACAATGTGTAAATGCTCTTGGGATTAATACAAATATAAAATTTGTCATTTAGCTGATTTGTAGAATTTAAAATAGCCTTGATATTTAAACCAAATATCTTAAATACAATAATTATACTACTTTAAATAAAAATACAAATATTCTTACTAATATGACAACGAAAATTAAATTTCTGGTTTAAAATGCAATTTAAAAAACACCTTGTTTATTGCTGTTTAAACCAGGACTGAAAAGGATAAAACAAAAACTAGTCTAAATCAGCATTTTTCAAACTTTTTTTTTTTTTACTTCGACCCACAGCAAAAACCACGTTTTGCATTGCTACCCATTATACCTGTTCATTAGGTTAATTTATTTAGTACAGTGTAACCCGGATATAAGAGAGATTTTCTCTGATCCCAAATTAGAGCCATACTTACCTAAACAAAATAGACCCAAACCGGATATAAGAGACTTCTCCGGTCTCGACAACTCTCTTATATCCGGGTTACACTGTATAATGAAATATGTTTCATTTACTATTTTATAAAGAAATAAATATTAACAGACTTTTTTTTTTTTTTTTTAATTAATTTATATCATAAATGTGAATGTCAGTGTGTCACACTTTTTCAACTTTACTCCTTGAGGCCGTAGCCCAACATATTTTGGAATCAGTCCGACTCCAAACATTCCGGACCGGATCCAAACCCGTATTCTTGAAATTTTCGATTCCCAAGTTTTCATTACTGCGATTATTTTCGGCGTTTTGTTTTACGTGATTTTTTTTGCGACGAATTTTTTGTAAGATAACAATTTTTGTAACTTGGAAATAAATTTTGGAATAATCGAAATTAACTGAGAAATCCAGTGAAAGTCAACCATAAAATAAAAATAATTGTTTGTAAGGAAAAATTGTCTTTAAATTAAATGTCGACAGAAAAATTATCGTTGAACTTTGAAAAGGCAAGCTTAAATATTAATGTAATACTTAAATGCTACAATCAATTTTGAGTTCTTCTATAGTTTATTGATGCCTATCGTACCTACTCTTTCCTACTTATTGAGATGGAGGCCCAAGCTAGTAAATTTATTAATATGTCGAACAAGAAAGGACAACGATTCACTGTAATGCATTTTTCAGACATTTCTTTCGTTTGCTCTTGCCGCATAAATTCACTAAAATAGGTTGATAGCACGTCTTCCTTTTACTGATCTTGATAATTTTTTAATTTTTAAATAAATATTTTAATAAAATGATTTCTTTTCCACGTGTATTTCTTTATAAAATAGAATAAGTCTTTATAAAAAGGTAAATGATAAATATTGCATTGTACTTGGTTCGCTTATGTTCATAATCTTCTAAATAGACATTACCAAGGGTGTTAAAAGTGTATACAGTAATAGCAGTGTCAAGGGAATAACCGTCTTTTTAATAGAAGTTTTTTTTTTTGGGGGGGGGCTCGCAAATATTGCCGAAATTTCATTTGTTCGGACATTTTGGTAATGGTAAAGAAAACTAAAGAAAAAACGCAAAACACGTTTTGAACATCATATTTGAGATTTGGATCCCCACCTTCCACCCACACAAAACAATGTTTAACACTGTAAGTTTTCCCTTTCCCGTTCGGTAAGTGCATCTAGTTAGCTGCTGGGTTTTAGTTCAGTCCCGGATAAACACTACGTCCGCGTTAGCAAAGACGTGCGCGTAACGTAACGGTTAACAAGCTAGAAAGTGGGTTTGGGGTGAAAGATCAGATTCCAGCCGAGACGGTTGAGTTCGCGAAAATATTTTGGAAAGTTAATAATCCATCTCTCCGCCCGGAGACAGGGATTAATAGCCGGCCAGACTAAGCTCGAAAGGAGTGTTTCCCAATCTTTTTAAGCAACGGCACAACTCGGAGCAAATGAAAATATCACGGCGCACTTAGCAAAATCTTTAAAAGGTATACATTTAAATGTTATAAAATAAAGCCATAGATTTTTTTTTTAAAATACACGTACAAAAATTAACTTACTTTATTTTAATGTTTCTATTCAACTATTTGTGCGGCTTATTTAGTGTGTAACCTGTACCTGGTGTTTTTTCTTTTGTTTTTTTTTTGTGATTTCTTCAATATTTGGTCAAATATACAATAAGCAAACCCTCATTTCTTCTTCAGTTGACCGTAGTCGTTCTCGCTTCTTATTTTTGATGTTATTTAGCATTGAGAAGCCTCATTCACATAAATAAGAAGTAGAAAACTGCAATAAAACTGATAAAGCCGTTTTAAACTAATGTGGGATATTCCTTTTGCATTGAAATCCAAAATGTATCAATGTGGATACCATTGAATGTTTTATTTAGAGCCCTTAAAAAATTAAAAAAATACGTTTTAAAAATGAATATTAAAACAAAGTATTAAAATAGAATAACTGAAGAATAGTGAAAAGTATACTCATTCATTTATTCAAATACTAACGCTATACCATTAAAAATAGAAAGTTGCAATAAAACTGATAAAGCCTTTTTAGCTAATGTGGGATATTCCTTTTATGTTGAAATCCAAAATGTATGAATGGGTACCATTGAATGTTTTACTTTGAGCCCTCAATCACTAGAAATGGTGGCCAATTCTCCTTCCTTACATAATTGAAGTCCAATATTAGAAGGAACATTTATGAATGGATTTCAAATCCAATCATACTTTTCTATGTTTAATGGCAGAAAATAATTGATACAAATAATAGAATACTTTAAAAAAAAAAGATTATTAAAACAAACTATAACATAATCAAAGAATAGTGAAAAGAATTATATGAAAAAAAAAAAGTTTAATACTTATTCATCTACTAACGCTGTACCATTACTACTTACACTCACACATATATATGTAGAGATATACTTGCACCCCCCCGCCCCCAACTGAGTTAGGTTGTGACACAAGGTCATTTTTTTAACGTGGGGACCTGAGTATTTTCACTCGGGCCGCTGGTCTAAGCTGGTATTAGCTTGTCATAGTTTGTCCAAGTTGGTCAGAGCTAGTCATAGTCGTGATACTACCAGAACAGGGACGGCCCTGTGCTAGGTAAGTATCCACACACATATGCCGTGACAATATTTTGCGGAACACTTAAGAGGATCGCGCGGCACACTAGTGTATCGCGACACATCAGTGTACTGCGGCACGCCAGTGTATCGCGGCACACCAATGTACCGCGACACGGCGGTTGAAAATCACTGCTCTATTGCCCTGGGTGACAACAAGTCACGGATCAGGACAACAATGAACTCAAAACCCGTTGTGCTTGGAGCTAGCAACTCCACCCCGGAAAAAAAACCCTACCTACAACAGAAATCACAGTAGCGTGATGAGACTTCGCCCTTGTACTCTAAAGGTGAATCTATAGGGACCTAAATACATACATATACAGTATGAAAAGCAGAAAATGGCACATCAGAAGATAAAATCAACATAACGATATATCCGTTCGTTTGGACAGCGGAATAATAAATTTATATTCGTAGGCTGAATTCAAGCTAAGTTTTAAAATTCATACATGATTATCGAATAGGACGCACGTAAAAAGGCTAGAGGTTAATCAGTCCATTGTTACAATAAAAAAAATTATTCCTTGCATACTTGCATCTAAATTATTTAAATTATTTATATTCGGACTAATGCCCCCAATTTTTTTTGGTGGTATCAAAACATTTCGATTGTTGTGCTCCTCCAGTCTTCTTCAGAATTAAATCTTCCATGAATCTACCAAACCTACACCCGTAAATTAAAGGTTCGCTTCGAAATCCGATGTTTAACCGGATCGACAGACACCTGACGAAGGCCAGAAGTAGCAAACGCCTAAACGTCGTAATTATAATAACAAAAAGGGGGATATTCTGAATGTAAATAATATGAATAACGATATATCTTTATGACAGAAATCAAGGATGTTTAACCTGTTTAAACTTTCCAGTTTGTTTTACATCGTGATTGCAGTTATCAATAAATTGTGCAAAGTTTATATTTTTCTGTTATATTCAAATAATTTCGACTATTACTGTCATTGTTAAGAACTGGGTGTTATCGATAAAGTAAGCAGTATTTTGGGACTAAATTCTGGTGTTTTGAGAATGCTGAAATTGAAATTGAAATTAGAATCAGTTTAAGGTTGACGTAATATGTTACTGTTAAGCAGAAAAACCTTTATCGGACACGTGTTTATTTTTCTTTAATACGCACTTAAATACACCACCTGTATAGAGAAAGATATTTTCTTTAATGTGAGTTCCTACCAAGGCTCCGGACACACTACTTGTCACCCTCTATGCCTTCGGGCGGAGAGAAACCCAGACGAGGCTTTGCCGAAGGGCAGAGTCTCGTCCGGGGAGGTAGACAAACCCGACCCCGCTATTGCGTGGTCTACGGGGAATTTTTGCCCGAGTCTACGGACTCGGAACGCCCCACGTAAAAAAAGGGCTTGTGGCACATCCCTCTGGGGAGGACATGGGTAAATACAATGTTCTGCCTAAATCTTTACATTCTAGCCTCGATAGTGTCCAAAAGTGTCTCCACGACCTTGTGGGTGATGAATTATTTTCCACCCTAAAATCCCTTTCCAGCAGACAAAACATCGCAAGCCTCTCGCTGCTCTATTGCTATTTCCATGGAAAGTGTTCAGATGAATTGCATTCCTTATTTCAACTAGATCAGATCTTCACGACTGAGAATCGCCATACTACGCACTTTGTAGCAAACTAACCTCATTCTCCTTGTATTTCATTAGTGAGATGTAAGTTCCGTTCGAGCAGCTTCTTTCCACGAACCACTGCTCTGTAGAACCGACACCCAATAGGATTTCTTCTCGATCACTACAATCTTAACCTCGGGTGAACTGCTATCCACATATCCGCATAAACTCTGCCTTTTATTTTATAACCCTCTAGCCCGAGTGGCTCCTAGGCCATATACAGCGTGAAAATCATTGTAAAAAAATATCATAAAAATATTCTAGGATTTTGAAGTTTTCTTTGCAGTGGCTTTTGTATAATATTATTGGTGTTATCTATTAAAATTTGTTTTCTATAATCTTATGATCGATATGTGCACAAATTCATTAAGTTTCGACAAGTGACAAGTAAACCTACGAGAGAGTTTAGTATATGCGTAGAATATAAGAATATAATTGTTGAAATCTAGTGAAGGTTACTGAGTAGAATAAACACACGAAGGTTGGTAATCAACGATAATACTTAGGATAAGAACAACACATATAAGATTTGCCAGCAGCGCGTAGAAGAAGTAATCAACTGTTAGAAGTGAGTCAGGTGAATTCCACAATGAATCTCCAACTGCAGGATATCTACCAACCACCCCACGCGGTCAGATGTGGCACAAGGCCGAATTAAATGTGGAGTATCCGAGCCCGTAGGCTCGGTCAAAAATCCCCCGTAGACTCCATATAAAACGGGGTCGGGTAACTGTTTCGCGAGACGAAACTCTGCCCCTCGACGTAGCCTCGTCTGGGGATTCTCTCTGCCCGGAGGCAGAGAGTTTGACCACTATAGCTGGAGACGAATCTCCATCTGCAGGATATCTTCTAACCGCCCCATCGCTACAATCTTAACCGCTCGATCACTACAATCTTAACCTGTTTAAGTCTAGGGTTATCTTTTCCACGTATCCGCATAAACTCTACCTTTTACTCTGTAACACTCTACCCCGAGTGGCTCCTGGGCCATATACAGCGTGAACATCATTGTAAAAAATATTATAATAACTTATAGAATATTGAATTTTTCTTTGCAGTGACTTGTGTATAATATTTTTAGTGTTATCTATTAAAATTTGTCTTCTATAATCTTATGATTGATATATGTACAAATTCACTAAGTTTCGACAAGTGATTAGTAAACCTACGCGAGAGTTTAGTACATGCGTAGAATATAAAAATATAATGTTGTTTGG
>OZ010572.1:49687456-49712456 GCA_963932145.1 Acanthosepion lycidas | reverse complement strand
TTAACCAACAACTATATTTAATATAAAGTATAACAGGTATTTTTCCGTTGAATACAATATGTTTCAGAATCTTGACCGAAAAAGGATCCAGACACAATTTCGATTTTACACTAAAAATTTTATTCAACTCTGATTTACCCTTTAATTTCCTTAATTTCATGTATTCTCAACTGCCATCTTATGTAACAACTTATGTCCACAATCTGGATGTAAAAGTAGGTCTCCACGGGTCCTACTCCCAGTTAATACAACTGACACGAAGTCTTTTAGTCTTACTGTCAACACATGTATACACACCATTTCATTTCCATCCTTCCTAAACGATAATAAATTTGCAACTTTCTTTCCCCCACGCTCTCACTATGAAATCACTATTCTTGATTTTTTTAAACCTGGAGTATTTTTTTTTTCTATTTAGTTTACAGGTCTGAAGATTAGAAGCCGTTTTTATCTACTTCAATGAAAAAATATTACCGATGTTTTTTTAAAAAACATCGGTAATATTTTTTTGTTTTTCATTATATATATATATATATATATATATATATATATATATATACATTATACTTTAGGCTGAAGATCAACGAAAGTTCATTGTTATTTTTTCTTTTGTTTGTCGGCCAAAATATAGAAAAAAATCCCTAGCAAAACATTCATTGGTTTTCAACTTAAGTAGATACGCCTGTATCTATGTATGCATTCTTTAAGATTTGCTATATTTATGGGGTAAACGTGATCACTGTCGGAGATAGAGCGTTTATAGTTGTAGACATATAATTATCCGAAGTAAAAAATAGATATAAACCAAGTTTAGTCTAGTACTTTCGTTGTAGATTTTGGGTGAAGCCGAACTCATATTGGTAAGATGCAAGGCGATAATGCCACTAAGACGCAAAAGGTTGCGGAGAGTGAGAGGAAAGGAGAAAACATTAGTGTGGGGTAGGTGACAGGGAAGCAAAAGTCCGAGTGTTCCATAGGCGAGAAAAGAAAATATTAGAATAGAATTTACGGTAGTGTCTAGCTATTTTAACAGTAAAACGATGAAACCGATTTGCCAATCTAGTATTATGTTTAAATTTATACAGTTGAAGTACTAAAGAGGAGAGCTCATTAGAACAACTGCCATGAAAATATTTATAGAAAAGACAAAGGGAGAAACACATCAAAGCGGTGAGAAAGTGACAGAAGTCGAGATGCCAGGGCAAGACCGATAACATAGCAGACCCGCCTTTGAATTCGATCAAGAATCTCGAGATATAAAGCAGAAGCACCAGACCTGATGTGACGGCAATATTCAGTGTACAGACGAATGTTAGATTTATAAACTTGAAAGATGGATTTTGGCAAGAAAAATCTTCAGACACGACACAGAGATCAAAATAAAGTTATATATATATGTGTGTGTGTGTGTTTTATAATATATGATTATTCATGAAATTCTCCATAAGTAATTAATAAAAACATTAAGATATATAGAAGAAAATATATATAGAAAAATATATATTTATATAAAGATAAAATTAGACAAATTTTTGTAAAGTATATAAAATAAGCAATATTCCCAAACTTTTCTTTGACATAGAGATCTCAAAGGATCTATATATTCTTGGAAATTCCATACAAACTACCAATAATTTGATTATTATTAATATATATATATCTATATATATATATATATATATATATATATATATATATATATATATATATATATGTGAGTAACATTTGTCACTTAACTGATTGACGTTACCTTCAACATCCCGACACCAGAGTTTCGTAGGCGGACCTGTTCGTCCACAATTCAGTGGGTATCAGCAATTTGTTGCTTATATTTTTTAGACTTTTTCCTTTTAAGCACGTTTAACTCTAGTGTTAGTTTCATATATATATATATATATATATATATATATATATATATATATTAGCACAAGCTACTAAAATTAACGAAATTTATTTAAAAATTTTCTTTTTCATTATGAGTTCAGCAAGCAGTGATATTTCATTTGACGGTTGTGATAAAAGCTCCCAATAAGACGAAGGAAAGTAAATGTAATTAATATGTACACTAATTAACTTTCAGATACGCAATATTAACCATTAAAGTTTTCTTCATGCACGATTTATTAGAGACAACACATGATCTTTTTTAATGTTTCCCGCGCCCACAATTGTAGATTGGCTGATGAGCCGTCTGGACATTGTTCTTCTCTCGGCTATTACCACAGACTTGCCAACATGCTCCTAGCCCTCTTCGGGCTGCTTGGGATTGAATCTTGGGGTAACAATCCTTAACCTTTTCAGTTCTGCGTTCCTGAACAATTATAACCCGACTACCTGAGCTCCCGTGTCAAATTTCGCAAATAATTGGTATGAAATGTTTCAAAGTAAAGGGTGTTCCAATAACTTGAACCGATTTTAAATGTGATTTCAGTTTAAGCGTCTAATGATTTCTTTTTCTTTCAGATTTGGCGGACATTTGGGCGATATTATTTTTTACACATAATTGCCATGACTTAAATAACATGATCCAATAGAGAAATAAATAAATTTTCACCAATAACACTGATTTATTTACTGCTGACTTTGATTCGTCTTAATGAAACACCCTTATATATAATCCGTCTTAATGAAACACCCTTTAGATATAAAAATAGTTACAAGAGTTTACACAACGTTCAACCAGTGGCTGGGCATTAAGTCATTTTTTCTCTACCACTGTTCAACCAGTGGATGGGCATTACGTCATTTTTCCCTACCATCGGTAAAGACGTGGTCAGGGCTTAAAGGGTTAATACTTATGAAGTTTCTGGCTAGAAATGGCGAGGAAAGTAGTCTTTAGAAGCTGAAGCCATTAATCCCTTGAATTAATTCTGCCTTATATAGCTATTGTGAGTGTTTTGATCGCTCTGTTTTTGGGAGAGGACCGGTGCGTTCCCCGAACTTCCTCAGCTTTCACTAACATTCTATTGAGCATACTTCACATATGCCACCGACAAAGACTGGTCTTGAATTATGGCAAAAATCAGAAAAGTCAAATGCAAACGAGAGGTTAGAACATTCACTTTCCGACCATGAGAAACTGGTCCGAATTTCTCCATGGTAGATTTATCAGGAAGACGATTTCTTGATGTTATAGGCCCGTGGAGGCGGTCCCGGCGTGCGCCACCTTTAGAAAAGGGCTTTGGATTAGATGAAAATTAGTAAAAATAAAAATAAGATAATATAAAATCATCTGTACTTGTCATTATCTTATAAATGATACCATTACTATTTTAACAGTAAGCCTCTACCTTGAGTGACTCTCAAGTTTTGTATTACCTGAATTTTAGCATATCAAAAATCGTGGCCTGCATAACTGCGCAAATATTTTCAATAGACGTTTTTGAAAACTGCATGACTTGCAAAATAAGTCATTAAATAAAATAGAGGAATAATAGTTAAGAATCGAGTTTATTACTATTCTAGTAAGTTTGAGCCTCACCGGGTGCCCCACACTTGTCACCTTGGGTCAAACTAACCTAAACTTATTAAACATGAAGAAAATGAATGTGCGGGTAGTGTAATGCATATCGGCGCGGAATGTGAAATTAGAGAGCCGAGTTCAAATTCCGGGTTAGTCTGTTGCATTCACTTTTACACTAATGCCCTTGGGAAATGTGACAGTCCGTCTCGACCTCCATCATCAATATCGGTTAATAACTGGCCCCTCTTGCTTTGGTGACAACTGGCCTAAAAGAAGTATAACACTGGATTCACAACCTTAGAGAAGGCAACGGAAAACCACTCCACTATATTTCCCAAGAATTTAGGGCAATTTAAAGATAATAAAAGAAAGGAATATGAGGAGAGTCATAATCGCCTACGGCCTAAAGGAATATCGCATTCTAAAAAAAGTTGGCTTACAAGTTAGTCTCACGGTTAATTACTACTAAAGTGAATTCGTTCATAATTGGACGTTTTGCATCTAATGACCTTTTGACAAATTAGACTAAGTTTAAGACTTTGGTAATTAGTCTTCGCAGATTGTGACTAAAAGAGTTTTTAGGTTGGTGCAAAAATAATGACGTAATAATGTCGTTTTTTGACGTATTTTTTAACGTCAAAAAACGACATTATTACGTCATTATTTTTGCACCAACCTAATAATTCGAACCCCAATGTGTTCACAAAAAGATTAATATTAGGTTGGTGCAAAAATAATATCGTTTTTGTCGTTAAAAAATACGTCAAAGAACGATATTATTATTGCACCAATTGGTTGCTTTGCTTTGGTGTCCATCTGTCTCGAGAAACGATGTTCTAGCACAGAATGCTACGGTCCTGACAGGCGTCTCGCTCTCTCTCTCTCTCACTCTGTTCACACACACACACACACACACACACACACACACATATATATATATATATATATATATATATATATATATATATATATTTTAAAGATGTCTCGCTCTCTCTCCGCACTCTTGTACACACACACACACACACACACACATATTATGTTAAGAAAGAGAAAGAACAGATGGAGTTAGAATCCACAGTTCTTAGCATTTACTTTTTAAAAAGTACTCAATACAACGTAGAGGAAAAATTATTAAAATTCAATTTAAAAAAGTTAGAATTTAAAAAAGGCAACTCAAAACGTTCTTGTTTTGGAACTATAATAAAGTTAAAAAGTTGTGTTTTGAGTTGTCCTTTTTTTTTTACTTTCAAAAGAGTTAACGATTTGTTTTCAAATTTCCCAAATAAATCGTTTTTATTATGTCATCTACCATCGCCCGAAGAGGAACGATTATAGTTTAGAAACATAAAACTTTTTGCTTAGCGATGTAAAATGTTTTATTCTAATCTATCATAATAAAAATATTTTAACAACAACAACAACAACAACAATAATAATAATAATAATAATAATAATAATAATAATAATAATAACAACAATATATATATATATATATATATATATATATATATATATATATATACTGGGTGTAACAGCAAAATTGGCCAAATTGTGTAACGGTCAAATTGTCCAATTCTTAGATTAAGGTTTGAACCGTTGTACCTTAGAAATGATTAAACGTATCTTACCTGAATTCTCCAAGGTTTTTATAACACTATTGGGCACTTTGAGCAATAAGAATGTATAATTAGTCACCAAGCTTAACAAGAGAATCATGATGAAATCTATCATAAACGAAATGACATGTTCATCATTAATTAATCATAGCTGAGGATCGGAAGCTCATGAAGGATTGAAATTCAAATATATATATATTATTACAGGTTCATTTTCCAACTTATTCAAGATGATCTTCACCCTCTCTAATCTTCGAACTTTCTGTTCTGGAGCAACAAGGTGCCTCACACGCGTCACGTAAGATTTCATTTTTAAGTATTTTTTCACCGCTCTTTGTACCGTTATGTCTGAAACTCCTCTCTCACATGCCAAATCTCTTTAGCTCTAAGTTGAAATGATAATCCCTCATCCTGTTGTGAGCTCTTGATCCAGTTTTCCTCTCTACTATTTCATTTTTTAAAATCTTATTCACCGTTCTCTTGATGGTACTTGAATGGATTTTGAAGATCAAAGACAGTGTATGAATGTTGGTACCATTATTGAAGGCCTGAATGATTTTTTCCTCTCACCATTGCTTATTTAGGAAGAGAGTGGGTCTGACATAAAACGATTTTAACCTGTTCTATTTCTTGTTGAATAACTCAAAGGGCTTTTCAGTGATTCTTACGACAAATCGTACCAAAATGGCTAAACGTCTTATATGAAAACCTGGAAAAAAGAAACTCAATTATTTTAGTGTTTTTTAAAATATTAAACATTTTGTGGAATGGATAATTATGCTGTAACATGATTGGGACAATTTTCCTGTTACACCCAGTATATATGAGATAATGATATAGACGTATTTCAGCTAGAAAAGTATCATCATCATTATTCTACTGTAGTCGGGATCATCGAGCAAGTGCGAACAATCCTTTCTGTTGCTGTATAGTATGTACTACGCCAGGGCTACATACAGTTTTGAATTCACAGTTATTTTCTCCTAGACCGGTTACCACCCAAGGCTATAAAACTCATAGCTGGCCGGGGGAGAGAAGAAGAAGATTCATATACCTTTCTCTATGGTATTAGTTCGTAAGTAAATGTAATGGATCCGGTTCGGCTCTCCGCAATCCGACCCTACATATACATACATACATATATATATATATATATATATATATATATATATATATATATATATATATATATATATATATATATATATATATATATATATCCCAATTATATTAGCCCAATTTTATTATCAATGAGACTGCGTGTTTTTGTATGTCGGTTTGGTTGAAGACCAATGAAATTTCATTAATTTTTTTATTTATTTCTCTAATTTTCTGGTTTCCAGGGAGAATTTGAACATAAATTGTCCAGTGTCTTTTGATTGCTTTTGGTTTTCAAAAGCCATCAAATAATTTTTTTATGAGTTTATAGGGCCTTGCATATAAATAGATGATACCCACCAATGTGTAAAAACACAATACTTAACAACCACCAAATGGGTACACTGCATACATATAAAATTGGAAAATCTGTCAATGCAGGTTTAAGTTTTAAGTCTCCTAGCTTATCGCATTTACAACAGAAATTTAAAATAGCTGGTTAACAGTTGACTTGATTGAAAAATATTACTGTTATTGATTATTTGCTCTTATTCCAAACTGTTGACTCTGCGTTCAAATTACTGAAAGTAGGTTTTTTTTTTTACTTTATGGACAGTGCCGTACATGTTTGAAATGTACAATAACTTTTATTTCGTCCAATTCAATAGAATGTAAAAAATAAGGCTTTATTTATGTTACATGATAAAATCAGTTTTATAATGTATTGGGATTTTATAATTTACTTGCAGAAATTGGGGCAGTATAAGATATTTTGAGTCTGAGATGAAAGATTTTTCTCATTGTGCAAATAGTTTCTTTATTTTCTTCATGTTTTTTTTGTTGTTGCTTTTGTTATCGTAAAGTTGAAGAAAACTAATCAAATAAATAATAATAGGAATAGCTTGTCTCAAAATCTGAAAGACATCTATAAATCGTAATATATATATATATATATATATATATATATATATATATATATATATATATATATATATATAAATGAACATCGAAGGAAACACTTAGAGGCAACAGGCTGCTTCATGCTAGACGCAATCGTCAGGCCACGGAGGCCAGACGATTACGTCTAGCATGAAACGGTCTGTTGCCTCTGATTGTTGACTTCAATGTTCACTTTTATATTTATATTTACATACGCTCTATTTCTGATATTGAACACTTTATCACATAAATATAGCACACCTTAGAACTATATTTCTTCATGTATATATATATATATATATATATATATATGAAAATATTGTAGAAAATAGGAAAGAAACTGGTTTGGTAAATAATCCAAAGTTCCTTAGTATTTTTGTAATTATTTTTAAAAAATAGTGCTCGATACGAAAGTAGAGCATAAATATAATTATTTATTTAAAAATATGATTCCAACACGCTACATAAGAGGTCTCACGTTTCAAAACAAGAGCCGAAAACTTCAAAATAATATTTTAATTAACTTGAGTTAAAGTAGGCTCTGTTCCATCTTTAAGCGGAATTTTTTGGGGAATGACTTATTTCTGAAATTTACGAGTTTTAATAGTATGGTCAGAATTGAAATCAAAAATTTCCATGGTAACATCAAGGGCGGATTTTTTAGAATCGGCAGGGGTCGGGTGTTAATAATTTGTATCGGTATAGAGTTACTTTCATAGATGCCGGGTCACGGTAAGGTGCGGGTGGCTAAATTTACGGCGGAGGAAGTTTTCGCATAGTCAGGCTTGAGCGTCTACGGAGATTTATTTATTTATTTTTATTTTATTCTTTTATTATATCTCTTTATGAAAAGGATTTGTGTATATGAAAAGGCCGTAACGTTTGTTATTTGACGACTTCATAAAGGGTTATCAATGTTTGTAGGTTATTAAAACTATGTATATGGGATATGGATTTTAGAATTTATTTTTTTGTATGCGTGTTTTTAGCTAGTTATTCAGAGCGTAAGTTCGGTTGTGTCGGCAGAAAACCGTTAATTCTTGCCGGTTGTTTAATAGGTTTTTATTGTTTAGAAGCTTAATAATGTGTAGTTTCTCATGGAGGCACAAAGGGCATGGGTCATCCCAAGTTTTGCAAGTTCTAGTCCTGTTAATGATTTTCCATTTTACTTTAGGTGTCCTATTTTTTTCTTTCAGGTGCCAAAAATATTTAGATAGAGAGGTCTGATGCCTAACAATAATATGATATACATTGGGTCCACGAAAAATGCCTTTAAAACCAGATGGAGGCAGCATAAATGCTCCTTCAACAACATAAACTTCCATGTTCAGACGATTCTCTGAAGCCTCTGATGATCGCTCATAATATAAAACTTTTAGTCACGACAGGATAGTGTCATTAAATATTGAGCTGGGTTTTATATATATATATAAAGTAGCACTTATTACGGCCAGTGATATAGGCAAATAATGGTTGATTAAAACAAAACATTATGAAAGTATAAAAATACATGTTTACAGTAAAATAATCAACAATATATAATTATACCAAAGCAAGCTTAAAAGCTGTCCTATTGGGCGGCATTAAAGCTAGCTCTTATGGAGGTCGCTTCATCGCAATAGGTACGGAGGATGCGATAGGCAGCAATAAACTACAGAAGAACTTAAAACTGATCGCTGTTTTTAAAATGTTCAACGATAATTCTTCTGCCACGACTTACTTTAAAGACAATTTGATGTACGTAGGTCTTTACTTTCTGTACAAACAATTATTGCTATTTCAATGGTAACTTTCGCTGGATTTCGCAATTAATTACGATTATTCCCAAATTGATGTCCAAGTTATAAAAATTGTTATCTTGCAAAAAAAAAAATTAGTCACAAAAAATCACGTAAATATGTCGCCGATAACGATCGCAGTAATAAAAAATTGGGAATTGAAATTTTCAGGATTGTGGGTCCGGATCCAGTCCGGAATGTTTTTAATTTGCTCACGAAGTCGGCCTGATTCCAAAATGCTATGAAGTGTGACACACTGACAATATATAGATGACCAGCAATACATTCTATAGTAGAATTACCTGTAATATATTTTGTCTGTTGTTGAAGGCACACACTTGCGTTCATCTATATTTAGTTAAAGCCATAAAATCGTGTTTCAAATATTTAGATTTCAGCATTTAATCACCCATAGATGTTGATATGCCACTAAAGAAAATCAACCAATCAAACCTTCTTTCTTTAGGTGCAATGCTTGATGAAAGCTAAGATGATTATATCTCTTTTCGAGTCATAATTGACTTAGCAGAAGAATTCCAACAGCAGAGTACCGTTACTTTCTGTGATAGACTGGTTGCCAACCAAGTCTATTGATCCCAGTCTGCTCTGCTATTTAACCCATAGCCGAGAGGGGTAGAAGAGAAGGATTTATACCTTTCCCCAAGTGAAAGTGAATATAACTGGGCTATTCGATTTCTCATTCCGAGCCGTGATCTCCATCATTCAACCCGCACATCAAAGCTTACGCGAATCTGGTATTCCCAAGCTGCTGCGCATTTAGGTCTGACCAGGTTCAACGTTGCTTAACTGGAGATCGGACTGGAGAACCGGTGTTTCAACGTGATGTGGCTGTAAGTTATATTATTATAAACATTATTTTAGGGCATGCACGTGTGTGAGTGGTGGATACCCTGGGATTCTTTTTTTTTTTTTGTTTTCGAACAGGCAAATGAACGTCCATCGGTTGAGGGATGATATTGTTTGTATGAAAAAATAGCAAAACTCATAAAGAATATAAAAAAATCCTCGATGTTAAATCAATTCATCGAGAAACCGAAAAACATTTCTTGCTGTAATACATTGAAGAAAATGTCATCCAAAAATGCAGACACAAAATGCAACCTATGCATGCAAATTCTTAAAGTCATCAATTGAAGAACTAGAAGAATTCGAAAAACTTACCAATACACACACACACACACACACACATGCATGTATTTGAACAATGAAACGTTAATTTATTTATATTTAGCCATTTGAGTATATATATATATATATATATATATATATATATATATATATATATATATATATATATATATATATATACAAATATAGGTAACTATACTCGTTTCGAAAAACCCTCGAATTTTTGATTTGCCAATAATCAAATCAATCTCGAGGGAGAAAAAGGTTTTAAAAAAAAGAAAGAGCTACAAAGATGAAATTCTGCCGAAAAAAATCGCACAGATGCAGGTTCGAAGCCCAAAGAAAAAAACGCGATACGAGTAAACAACTAACTAACAAAAGAGCTCAATACAACCGTAGAGCAGACGATCCGTTTAGGTGAAACCTCAGTAGGTTTGTCTGGCTCACTAGGTGTATCTATCTATCTATCTATCTATCTATCTATCTATCTATCTATATATATATATATATATATATATATATATATATATGATAAGAAATTTCGTTCTCAAGAGCTGAATATATAGAAATATTCATGAAATAAATTATAAGCGAAATGGATCTTTAGTGCTTTCTTCTTGATTTATATATATATATATATATATATATATGAAGAAATATAGTCTTAAGATGTGCTATATTTATGGGATAAAGCGCTCAATATCAGAGATAGAGCGTGTGTAAATATAATTGGCCTGACAATTGCATCTAGCATGAAACAGACTGTCGCCTCTAAGTGTTCACGTATATATATATATATATGTGTATGTATGTACGTATGTTTATATATGTGTGTCATGTGGGGGTTTATTTAAAAAAAAATATTTTGTTTTTTTGACAGTGTTATTGGGGTCTTAAGTAAATAGTAATAATAAATTCTAAAGACCACTGACTGGACGCTTGATACCTTTTAGGAAGGCCGAAGAAAAAAAAAAACGACTGAAACGCTGTGATGAAAGTATGGAATAATAAAATATAATATAGTAATATTCTATACTATTATATAGTATATAATATATATTATATATATTATATAGTAATAATAATAGTATAGTAATATACTATTAATATAATACTATTAAATTTCATTCATATCTTGTCTATCCAACCGTTGAAAGAGACAAATATACATGCAAATTGCTGCGTGAATGAATTCGCAGAGAAACATTTGCCATCATATTTATACTGTCGTCGGTCTCAATTTATGAATGACTTTCTCGGATTTGATTTCCCCTCATGCAGGAAGCACGCATGCGCAGTTTTGGATAATCAAGTGCACATGGAGTATTATAAGCTAATATATTGGAATCAATTCAGCATCTTATTTTATCTACTTACGGATTTATATACATGTTTATTATGGGTACAGCCTTTCTGTTACGAAGTCTGTGGCCATACTTATGTTGCCAATATATTCTCTGATATCTTTTATGCGTCAATTATTATTTTTTTATGATGCCGTTTATTGTTTGCTCCGTTTAAACGAGAGCGTATTTATTCCACTACCCTATCTAGGGATTGAACTCACAACCTCAAGACGACAGCAATACTTTATTAACTTACGCCTATAGTCAATCTTTTTGCGAGACGATAGTTGTAGCTAGTGTTAAAGAATACGTTGATTACGTGTATAAATGTGGTTCATTGATTGATTGCCTTGTTTCTTACGGCTTATTAATCTTTTGAAGGTTATTTAAAGCCAGAAAATATTTTTAGCTTTTAACAGATTTTTGAGATAGTAATGATTTTACTAATATAAGTCTTACTATTTAACCCATAAATGATGGGAGAAGAGGTGGATTCATACTTTTCTTAATGGTATTTCTGCGTAAATGAATATAAGGAAGGAATCCGACTGGAATTAGAACTCGGTTCTCCGATTTTTCATTTCGAGCTGTTATCCATTGCACCAGCACATCGAAGCTTACACCACCTGGTATTCCCAAACGGTCACCCATCAAGGGACTGATCAGGCTCATTGAGAGTTAACTTCAATGATCGAGCGAGAACCGGTATTTCAACGTGATATAGCTGTAATATAGAAATATTTCTTTGTATATATGTAAATCGTGTATAAGAACGCAGCCTACATCTACCCGGTTCTGAATTCAGAGTTGTCCATCACGTAGACTAGTACCAACCAAAGCTAGATAGTCCAATCCGCCCAGACACGCAGTCATACCTTTCCAAAGGTATTTGTGCGACAGTGAATGCAGCAGCCTCGGTCAGAATTTGAACTCGCCTGCCGGTAACCAGTACGCTACACACACATTCATAAATTCCTATACACCTGTATTTATTTGCTTCCCGACGAAAGAAAACTTTGTGAATGATGGGTCACATTTAATGTGGATGGTGCGTAGACGGAAAATGGAATCGACAGGTTGAGTTCATGTCCGGATTAAGGTAAGTTTGTATTTACATATGCTATTAGGAAGGCAAGAATCTTTCTTTGCTTTAGATCAAATCTTGAATTTCTGCAATGAGGAGTTATTATTTAAATTACACAAAAACAGAAAGTGGCGTAAGACAAGGATGAGTCTTTTCGCCAGATTTATTCAACATATACGGCGAGTCCATCTTAAGGGAGCAGGTGTCTCTACCAACATAAAATATGCAGATGACACCGTTTGATGTCAGACGCAGGAGGAAAACTAATGGAGTTCCTAGACAAGCGAGAAGAAAAAACTATCAATTGTAAGAAAACACAATATATATATATATATATATATATATATATATATATATATATATATATATATATATATATATAAATAAGGTTGGTGCAAAAATAATGACGTAATAATGTCGTTTTTTCAAAAAACGACATTATTACGTCATTATTTTTGCACCAACCTAATATTAATAGTAGTACTCGTTTGGAAAATCTCGGATAACTCAACTTGCAGCTATGTCAGGACAAATCGGTAACCGAAGAAAAAATTAGAAATAAAAAAAGAAAGAATTAAAAACATTAGAACAGGACGCTAAGTGCTTTAATTTTTTAGTCCAAAGAAAAAAATACTCCAAATGAGTTAAAAGACTAAAACGTAGAGTGTTCAATACGGTAAGTAGAGCGATAAACTAGAGTAAATCCTAAGGAGCCAGGCAAGATATATATATATATATATATATATATATATATATATATATATATATATATATATACACACACACACACACACACACACACACACACACACACACACACACACACACACATATATATATATATATATATATATACACTAAGATAAATCCTAAGTAGCCAGGCAAACCTACTTCGGTTTCACCTAAATGGATCTCTAGGGTAAACTGGCTAAAAATAAAATGACGGAACAGTATTTAGATCCTTTATATATATATATATATATATATATATATATATATATATATATATATATAAGAGAAACAGCCCAACATGTGACCTACTAACTGGAGATATTAAAATCAAACAAGTGCAGAAGTTAAAATACTTGAGAAGTATTTTAACAAGGAATAAAAGAAGATGCCTCCCAAAATCTAAGCAAAGTATTAAGAAACAGGATATTTTCCTTACATAAAAGGAAAAGTGTACTGAACTATTACGTAATATCAATCTTCATATAGCAGTGAATGCCGGGCAATTACCTCACAGATAAAGAGAAGACTTAAGGCAACAGAAACCTGGTTCTGCAGAAGGATGCTGAGAATATCTTGAGCTGAGCATGTTAAGCAACGAACACATTTTAAAGAAAATGTAAACAAAAGAACTTGGTATCAGAAAGAATCAGTTGAAATTTCTCAGACGAGAAAGGAATGCTTGAAAAAATTGGCACTCACAGTGGTGCCACAGGTATTGCGGCCTTGGTGTTTTCTGGGCAAGATATTTCCCCATTTATCTTGCAGTAATGCTTCCTGGGCAAGATATCATGACGGTGCTCAACTATCTCCAGCTTGGTTTTGAATTCAGAGTTTTCCTTCTCCTATTGCGGTTGCCACCCTATAGGGACCCCCACTGTCCTGCAATTTATCATCATAGAGGAGGATAGATGTATTCATACCTTTTCCTAAGGCGTGTGAATGTAATGAACCTGACTGAAATTTGAGCTCGGCTCTCCGATTTCTGAATCGAAGCCACTATCCATAACTCCACCGGGCCTACGAAGGCCAAAGGTAACCAACAGGCCACTTATCCGAAGGGTGAATGGATGATAGAACGTGGAGTGGGATGGGTGGTATAAAGAAAAATACATTGTCAATTACTACAGAGAGAAAATTGTGCAAAGCCACGATCGCTTACGGTATATTGAAGAAGAACATTTGTACTAATGTCCTCATCTTTGTTGTTGTTATTACAGCTTGTGTTCTCTGGTCTTCTTCAAATGTGTGTTGATCAGGGTAACTTTTAGGGAATTTCCATCTGAACCCTTTATTTATTCTACGGGTTTAGTTCTTGTTCGGCCGTTCATATCTATGTATAAATCGTTTTGTTCTTTTTAGTAATACCTAGTTATTGCTAGTACTGCTTCTTCCGCTAATTTTAAACTTGAACAACCCAGCCCAGAGCTTGAGCTCTCAATTACTATTCCACCAAATTCACAAGACAATATTTTAATGTATTTGGCTATTGTCCCTGATCGGCAAACACATCAAAAATGCTGAAGGGTTTCGGGAAGCTGCCGAAACATGTTAAGAATTCGAATGAGAGTATTAGTCCTCAGGTAAATAATTTAAGAAACACTTAATTGACTTACAGCTATTGTTAAAATTTTTCACACTTCAACCTGTTGTATGTTACTTTTTTTTTTACATCGAGGTTCACCCTGTATAAGGCATGGGAGCCACTCGAGATAGAAGGTTACGTTAAGTGGTAGTTTATACGTATAAGAGGGGAAGGTAACGTTTGGCTCTAGACTTGAACAGGTTAAGATTGTAGAGATTCGGGATAACATCCTTTTGGGAGTGTGTTCCCTTGAGCAGTGGAACTTATTTCTCACCAGTGGAATACGCAGGGAATGAGGGTGGTTTGCTACAATGTGAGTAGCATGGTGAGTCCTAGCCGTGAAGGTTAGAACTAGAGGAGCTATGGAATGTAGTTCGTCCGAACACTTTCCATGGAAGTAGCGATAGAGCAGAGAGAGTCTTGCCACATCCCACCTGTGAAAGAGGGTTCGGTGGGTGGTAAATAATTTGTCACCTACAAGGACTCGGAGTCATTTTTGAACTCTATCGAGTCTGGAAAGTGAGAACTGAAAAACTCCCGTTTAAATATTACAACAGTACTCCCTTTTAGCCAAGACGTGGTTCTTGTAGCAAGCAGGCAATTTATGTTGTCGAAATTGCTATCTCCACGACCAGCCGAGTTTTAATTCAGATATACTTGTATTGCCAACCAAGTCTAGAGAGCTCAGTCTGCTATGTTATTTAACCGATAGCTGAATGGGAGAAGAAATGAGTTTATACCTTTCCCACTGGTATTTGTGTGAAAGTGATCGCAACAACCTCAGCTAAAATTTGAATTCAGCATGCCGATCGCAATTTCCGCTTCGATAACGCGCAAACCCATACCGGATAGTCAAACTGAAAAAATGGCGGCTTTATAGTTTATATAACATTATATTGACATATAAATTATGATATATCAATATAATGGCTAAATAACTTACCCTTTTGTGTCTACAGTTACGTAATTGCGTGCACTTAGGTTAGCAAAAAGGTATCCACAAAATTGTGGAAATAGCTCAGGTACGACGGCTCTTGCCGCAGACCTCAGGGTGTATCTAATGACCTTACCAGATAGAGCAACTGAAAAGTACTGCCTGGCAGACGAATTCGCAAGTACCTGCCATGTTTGCACTGTCCTGTCCGAAAACAAGGTCCCACACGCGTACGCCCAGAAAGAGGGAAAATTGCCCAGTATTCATCGACTTCCCTGTAACTCAAGCCGCTAGTGGTCCGCTGGCGGGATGCCGATGGCAACGTCAGCGGTTCTCGGCGGGCGATCAGTGGGCCTCTAGCGGCCCGCCAACGGTAACATTGTCTAGACCAACATGACAGCGGGCCACCAGCGGTAAACGCTTGTGGCATGCCAACCAGTAGCAAATTAGTGGCTTGCGTGTAGGGAACTTAAAGGTAACAGGGCGACCCACAAACACCCCTTTTAATGCTGCCTCCGAAATGGTATCTCTAGGGACCAAACGTGACTGCTTTTATACAATGTTCTGTCTGAAGAAATGACTGAGAGGACTCCAGCCATGTAATGCTCTCAAAAGGGACGAAATTGCTATTAGATTGTAAAACTATTTTCATGATTTTTGGTACAATCTGTCAAGATTCAAACATCAGCCTACATTAGGGGTCTTCAAAAAAAGTGGATAGGGGGACGCGTGGTGGAGCAACTGAGATGCCATCATGATCACCAGACCTAACACCACCAGATTTTTTTCTTGTGGGGTGTACTGAAAGATCTTGTTTGCAGGCTCAAACTGAAAACAGTTCCCAAATTGAAACAAACAATGATAAACTTTCTGAAATTAATATAGAAATCTGTCAAATGGTTTGTAGAAGTATTGCTGATGGGGTTCAGCGTTGTATCAAATATGAAGGCGAGCGTTTTGAACACGTAAAATAGGTTGTTAATCATGGCAAATCATGCTTAGGCGCTTCGACGTGATGTCATGGTTAGCAAGCTAGTCACCCTAGATCAGATACAATGTAGTAGTGAATAAGATTCTCATTTAGTACTCCAGAATTTGACCTTATGCCACCTCTAAGCCACATTTAGAAAATCATTTTGGTTACTTCGACATGATTAGCAAGATTGTCTCGCTAGATCATTTACGACTGAATAGTGAGTTTGTTCCTCAGTGGGTGCTCCATACGCTCGGCCTTATACCACCTCTAAGCTACGCTGAGAAAATCACCATAACTTATGTTGTTTTGATGTGACAATACATTAAATCTGCTTAAAGTACTGTAATTTATTTTTGTTTAATAAATAAAAGAGCGTTACTATTTAAAATATTTCAAACAAGTTTAGAAATTCCTTCGTCCTTTTTCTTTCATTGTTATTTCTTGATAAGATTTATTGACGCTTGTTATTACTTTTTCTTCCTATACTAGACGTTTTTATTTGAATAATAATATTGGCTCCCACTCAATATAAAACCCGGCATGACAGAGTGGGCCAATACCTGCACTGGAAAATTTTTTATGGGAAGGAAACTGAAATAAATTGCTATGAACACCATCCAGACCCGGTTACGGAGGACCTGTTACAATTTTATGGGACTACACAATACACACAGACAAAACAATCAAAGCTAACCGCCCAGACATTGTTATTAGAGATCGCACGCAAAAAAGTGCCTCCTTATTGATATGGCAATCCTTGCAGACTGCGATGTATCTTTGACGATCTTCAAAAAACTATCAAAATACAAGGACCTTGAAATCGAAATCTCAAAAATGTGGCACATGGGAACATCAACAATCCCTGTTGTAGATGAAGTTTTCGGATTGGTTGGAAAAGATTCCAGTAGACTCGTTGGAGGGATTCCTGAAAGCCCAAGCCTTAATGAAAGAAAAAAAAATGTTCTCACGAGTACAGCCCACACGAAGGGCTTTATGAATGTAAAATATGTGTTTGTGTTTTTTTGTTTTTTTATTTGGTCAGTAGAAAATGTCATGATGCCATTTCTAACCTTAAGTCTCTGGGCGGGACCCGGAAAGAAATGTGTACACGCCAAAAATCAAAGGAATTAATAATAATAATAATAATAATAATAATAATAATAATAATAATAATAATAATAATAATAGAAGCAGTTGTTATTAAATAATACTAGGAATGATAAACACATTACATATAATTTAAAATACGTTTGTTATTGAATTGGTTGACATTCGTACTGGTAAAGCTGTGTTTGATTAGAAGTAGCCAGGAAATTGATATTTGGATAAAAATTGCTGGTTTTTTGTTTATTTATAGGCTGCCCTTTCACCACCAGTCATTTATCGAACCTCCTTAATCACCAGGTATCGATATCGATCACGTTGGGGAACCTGGCCTACTCGCATGTGAAGAACATATCTATCTATCTATCTATCTATCTATCTATCTATCTATCTATCTATCTATCTATAACTGTACAAATTCAAATATAAATAAATATAGCTGTAAAGTTAGTATTAATAATAGAAACTAAGAGGAAAACCTGAAATTCATCAAAGGAAAATCCTTAAATGAACGAAAGGCGTCGGTATAAAAGGATCCCCTCTTGTGATTTCTTATATATATATATATATATATATATATATATATATATATATATATAAAATTATAATTATTTTTTTAAAAATATGATTCCTTCGCTACATAAAAGTTATATATATATATATATATATATATATATATATATATATATATATATATTAAAAAGAAGAGAGGTGCCGTAAACGTTTTTGGTTGTAATGTGGATTTATTTAGAAAAAAATATTATGCTTTGTTTTAAAAATATGATTCCTTCGCTACATAAGAGTTCTATATATATATATATGTATATATATATATATATATATATATTCAAAGAAGTTTTGTTGAATAATATCAATAATTTCTGTCTATTCAAGTTTTTCAAATTTTCTTCATGTAATCTAAACTTTCAAAAATTGGGCATAACTTGTTGGTATCATTCAACAAAACTTGTATGAAAGAATTCTTGCCGTATATATATAAATATATATATATATATATATATATATATATATATATATATATATATATATATATGCATGTATGTATCGGTGTGTTAATAACAGCTGAAAATATAAAATTATTGGAAACTTTAAAAGGAAAATCAAAAGTTGAAAATGCTGAAATTCTTACTATATAAATGGTAAGATTTCACTTAACAAAATTAATATTTTAACTTTTGAAACGAGCAAAAAGTACCAATAAAAAAAGATTAATCCTCTTTTTTAATCTTATTTTATTAATGAAATATGAATTCGCTAAAAATCCATTGAAACAAACGAAAACAAAGTAAAAAAATACTCCCCTAAAACTAAATTGAAATTAAATAACGGAAACACACACACACACACACACACACACACACATATATATATATATATATATATATATATATATATATATATATATATATATGAATAGTATACATCGGCAAAGCATCCAAAAACCTAAAAACAAAGATCTTATAAGAGAAATGTCAAATGAAAATGAAAGAAAATGTAACAGTGTAAAGATGAGATTAAAACTGTGTCACTTACTTGCAATCCTGGTGTGTCCGAGATTTGGGCATAGCCCTGAGGTCGGGCGCCACAGTAAGACGTTGAAGTGGTTGACGCTGGCAACGGGGCAAGCCTTCCGCTGTCATAGCCGCTCGGGTGGAGATGGTAATAATGGTGGTGATGGTGCGCCATAGGAACCGCATCCCTCATCATATAGTCGGCCGGAGATGGGCCCGCCTCGTGATGGTGCAAGTGATGGTGGTGGTGATGTAACTGGGGCGGCGGGGGTGGCGGGGGTGGTGGCGGCGGCGGCGGCGGTGGCGGAGGCGGCTGCGGCCCGTGAGGCAGGAGCCTTGAATTTTGCATATCGAGATTCATGACATTGTTGTTGTTGTTGTTACCGGTATGAGCATTAGCCAGGCTTCTCTGGTTAGAAGGAACCCCAGACCCTCCACCTCCACCCCCTCCTCCTCCTGCTCCCCCGTTCGTAACCGAAGTTCGTGTGATGCTTATGGTTGAGCTGTTGGTATTCATACGTCCCCCACCGCTATTGCCAGCACCATTGCTGGAGGATGTTGACGAGGTGGTGATAGTTAGTTTCCGAAAATGTGCGCCCGGGACCATCACTTGTGGTGGCGGTGGCGGTGGCGGAGGTGGTGGTGGCGGCGGTGGTGGAGGCGGAGGTGGCGGGAAGAGGTTGGTGGCGGCGGTGGCGGCCGCCGCTGCAGCTGCTGCAGCCGCCGCGGCCGCCGTAGCGGCCGAGACACCCCGATTGTAGTCCACTGAAGTCGCGGTTCCTGTGGCTGCCATCGGTACTGAGAAAACTCTCCCCCTCGTCGAAGCGTTGTTGCCGGCGGCCGATGATGAACACGAAGAGGATGATGTGGAAGATGAAGACGGCGATGACGATGACGATGACGTAGAAGAAGAAGAAGAGGAGCCGGCGCCGGCAGTGGCTGAAGTTCCCGCGGCACCTATTGGCGTATCCCCACTACTGGACATGGCCGATGTTGTCATGACATCCTCGTCCAGGCCCCCTCCACTCCCCAGGCCAGAACGATCACCGACCTCCGCACCCGCGGCTAGGGCCAAGGCGTCCCGGTTGCCTTCGCCGGGGATGCGGTGGAGATGATGGTGGTGGTGGTGGTGATGGTGGTAGCCGAGACGACTAGTCGTTGCATCGGAAGGTATACCAATTCGGCCTGTGGATGTCCCGTTCACAGCCAGCACCCCGGGGTAGCTGACCGGTGTCCACGGGAACATGCAACTGGCCATGCCACTTAGAGATCAATTTTAATCTTCTTTGTTGCTATTCCGCTCCCGATCAGTTATCGGATGTATTTTTAATTTAAAAAAATAAACAAAACAAAACAAAAAACAAAACAAAACAAAAAACAAAAATGGAAGAATGTCAAATTTATACGGTCGATGATTAATAAATTATCGTTTGTGATTTATACTTTTGCTTTATTGAGCTGATGAATTTTTTTTTTTTTTTTTCACTCTCAGGATGGAACTCAAGATTACTTAACAGCTATTCAATCTGCTTACCACTGAGCCACGAAAACAATTTAAGTGGTGTCGATACGATAAAGACAGTATTTATTACTTATTATGTATATTTATAATATTGATTTAATTATTGCGTTAGGAATAGGGATTTACTTTAAAGCTGTTATTTTTCTTTTTTGGATTTTACAAGCATCAGATGGGTCAAAAATGAAAGAGTTGGGCAAATTGAGGTCGTGTAGACAAGTCTTACGGAATGGACGCCTCAGCAAAATAACCTGTGAAATTCCGTAAAATAGCTTAAAGTCATTTGTTTATTTATTTATTTTTCAAAGAAACTTTCTCTGAATTAGATCTTTCCGAATTCGGCCGAAACCACTGGTCCGGAAAACATATAAATATCCTTTTCGCAATCGTCGTAGAAGTGTAACTATTCAAGAAAATATTTAGCAGTATCCAAAGGGCGGTTGGTCTCCTTTAAATGTTATTCCAAGCGTTCTCACCGTATTGAGCTGTACAGTACTCTCTCTTATATTCTTGCGTATTCCACTTTCCTCTGTCTTCTTACACAAACATCATCATCCTCATTAGTATTAGTATTATTATTAATAGTAGGTCTAAAGAGAAACGGGTAATTTCCGACGTATATCATAACATTTGTAAATAGTTATTTGACCATACAAGTTTTTTTTTTTATGGTATACAGTCAAATATCAACTTCTTTTTGTTACGATGTTAACCAAATTGACACTGGGAATTAAACCCCGAGTTCTGACAGCCTTTAGTCCGATTCCTTACCACTGAGCTGTACCCGCAAGTGCCTTCCGATTACGCATTTTATACGTAATGTATCAATCTATCTATATATCTATATAGATCTCTCTCTCTCTGTCTGTATATATATATATATATATATATATATATATATATATATGTAATTTATTTTACGTGTGAAGTTAGTCTGTGTTATATGCTTGCGCCCAGTCTGGTGCTGGTTTTGGGAGCTTCGTTCACAGCGAATTGTGCAACTGTATCCTTGTTTAAATTCGCAGAGATATGTTGAAATAAGAAAACAAGCAACAAGAGTCGAGGGTCTGCGATCAAGAAAGAAATGAAGAAATGAAATGAAAAGTTTTGTATTTGTTTGTTTAGGCAATCACGTGTTGTGACCCAAACATGAAAAAAAAGCTTTGTTTTGATTATCGTTCGTTTCAGTTGTTTTGTTTCTTTTTCCCTTTTTTAAACGTTTTTTTTTTTTTTTTTAATTTGCTTGTTACTTTAGTCAATTGCTCTTCTGAGCTATAGTAAAAGCGTTCATAATTTGTGCTTTCAACTTGAAAGCAGAAATCATACAAGTGTTTATATTTTCAGACTGATAGAGACGCGACACATTAACTTGTTTCTCTGCTTTTCGTCTTTCATCACTTTATTTATTTTCACTTTCGCTTTAACTTTTCTCGTGTTATCCTCGAAGGGAATAAAGTTTGTTTTTTTTTTTTCTTTTTTATGGATATTAGTAAAACTCAAGATCGTGAAAATTATTCTGTCTGTATTTGAATTTGAACATCAAATGGTGCAGGATGTTTTCATAAATAATTTCACAACGTCTCTCTTCTCTTGTAATTTCCTTGTTTAAATTTCCATTGATTAGTTTCGTTTATACCGTAAAAAGGCACTTTAAAAAAAAAAGGATTTATATCTCGTGATTGATTGGTCAATGTTTTTGTAAACAAGCCAATCGACTAACAATACGTCATTGTTTTTCTTTGCTTTTAAAGTATTTTTGCCTATCGGTAGTAACTCTTGTGTAACTTTCTCTCTATTTACTGGGCTTATATTCTTTCACGTTGTATAGTCACGCTTTCTTTTATACAAGTATAGTTATACCGTTATATTTTTCATATAGATGCATTTGAATTCTTTTATGTAGGTATAGTGATAACTGTTTTCATATAGGTTCAGTTATGCTTTCTTTTATATAGATATACTTATACCGTTTCTTTTTCATATAGGTTCAGTTATCTTTTTACATAGGTATACTTTTTTTCCCAAATAGATGCAGTTATGTTTTCTTTTCTATAGGTATAATTATACTCTTTTTACATAGCTGTAGTTACATTTTTTTTTTATATAGGTATATAATTATATGCCAACAATTTTCTTTGGTGTATTTTTTTTGCTCAGTTTCGACTGTTAGTTTTTCCGTTGATTATTGAATGTGTTGTCCAAGATAGACGTTTGGTCATATCCTTTGCCCTACGAAATTTTAAACGTTTTTTTGTTTTGTTTTGTTTTTCTTCTTCTTCTTTGTAGGAATTTCGCTGTAAAGTTTTCTTTGAAATTTCAATTTTAATTTCACTGGTTTCAAGATTTCTTCCCCCCTTTTTTGAAAGATCAAATCTTTGAAATTTGATACAACTTTTGTTACTTACAGGAACCGAATGTTCCGTTAGCGAACCTCAGAAATTCTTCGTTACTTTATCCCATTTCTTTTCCAGTTTTCTTTTATTTAGAAATTGCTTCTTTTTTTTTTTTTTAAATCTGGGATTCGCGTTCTTACGAAAAAGTACTGCTCTCTGTAATTTTTGATGTCTTTGTTTTCAATTTTGTGTTATAAAATGCATGTGAGTTGAAATAAATAAGTTTGTTAAGTGGCCTGTGTGCAATGTACTTCCTTTTTGCGTTTCTTTACTGATTGCAAATTGTTGTACGAAGTTTTTTTTTTTTTCTTCAAATGTCTTTTAAATTTTACACATTTATTTCTTATGACATTCTTTTTAAGAAGATACTTTTGTAAGATTTATCCGTAAATCTTTTCTGATCATAAATTTTTTCCCCCAAAATCGAACTTGGAAGATATTTATTGATGAAGGAAACGCTTTCATTTGATTTGGTTTGCTAGTTTTATTTATTTCATTAATCGTTTTACTGTAATTTCTTTATTGTTTATTTTATGTAAGCATAAGTTTTTTTTTTGTTTCATTTCAGCAAAAAATAATGGTTTCGAATTTATAACTGACGCTTGACCAGGAATTTAAAGAATTATACATTTAATTGTTAGGTTACAATGCAAAGCCGTCCACTTCTTATAGGATAATTTTTGAGGTTTTCATCATTATTATTATTATTATTATTACTATTATTATTATTATTATTTCTTGATAGTGAGTTATGTGAAACTTAGCTAGAAATATTTAAGACTTTTTATGAAAAATTAATAATAATAATAATAATAATAATAATAATAATATTAATAATAATAATATTAATAATAAAATTATACACTTGTATTATTTTGATAAAATGTTCGTCTTTCAAAATTGACTGGAGAGTTTGTTTACGTTGCTTGCTGAAACGTTGACTGTCTTGGATAGCCACTTTACCTTATTTAGTTATCTCAAACTTTATTATTGTTGTTGTTGTTGTTATTATTGTTATTTTTGCTATTGTTATTGTTGTTGATATTGTCAGCTTGGATTCCCTTTTTTTTCAAATTCAAATTATAATCTTTTAAAATATTGACGTACAATATGTGGTTACGTGACTTTACTTTATAAAAAAAAAAAAAGCAAAAGAAATTTCAGCCAATTTTCTTTAAAGATTCAAAAATTTTCTTGTTTCATTTTGTTCCGAAACTTTTTGAAGTTGCTCCTTTTCTTTCGTATTTTAAAGCAGTTTTTTTTTTTGTTTTGTTTTGTTTCGTTTTTTTTTTTTTCACACTTTTTTTTTGTTGTAAATGTCGTTTCAGTATTGTCCACTGTTTGTTAGCAATTCAAAATGATAGTCTTCCTTTTTGCTGAGCCATATGCATTTTCCTCTTTTAAGCTCCTGTGAATAATTACTGTTTAATTTTCTCCATAAACCGCCTTTTTAGAACGACTTCGTCAAAATCATGTTTAGGTGCAGAATGTCATCAGAACCAGTTAGAAAACGTGTGTCCGTGAGTGACAGGGCACCCGCACACCTACACACGCGCGTGTATATGCACATACGTGTGTATGTATGCATATAAATATTTACCTATTTATAACTATACAATTCCTCACATGCGGGCAGAGATCTTTGCAATTCAGTTCCCTACATAAGTTTGTGTATCGTATTCATGTGAGTAAATATTCGCAAGTCCTCTTGATGACACTAGGCAGGATCTTTACTTATTTTTCCAGTGTATATAC
>OZ010572.1:49679956-49682456 GCA_963932145.1 Acanthosepion lycidas | reverse complement strand
TTCTTTGAGAAGCTGGACGTTTGAAATGATCTAGCGTTACGTCCTATATATATATATATATATATATATATATATATATATATATATATGAAATATAATACCTAATAAATATATAATATATGTATATAATATAAATAATATATATGTGCATGTATCTGCGTATGTATGAGAAAATGAAAAATAATTTCGCTTGCAGGTATGAATGAAAGTTCTTGACCCGAAAGTCTTTTACGAAATCTGCACAGTTTTGACCCGTTCAAGTCTAGGGTCAGCGGTTATTTATTGTTAGTATTCCTATCATCTGCACTCATTACCATCTTTTCATTCCTACGCGCATGCAACAACCTCTTTTGGTAACGCGTTAAAAGACCAGATATATACTTTTCGAAGGGCTTCTTGGTTTGGCCGAGAACTTTCCAGCAACGCCTCGCATGTAAACAGAGAAACGGGTGAGAGAAAGGGGCGTGGGTATCTTATTTTTGCTCTGTCCGTGAATGCGTATTGATGCGTTTTCTTTTACTGATATTCTTCTTATGTCTCGTAATGTGCCATAATTTTTTTTTTTTTTTTTTGCTCAGGGAGGAATTAGTCGAGGCACGTGAGTCAGCGTTCATATGTGCGCGTTCGCCTCGCTGAACGATTATAAAAACCATGGGCATCTCAGAATGGTCGCTGAATGTTTGAATGCGCGTATCACTTTATTTTGCACGCTTATCAATCAGCGTGTCTTTCAGGTAACACGAGACCACGTGTGTTTGTATACACACGTTTGAGATGACTACATGTGGCCTGCTTGACGCTTAGTTGTCGCTTACGACAAACAACGCTCTAAAGGCGGTTTCAAACATAGGCTTTGGTAGTTGAAAGTGATTTTTTTACTTTTATGATCCTAGCTGAAAAAAAAGGGAGGGGGGGGAGGCCGGCATGAACTACAAATGTGCTCTCAATGCAGGAGGTACCCCAATTAGAAAAAAAGAGAAGTTCAAAAACGATAAGTGTTAATACTGAGAAAAGAAAAAAAGAAAAAGAAAAAAGGGGAAAATACCTGAAAAGTTGCAATATTGACGCGGAAAATGTATACAAGGTCAAATTAATTTTTGTTTTAAAAAAAAATTCAAGGTTAATTTATTTTGCAGCAAAAAAGGCTATTGATGAATCAATTCTTAGTCCATTTACACACACACACACACACACATATATGGTATAATATAAATAATACTATAGATATATATATATATATATATATATATATATATATATATATATATGTATATATATATATATATATATATACAGAGATAGAGATAGAGATAGATAGATAGATAGATACATAGATATATAGATAGATAGATAAAATAGATACCTAAATATAGAAAACTTCGTAACTAAAACAATATTGCAAAATTTCTTGACAAATGTAATAATTTGGGCAGACTCTCACTTCCCTCCCCAATTCCTATTCTTTCTCTCTCACTCACTCACTATCTGTCTCTGTCTCTCTCTGTCTCTCTCTCTCTGTCTCTCTCTCTGTCTCTCCCTATACATACATATATATATATATATATATATATATATATATATATATATATATATATATATATATCACTGTTGTAAGGTTCTTGCACTGACCAGGAAAATTTTACTAAAAATTTATGATGTTTGGTCAGATTTTGGTAAGTGGGCCGTGATGAGTAACTTTCAGGACATCCTAATATATATCATATATATATATATTTGTGTGTGTGTGTGAGTGAGTGTGCGTTCAGGTGCGTCGTATACATATATGTCTGTATATATATGTATAAGCACCTTTCATAAATACATACAATTGAGAGATATTATATAAGCCCCTTCTATATAACTACTTGAGCATAATTATTCATGTATTTCTGTGACCCGATACACACACCCGTGCCTATACAGAGACAACACACACTCACACACACACACACACACACATATATATATATATATATATATACACACGCACACCCATACACACACATATATATTTATATATACATTCATAAATGGATTCCTTTTGTATATATTTCGATAATATTGCGTTTAAATTTATGTTAGTATATATATATATATATATATATATATATATATGTATGTGTGTGTGTAGGTTTGTGTGTGTATGTGTTTGTGTAAATTATTTTCAGGTAGTGTATCTGTAGAGATACAAAATAAAGAGACACACGAACAACTATTCTTAGACGTCGTGTTTCATCACATTGTCTTGATAAAGTCTTTCAAAGGACAAAACGCGTTGGTTAAGAACATATTTTCCTCTTGTCTCTTTTTATTCACACAGACGCACACACACACACATACACACACACACACACATATATATACACATATTAGCATGACTTGAAATGTTATGTATTAATGATGTTATACGTGTCTGTCGAAGTTTACTTAGGGATGCTTGAGTTCTAGACTGATTGTTTGGAAAGAGGCACATTTTCTATAGTTTGAAATTGAAGTTTTT
>OZ010572.1:49652456-49669956 GCA_963932145.1 Acanthosepion lycidas | reverse complement strand
TATATACTTTATATATACATATATATATATATATTTATATTTTATATATATACTTATATATATATATATATATATATATATATATATACTTTATGTACCTTCAACGTAGGCGATCATGACTATATTCTAAAATAGTCAAATACATGTCAAATTGTCGGTAAAATGCCATTTGCCATAACCGATGTCCTACAACGTTATTTCCACTTGTCTTCTCTTTCTTTTTCCTCTTTTGCATTTCTTCTTTTCTTTTTCATTCTTTTCTTTTTCTTTCTTTTCTGAACTTGTATATCTTTTCCTTTTACTTCATTTTTCTACTTGCTTTCTTCTTCGCCCGTTTCTTTCTTTTTAATTATCAACGATTTCTCATTCACTTGCCACCTCTTCTTTTTCTATTTTGTCGGTCAAGCATGGCCGACGGCAGTCTTCGAACGAGCTCTACCAACAATTAATTATATCTTAGTGACTAGGGATCTTTTTCCCAGTCTACGCCTTCTTGTTAAACTAAAAGGGTTAGGGGAAAACCTGTGTCTGCGACAAAAGATGCTGGAGGCGGGCATTTTCTACAAGGCCTACGATAAAAATGACAGCCATTCCCCCTCGCAAAACACTAATCTTTTGCCGTTGTCGGGGTTGCCAATAAATGCTACTTCTTTTAATCAGTTCACATATTTCTTCTCTTTATATGTGTCGTGTTTCTTCGGGACGGGGACGAGCACGGCTCTCCATAGCTTCCTACTATTTATAGAATTTTACTATCCATCCGTAGTCGTCGTTCTGCTCTTCATTTACTCGATGTTACCCTGTTCCTACCCCATGACTTTTATGTCTGCTGTGAGTGTTAGATTTTCCAAGCGTTCTTTCCTCGTTATTTGTCCAGAAATTTCAACTGTTTCATTCTGAAACAGGAGCCTGTTTTGATCCGTTTTTCTTTAAAACTTAATTCTTGCTGACACGCTTTGTCCGTAGCATTCTCAGTATCCTTCTGTAGAACCACATTTATGTTGTCCGCAATCTTCTCTTTATCTGTCCAGCATTCACTGCCACGTAAGTGGGTTGATATTACATAGCAGTTCAACATTCTTTTCTTTGCTTCTACCAAGCGTTTCTGTTTCTTAATAAGCGTGTTCCAATAACTTGGACCGATTTTAAATGTGAATTAAGTTGAAGCATCTAATGATTTTTTTTCTTTTTCTTTCAGATTTAACAACTTAAGTCTTTGGCAATTTCAACCATGGAAAGATTAACAATCAAACAACGTTTTAAAGTTATGGAAGCCTTCTACGGAAATGGACGTTTAAACAGAAATGCACTTCGCGATTTTTTTGGTCAACATAATCGACCAACTGAGAGTGCAATTGGGGACGATGTAACGTTGTTGTGGTGAGGTTCAATTTCTGCGCGCGATGACGAATAGTGGGGTCTGGATTTTTGGTCACATTCTCGTGCACTGCAGCAATGTTTTCAGCTGAACGGCGTAAACTTGCACGTAATGCTGTTTTCACATCTGCCACCGACACAGTTCGAATTTACAAACAATTTTTCCAGTTGCACTCTTGAAACTTTAACACGTTGTTAATCTTTCCATGGTTGAAATTGCCAAAAACTTAAATTTTTAAATCTGAAAGAAAAAGAAAAAAAATCATTAGATGCTAAAACTTAATTCACATTTAAAATCGGTCCAAGTTATTGAAACACCCTTCATAAGCTAAACAATAATTCTATGAAAATATTGATGAGATCTCTGCATAGATGCTCGTCGGTCTCACCAATATGCCTTATTATCTCATCTCAGCTGTTGAATTGTTGTTGGCATAGACGTTACTTTTGAATTGACTCCAAAGGAAGAAATCTAAAAGCGTTGAGTCGTACGATCGTGGTGGCCAATTGACTTCGCTGTTTCAAGAGATGACGCGACCTGGGAACTTCTCATTCAATAAAGCCATTGAACGTCCATGTTCGTAATAGGCTTCGATAACTTTAACACGTTGTTTGATTGTTAATCTTTCTATGGTTGAAATTGCTAAAGACTTAAGTTGTTAAATCTGAAAGAAAAAGAAAAAAAATCATTAAACGCTTAAATTTAATTCACATTTAAAATCGGTTCAATTTATTGGAACATCCTTTATTTTGTTTACGTTCACATCTTTTTCTATTTTGTAGAATTCATTTCTTCGTTTCAAATATTGTGAGGGATTTCTTTTTCTTTTTTGCGTGGTCGAATGCAAATAAATAAACAGAAAAATGGTCGACCTGAAAGGCTTATTTCGCCCCCGCCATTTTGTTTTCACATTTAAAGAACATATTTATCGAATGAGATGACATATAAGACCCAATTATGCACCACTCACTAAACTCTAAAGAAGAAAATTTATTAACTATATACCACGATGTCTATAGGCAAAGTTAAAGTCCTTGTTTGGCTGAAATTTATGAGCGTGTAGTGTAACTGTTATCGGTACGCACATTGGAATCAGCAAAACGATTTATAATTCCAGACTACTGTGTTGAGTTCATTTTCGCATAAATGCCATTAAAAAAATATGGAGTCATCTATCCCCCTCATATGGGTTAAATAGCAAGTTAAACTTAGAAAACCAATTGCCTGACGGCTTGTGAAAATGATGCGAACTAAACTTACTATGAAATTCCTTAATTGCGATCACTCTGACTTAACCCAAACACGGGTGACATGTCTACATAAAATTAAAAATGCTTACCCGTAAATACACTAAATGTTTTTCTTAATATTCCCGCCTGAAACAGAGGTGGCAGTGGTGCCCTGATATATCATCAATTACGATGTTTTCCTTATATTTCAACGTAATCTCCGCAGTTTTGTCGAAATTTAACGTCGACCATATGCGCCTGTACTGCGTCGCATGTACAAACTGATTTATCAAATAAATTATCAAATTATTAATTATCAAATTATCCAAATTATCAATTATCAAATTATTAATTATCAAATTAAATATAGGATTAAATCAATGATATCAAGTGTGAAAACATTTAACTTAAGATTTATCTCTTCTATATTCATCTTCTATGCCCTCTTTCTTCGTTTTTCAATCCCCTTCTCCAATATATGTTTCGACATTATTTACACTCAGACTATTGTCTTCATCTTTGTTGTTATTATCAGAAAATTTCGGCTGTTTTGGCCGCTGGCTTTCATCAGAAGTTTATCAATCCAGATAACCTTCAGGGAATTTCGAAATGAACTCTTTATTTAATCTTCGACATTAGACTGTTCTCGTTCCGTCGTCCATGTCTCGGGATATCACGTCTGCTCAGTTATTGCTCGTCCAGTTTCCACTGAATCTACATCTGTACTACCGAGAATTCGCAATTACGATGTCACAAAATTTAAAAACCAACGTTTTAATCTTGAGTCTAGAACATGGAGCATTAAAAAAATCTATTTTATTTTTCAGACATCCCAGTAAAGAATTGACGGTACCTGATCCCAATGTTAAAGATTTTTTTGGGTTTTTTGTGCATTAGGAGATAAATAACTTTACCTGAAAATACTTAGACTTTTGATCACAGACAACTGTTTTAAAAAGTTCCTTTTTGTTAATCGCAACTTAATCCACGAATGAAACGGTTGGAACGGATTAAAACTTTCGCGATTATTTCCTTATGGAAACAGCATATCATATAACCCACCTATATATATATATATATATATATATATATATATATATATGTATTGGGCACTTTTGGAAGAAAGGGAATTTGTCGGTTGCCGATTAATGCTAAGCCTCCCGCTATGAATTGAACCCTCTGGTAATGCTTATATCTCGTACATAATGCGTTTAAACTTCCCTTTCTCCGTAGCGAGCGCTGATGGCCTAAGCGTGAGATGTCATATCGTTTGCGTTTCAATCCCTGCTTGAAGCAATCGCATGTCTAGCCACAATGATGAGCTGTGTAAAGCGAAATATATATATATATATTGAAAATAGACATAATACCCTACATTGATTGCCCAACTCGGAGTTTCAATGTATCTGCAGAATTCGTATCTGAGGATTGCAGTTAACATGAAACTCCGAGTTTGCAATCAATGTAGGGTACTATGTATATTTTTAATATATTAAATAGCTTTGTTATTTATCATTGCGCAGTGTTTATCTTACACTATTGGATATATATATATATATATATATATATATATATATATATATATATATATATATATATATATATATATATATATATATATGTGCGTGTGTGTGTATATGTTTGTGCATGCATTTGTATATGAACCATTGTTCTTACATTTACCTATATTTATCCATTTGATTACACACACACACACACACACACACACACACACACACATATATATATATATATATATATATATATATATATATATATATATATATGCACATGTAAAAAGGTTGGGTTTGATCAGGTCCTTCGAATCTTTGGTCTTTAGTCAGCCTCTTATACTACAGGTTGCAATGAGTAAATTTTCGACATTTAATACTTTTTATTTCGCGCATGCGCGTTTTTTTATCGGTTGAACAGTATAGTAGGGTCAGCTGGACACCGTTTGTGAGAGAAAAAGAGAACCATGGTGCAATTCACTCAGCCAGAAATTTGGAAACGGCATCCTGTACTGCTTGGCATTCGCACCGGAATCTCCAATATGAACATTTCCTGAGTGTTTGTGCGTCAATCTGAGGACAGTTCAGAGTTGGATGATTTAAAGAGTTGGATGATTTATCCAGTCAACATCATGGAGTTTGCAGTGATCACTAGTGATGTCGACACGGTGTCCCCTTTCATGTTCCCACAGGGTCTCAGACTCAACACAAAGGCCTACATCAAGATTCTTGAGGAGGTAGTGCTTCTCTGGGTCAAGATGTTGGCTGCTGGAAAATCCTATGTCTGGCAACAGGAGTTTACACCATGCCACACAAGCAGGAAAAACCATTCATGGCTGTCAGACAATTTCTACGACCATATCACCCTTTACATCTGGCCACATAACTCCGCAGACTGCAACCCCCTTAATAATTATGTGTGGGGCACAGGTGAGCGAGAGACCAACAAAAAAATTCCTTGTAACACCAAAGATGAACTGAAGGCAAGGATTATGGCAGTATGGCCAACTAAAAGAAGTAAGCCGTTTAGAAGAGTTCCGAAGGCTGTTGTTGAAGCTAATGACGATTTATTGAATAAATTTACTCTTTAGTATTTCGATATTTTTGTGTAATTTTTGGTAAAAAGGAGATGTCAGTTTTATCTTCATTTTGTGTAATGTAGACGACAATTTATCCATCGTACTTTTCGTTTTAAATATATATATATATATATATATATATATATATATATATATATATATATATATATATATTATTTACATTATTCGGACTATTGTCCTCATCTTTGAAAGTTCTCCACTGCCTTAACCGGGTATTGAACTCACACTCTTTGGGTTCTTTCACTGGATCTAAGCAACGCCTTCAGTTATTTTTAACAATTTACTAAATTCACTTCTATGATTTGCAGAGTTCCCTGTGAATCACCGATCCTATCCAATCGAATCAATTATTTGTAATTCTTCTGTGTTAATGTGATACATTCAATTCTACGATTAACAGTTCCATATCGATGTTGTATTCTAGAAAGGGAAACTAAATGAGGAATAACCAAAACGGAGCTTGGAAATCAAATGGCAATCCTTATATCAAAAAAAAAAAAAAAAAAAAAAGAAGAAAAGAATACTGGCCAGCGGCGTGAAGTAGGTAAACCACTGCTAGTGATTGACTAGTTAGACAGCATATTACCCCTCCCCCACTTACAATAGTGTCCAACGTATTTATGAGGATTGGGAGCTATCTGTCTATCTACCTATCTATTTCTCTCTCTCTCTCTCTCTCTCTCTCTCTCTCTCTCTCTCCCTCTCTCTCTCTCTCTCTCTCTCTATATATATATATATATATATATATATATATGCCTCTGTGTGTGTGTGTGTGTGTGTGTGTGTATTTGACTGTGTGTGTGTGTTTCTTATTTTCTAAACGCTATTTTAATGTATATCTGTATTTGGTATCTGCTAAAATGATGTTTAAAATAAGATATAATGTCAGATTAAAAATAAAATCATCAATTTTTTTAGAAATGCACAAACACACATATACATACTCACATAGCGGCAATAAAATCTCTGTATAATTTGAATAAAAAAGCAAAGCATTGAAGTAGGACTTCCCGTGTATGACGATAAGCTACATCCACGTCCTGGGTATGACGATAAACTACATCCGCATCCTGGGTATGACGATAAACTACATCCGGGTCCTGGGTAAGACGATCTATCTATTCCAGTCTTTTCATTATCTATGTATCTATCTGTTGTAACCGAGGAAGAGTTACTGAATGAGGAATAAGAAAATCGGAGGTTGGAAATGAAATGGTAATTCTTATGACATCATCAAAATACAATACTCGCCAGCGGCGTGAAGTAGGTAAACCACAGCTAGTGGTGGACTACTTAGACAGTATATTACTCCCGCCCACACTTAGTGTCCAAAGTATTTATGAAGATTCGGGGATACCCTTTAGTGTTCATAGATACGGTATTTAATGTCAGAGATCAACTAGCTGTATATTTGCAGTGCCAAGTTATAGGATGAAGGATTTTAAGTTCGGTGTTATAAACCAAACGCCGCAATGTTAAATGAATAGCGACCTGAACGTCCCATATTCTGGCAGCTTCAATAATCCGAGGGTTGGTGTAATTTTTAAGATTGCCAATTTTTTAGACCTTCATAATATGGGAACAGCCACTTCATTAAAGAGATATTTTATTTTAATTGTTTTTACAGAGGTTGATACGTGCTTTGATTGTGTTCATATATGGCGCTCACTTTTTATGCCCAGTTTTATAAATTTGTAAATGACTTCACTATTCTAATCAAATAAAATCTTCGAGATAACTGGTTGTTCAGAGATGCAGATTTGGGCACTCATAACTAGAAAGTAACGGGAGAGTCAATATCTAAATACACGCATATATATATATATATATATATATATATATATATATATATATATATATATATATATATATGTGTGTGTGTGTGTGTGTGTGTGTGTGTGCGTGTGTGTAGAAGGTCCTCGGGTTACATCGAACCCGACGTATGGCGTTTCGTAGATGCGGCGCTATATGAAGAAGACGGCGATGTATCTTCACCGGCTGTACGCCATATTGGATTGTGCTACATTCGCTATCTCTCGTTTGCGTCGTTTTTTGGTCGAACTTTTTGTTCTGCGTTATGGCGTGACTCGTGGTTGCCTATGTAGGTGAGTACCGACCTACGTCGAAAATCAGGTTACGTCGCACCGTAGGAACGGATCTACGACATAAGTCGAGGACTTTTATATATATATATATATATATATATAATTGTGAATTTAGGCTGAAATCCATCTTTTAACTTGTCTAAAAGAAGTATTTCTGCCCATATATATATATATATATATATATATACAGGTGTGATGGATAAATTATCATCTAAATTGCGCAAAAATGAAAATAACACTGACATCACAATTTAACAGATATATTTACCAAAATTACACAATAATATCTTGAAATACTAAAGAGTAAATTTATTCTATAAAATCGTCATTGGCTTCAACTATGGCATCCAAACGACTTCGGAATCTCATGCAACTCTTCTGAACGGTTTCTGTCATAATGCTTAACTTCAGTTCATCTTTGTTGTTACATGTTTTGTAGGTTTCTCTTTCAACTGCGCCCCACACATAATAATCAAGTGCGTTGTATTCTGGTGAGTCAGGTTGCCAGATGTAAGGAGAGATCTGCTCGCAGAAATCGTCTGACAGCCATGACATGGCATGATGCAGAGTCCTCCAGCATGCACCTTCTTGACCCAGGGCAACACTGTCTACTCAAGACACTTGAAGTAGGCTTCCATGTTGAGTTTGGGGCCCTTACCAACAAATTCAGGAGTTCTTTTCTGAATGATCAGAGTGATTTTTTCGAACCTGCGTCCCTCTGACCAGAGGGAAACCGTTGTTCGATCCGAAGTTACTTTGCAGATATGAAAAAAAAAAAAAAATTCGAGGAATTTATGACCAGAAGGATTTCGGTTAAAGGCACTGTTCAGCCTTTGATTAATCGGCAAGTGTGCTCCTAAAATATGCACTCCAGCGGGATTCGAACGTACGGTCCCCTTTGCTGGAGGAGTCAACGAAGGAAAAATAGAACTTTGTTTTTTTTTTATTAATTTCACCCCAAGCAAGGAGAAAATGCTACTAAGACGCAAAAGGTTACTAGGAGTAAAAGAGAATGAAAAGACTTTAGGATGAACCAGAAACTCAACCCTGAACAGGAAACAATAGATAACACTCTGCTCTTGTAAAAAAAAAAAAAAGAAGTGCGAACCAGGCTGTTGGCGAACCTATCCATTCCTATTAATTTATTGTGGCGCTCTTTGTAGCCTAGGGACAAAAGTACGTTGGATCATACAGTGGTTACTCCTTCAAAGGGTTCGAATCCTACCGAAGGGCACATTTTCTTGAATAAGTCTTCTCAAGTACGCAGGCTGGTAGAAAAAATAAATACCTTTTTTCTTAAAATAAACGCCGCGTCTACTCAAATATGGGCTTCCACTAAAAATAACAAAGAAATAAAAATCAATTATATATATTGTTATGGTCCAAGTTCCTTGTACCACGGTGATGGTCCAAGGTTAGAACCAATGAAAGAATAACACGAACACAGGTATGGAATACAAAGTTATATTACAACAGAAATATAATACAAAGAAGTAGAAGTATTAGTAATGACTATCAGATTTGGTTAGAGTGAACTATGTTGTCTCGACAAGTATCACTATTCCAATGTCCTTACAATATACTCTCAATTATCTCTCCTCGACTTACAATATCTGCTCATACCTCTTGAGATGCGCAGTATTTATAATGTCAGGAATAGTCCATTATTATTATTATGGGTAAGTTCCCATAACATATATATATATATATATATATATATATATATATATATATATATATATATATATATATATATATATATATGTGTGTGTGTGTGTGTGTGTGTGTGTGTGTGTGAACGCCATCATCAAACCATCTATGATTTCTCTGCTTATATCTAAATACGCTCTATCCCAGATTTTGGGTATTGACAGACGTACTCCAATATTCTTGATTGAGATTGAGAATTTTTCAGCACCCATAAGCCTATAAGCTTAGAAAAATGGATTAATATTACAATGACAGATGTCTATCTACATACAGATATCTATATAGATATATATATTAAAGTTCTATAGCTATCAGTCTATATATTTTCATGTATTTTCTCATTTATACATCTTTTTCAGCGAGGTTGACCCTTTACGATGCCCAGGGGGGTTATTCGAAGTAGAGGGTTACGTTTGGGGCATTTGTGTGTATAGGAGTGGAAGATAACGGTTAAACCTGGCCATGAACAGGTTAAGATTGTAGTGATCGGGGAAACATCCTCTTGGGAGTCGGTTCCACAGGGCGGTGGTTCGCGGGAAGAAGCTGCTCGAGTGGAACTTACTTCTCACCAATGGAATACGGAGGAAATGTGGGTGGTTTGCTACTATGTAAGTGGTATGGCGTGTTATTGCCGTGAAGGTTTGCCTCAACGGGAAAAGGGAATGTCGTTCGTTCGAGCAGCTTTCATTGAAGTCGCGTTAGAGAGTCTTGCCACATCCCGTCTGAGGGAGAAGTTGAAGGGTGGAGAATAATTTTTCAACCACAACGGCTCGGAGACGCTTTTGAACCCTGTCATGGCCTGACAGTGAGGTCCGGATAGCACCCGCCCAAATATGCCAACAGTTCTCCATTTTTGTCCTGATCTGGCTCATGTAAAGGTAGACGATAGTATGAGGAGTCAGGTTCTTACTGGAGCGGCACAGAAAGCTGATTATTTTACTTGCATCCTTAGCAATGGATGGTATGCAAGAGTTTCACTTCAGGTCGAGTGTGAATTTGATGCCCAACAGTCTTTCAAGTCACGGTACTTCCGTTTATCATGATTGTTGCTAGTTCGGTGTCAGATTAGTTTTTAATCCCATTGGGTGATTTGTGTAAGATCGAAAAAATGATCAGTCGCCAATCTCTGACCATGGAGAGCTTCAGAGATACGCCCGTATATACACGTATCATCGGCATAGATATTTACAAATGATTTGAATATATTCTTAGGCAGATCATTTATGAAGATCAAAAAGAGGGTTGGTTCGAGTAGTGATTCCTGGGGGCGCCTGCTTTGACCTATAGAGCTCCAGAGGACTGGCCATTGATAACTACCTTCGTGAATCTACCTGTTCGGAGGATTTTATGCTCGAGAAGACCCTTTTGGTGATTCCATTGTCGAGGGCCTTTGAGATATCTATCGCTATGTTCCTCGAGGTGTGTTTGTCGTCAGGAGACTCACTGATTCTGTGAGTTATGGTAGTTAGGACGTCGGCATAGGATCGGGACCATCGAAACCGTCGCTGAAGAGGTTGTTCTCTTTTATGCCCTCGATGACACTTATTATGGTCTCAAAGAGTTTGCTGATGATACTGAGAAGACTGATGGGTCTGTATTGAGAGGGGGAAGCTCACACGCCCGCATTCTTGAAAACCGGGCAGACTCTTGACACTCTCCACAGGCTTGAGAAGGATTTCTCTTTCAAGGAGCGGTTGAATAGCTTTGTTAGGATTGGAGATAATTCTGGGTTGTTTTTCTTAAGGACAACCACTGTAATTTTATCTGGACCTGTGGCTTTCTTAGTGTCAAGGCCTTTGATAATTCTGGAGACTTCTCGTGCTGCGATAGTAATATTACTAAGACTCTGCTCGGTGAGACAGGGGTGGGGGCTTGTGGAGGGGAAAGACTTCATCTAACGTTGAATCAGAGGTAAAAATGGGGGAAGGAATCACTTCGGGGCCATTTATAATTGTGGGCACGGCAGTTTTACCTCTGTTCATGATTTAGTTCGTGATCTCTTTTAATTCACGTGGTGTAATTTGCTTCTTTTTTTTTTTTAACCGTGGCCTGGTTTGTAGCTGAATTTGGCGTTTTTTAGGATTTTCTTGCAGCTATTTGTGGGCAGTTCTAAATACAGTGAGGGTCGAATTATATTACTCATTGTAACAGATATTGAACTAATGGTTTCGGTGAGTTATGGCTGCAACGCATTCAGAAGAGACTGTTTGGTTTTTGCAGGAATTTTTTTTTAGTTGTATAAAACTCTCCATTGCAGAAAAAGATCTAATCAGAGAGGAGGGTATCCGTTTTTGAGGGCAGCATGCTTGAAGAGGTTTGGGAGGGGACTTTCTATCATGTAGAATCAAAAACTGTCCCAGTCTGCCTTCGCATAGCGAAGATAGTTCTTTCGAACGGTACGTCAGGGGATGTCTTAGGTTTGGCATTAATCTAGACGCTGATTAATGAATGGTCTGACATGCCGAGTGGATGTAAAACTTTTGATAAGAATTTGTTAGGGTAAGAGGTTAGATCGAAGAGGTTCGCTTGATGTCAAGTCGTTTCCAGGACCCGGGTAGGTTCTCCAATGATCTAGGTTAGCTCATAGGCGTAAGATAAATCTCTGTACTATCTACGTTCAGTTTTGTTGGAGTGAACTAGCCACTCTTTATGATGAATATTGAAGTCACGGCAGAAATGGAAGCGGGCCGCGGGGAACTGAGTGAGGATATTATCAGTCTTCTCGGATATTTGGTTGATGATTACTGTCCCTTCGTCTTGAGGACGGTAGAGAGCAAAGATGAATGCGGTATTATAGCTAAGTGGTACGTGGAAGCACATATGCGGGAGATCAGGTCCCTCGTTTTTTGTTTTTTTTTTAAATTCGTTCCTACCACAGGGAAACTCTTCCTTGATGTAAGCTCTAATGGCCGTGGCGATTTAGGTGGTCATGTTTGGCTATAAGAGATGAGCAGCCCGGAGCCGCGAAATTCCCTAGTGCGCATGAAGCGTTGATACCTTTTTCAGAAAATAACAGGTCTAGTTTAGATTGGAGAAGGTGGTGTTCAACTTCTGGAAATTTGGGACGTGGACCACAGACTTTGGTTTTAGGAGATGGTATACGAGGGGGTCTACTTCGTTTGTTTTTAGGTTGAATTTGATAGTTTTGATCATCTGAATTTTGATTTCATGATATGAACATGATGGATGCTTTTCGGTTTTTACATGTAGATGAATTTATGCAGTCTTTTATGCAGGTACGAGATCGCCTGCAAAATTATGCACACATACACACATTCAATGCATTATATCAACGTTCATACATATATAAATACATTCAAATATGCTTGATTGAAGATGTGCTGTCTAAATATACATATACGTTTGTGCGTGCGTATTTTTTTATGATCGATCTATGGGATTAATTTAAAAGCGTTGGATTAAGTATATTTACTAAGAAAGAGATTATCTATTGTCTAAGATAATTTTTCATCGTGGGGCTCTATGGTAATGGCAATGTTAATATTAGCCGTTTCCCTATAAGGAAACATTCGACATACATTGACTGAGCAGGCAGTGCAACTTTCGTTTGGAATTTATAAAATCTTTCTGTTAAAATGGTCTGTTTAGAAAAATAGGCTTTTCCAGTTCAGTAACTATAATAGTTCTCTACAGTATTTCGCCCTAAGCATTTTTTGAATCAGTGTAGAAAGTCTACATCTTGATTGTGATATATTTGCTCTTTGAATTACATGTATCGGCACTGCGCATGCGCGTACACACACACACACACACACACACACACACACACACACACACACACATATATATATATATATATATATATATATATATATATGTATATATATATATACCGAGTGTAACACCACAATTGTCCATCACTCAAAATATTTAATATCTAAAAAAACAATAAACTAATTGAGTTTCTTTTTTCCAGGTTTTCAGATAAGACGTTTAGCCATCTTGACACCATTTGAGAATAAGATACGGAGAAAAAGAAGAGAGAAATTATATTTTTACTTTTGTGTTTTTTTAACGGAAAATTCCTTTGAGTTGTTCAGCTAGAAAGAGAAAAGGTTAAAACCTGTCTTCTCAACTGAACAATGAATGGTGTTGACTTTTTGAAGAAGTTTTCGTGTTCAGATAAGATGAGTTGGGATCAAATACAGATCAAATATGGATTGGAATCCGACAGAATGATACGGTAAAGAACAAATAGGAAATGTTTATCAATCTGACATGTTTCACTTTTATTTAAGCTTCAGCAGAGAATAAGATACGGAGAAAAAGTGAGAAATTATGATATTTTTACTTTTGTGTTCTTTTTTTATTACATTGGTTAATCATGTTTCACGTGCATTAGACTTGTTAAACAAACGTTAACATAATTTGCGTTTATCTTCAATTAAGTTTGGAATCTTTTGATTTCTTGAAACTTCGAATGGAGCGTCGTCTCGTCTTCAATTCGGAACGCCAAAAATTATACTAACGCTTGTCTAACAAGTCGAATGCACGTGAAACATGCTTGACCAACAAAAATCAAATAACGCAAAAGTAAAAATACCAGAAATTCTTTCATTTTTTCTTCATATCACTAATGAAGCCTTTAATAAAAGTGAAACATGTCAGATTGATAAACATTTCATATTTGTTCTTTATCTTAACTAACAGTTTTCATTAAATAGCATTGTACAATTTTTAGAAAACTTTTAAATTCGAAAGTTCTTAATATCGAGTAGTTCTTTTTCTTTCTGTGTCTTTTATCACTTGTACATATGAGCGGGTAAGAATGAGTTTCTATTTTTATACCGTCCTGGGTAAGACGATAAACTACGTCCAGCAGCAGGGCCTCTGATCAGGAGGTTTTGGGGAGCGTGGAACCACCTCTTAATTGCTGCTGTTCCCAGGTCCGCCCTGATCCGGGGTGGTAGCACATGTTAACTCCCCAGCTATGGGCAAATAGTTAACACCCAAACTTGGGTCAAGGCACTATGAAAGTGTAAAAAGACCTTTTAATACCAGAAATACTTTGTAAAAAAAATATTACCAGCAATAATTTTTTGAAGGAAAAATTATTATCAGCAATACTTAAAAAAAAATACCAGCAATCCAAACAACTATACATTTTTTGAAAAAAAATATTACCAGCGTTACATTTTTTGAAGGAAAAATATTATCAAAAATACATTTTAGAAAAAAAAAATATTACCAGCTACACATTTAAAAAAAATATTACCAGCGTTACATTTTTTGAAGGAAAAATATTATCAAAAATACATTTTAGAAAAAAAAAAATATTACCAGCTACACATTTAAAAAAAATATTACCAGCGTTACATTTTTTGAAGGAAAAATATTATCAAAAATACATTTTAGAAAAAAAAAATATTACCAGCTACACATTTAAAAAAAAAATATTACCAGCGTTACATTTTTTGAAGGAAAAATATTATCAAAAATACATTTTAGAAAAAAAAAATATTACCAGCTACACATTTAAAAAAAAAATATTACCAGCGTTACATTTTTTGAAGGAAAAATATTATCAAAAATACATTTTAGAAAAAAAAAATATTACCAGCAATAGAAATTTTGTCGGCATTAAATAACCAATTGAGGTTGCTATGCCGTAAAAGAAAACAAACGAAACCAAACTATTTTTGTAATTTTCTTTTCTCATCAGTAAAACTTTCTTTGACATCTGTACAGGTGTCCTTATGGAAATGTCATCTCGATGATAGAATAAAACGATCGTGTGTCCAGAAGCGTACGCGGTTCCATTCATAGATTTACAAATCATTCATCTCGGATTTGACGCTATAATCAAAATAAAAGGAAAAAAAAAGCTTTATTTAACACAAGGAAAATAAATGTCAATTAACGCGGACAAACTCAGATCATACTGTAGTTTTTAATTATTTAATTATTTGTTTATATGTTCGTCGTATAAAGTTTCATAAGACACAAAATTGAATACTATTTTTGACTAGCTCTTTATGAAAACACAGATGTATGAAACCCACGCGCGAATATACACCGTATATGCTGGATTACAGGGTGACCCATTTCAAGTGAAAATGGAGGTTGCTGGCTACATTCGCCATACAAGACGATCCCACCTGATCATATTTTGAAATGTATTGTAAACATATACTTTCTTTTCACTCAAATTTTAATAAAAAAACGATGAGAGGATATTGTCAATGAACCTCCACAATCTAAAATACCTCATGGTTGGGTCTATGTTTTCAGTAGGTTATTACGATAGCCTTCTACAGAAGGGTGTTGACGATATCATGGACCGAGCGTGTGAGCAACGATGAGAAGTTGCAAACAGCAATGAGGTCTTAGAGAGGATGCAAAAAAGAGGCTTATACTTAACATCAGGAAGAGGCAGCTGAAGTTCTTAGGACAATGAAGAAGGAGGGCTTGGAGAATCTGATACTTACAGGGAAAGAGAGAAAAAGGAAAACAACACATGACATATTTAGCGGGCTTAAGCATGTGGATGACAGAACGTGGTCTGGGGGAGGGTGTTCAGAGCGGCAAGGCGTAGTGGGAAGTGGAGAGCCATGATCGCCTATATCTTGAAAGGATACGACAAAGAAAAAAAAGAAAGAATTACGATAGCCTGAATGCCTTCCCCCCCCCCCGCTAACCATCCATTCGTTCCACTGTTCTCGAATGCTACCTTTAAACGGCTTGTTGAGACACACACCCAATTGAGGTTTTATCCAACATCATCGAAAAAAGGAGGTGAGGTATTATCAATTGACTACCACAATATACATATACGTTTTTCCCTGCCATAATAATGTGAATTAAGTTATTTCAGTAGAAAATATAGCCTACTGTCAAAAATTTCCTATGCTAACAACTTAAACCACAAGACTTAAGGTTCACATTTTATAGCTGGAGTATAAGACAGACCTCTATTTTAGGATGTATTTTTTAAAGTTAAAAGGTCGTCTTTTACGCCGACATATATGGTATATCTATTTTTATTAGATACTTTCCATGCACATCATTTGGTTTCATTTCGATTGTTCTTTCTATAGTGAAATTATCCTTATTATGTGTTCTTAGATTCTAGTATTTCTCCATGTTTTGAGGACATTACAATTGAACATTACTTTTGTTTTGTTTTTGTTTTTATATTTATGTTCATTTTGAAACCTATATTGCTATTTATTTTAGATCATTTAGCCTTTCTTGTAATTCATCCAATGATTGATATTAGTAAAATCTCATCAGCCAATTGTAGATGGTTGAAATATTTTCTGTTTATATTTCAACCATCCCTTCCCAGTTAATTTAAGACACCCACATACATAATTAAAAGCCCTTCAAAATTATTATGATCATCTCCATTTGATGCAAAGAGCTCATCATGAACATTGTCATTTACAGTTTCAACATATGGGTCACAGTCTGTAGTCATATACTATGGATATGACATAAAATCACGAAAATTTACCTAGATTTTGGGTCTCGTCTTATCTATAGGTCGCCTTATACGTGTAAATATACGGTAGGTGAATTTTTATGGTAAAAAAAAAGAACGCTAAAAATAAGTTAGGTGTAAACGTTACATAGTTTAATAAAAGAAAAAAAAAGACAAAAATCAGATCTGGGTACAAAAAATTAAGAGAATTACATTGAAGAAAAGATCGAAGGATTTAAATTATGGATCACCAGTTTCAACAGATAAGAAAAATTACAGTATTTGACGGCATATAAGACGCACGGGTGTATAAGACGCACCCCAATTTCAGCAGAGCAAATCAAGAAAAAAATAAGTAATTAGCAAAATTAGCAAAATTATTAATAGATGGTACAGCCTAGGCTATATTTATGAGGTATTATTTTGGTTAAATAAGACATGATTATAATTAAACGAAAACTCATATGAAAAAAAGAACACGAGTCTATAAAAACTTTATTATATGCAAATGTAAGAAAACAAAATAAAAATCAAGTAATTATTACGATTGAACAAAACAGTACAGTTACCATTAAAATTCAGCCCAAACTTTTCCTTTATATGATCTGTACAACCTGCATCTTGTAAAAGTCTTATTGAAATATTGATTTTCTAAGCGTAGCTTAGGTGTGGCACAAGGCCGAAAGTATGGGACACCTAGTGGGGGATCGAACTCACATTTCAGTCGTAACTGATCTAGCGAGACAAGCTTGCTAACCATTACACCACGCCGAGGTGCACATAGTGATTTTCTAAGCCCGGCTTAGATGTGGTACAAGGCCGAAAGTATGGGGCACCCAGCGAGGATCGAACTCACTACTCAGTCATAACTGATCTAGCAAAACAAGCTTTCTAACCATTACACCACGTCGAGGTGCCCTTAATAATTTCCTAAGCGTGGCTTAGATGTGGCACGTAAGTAGGTGGCACCTAGTGAGGATCGAACTCACTTTTCAATCGTAACTGACCTAGCGAGACAAACTT
>OZ010572.1:49609956-49642456 GCA_963932145.1 Acanthosepion lycidas | reverse complement strand
CACGTTTCAAAAATTAAATAATTGTCGGATTTTAATGAAAATTAAATTAAATTCTTTTACAAATGTTACTTTTTTATAAAATGTTGGTCAGAATTATTTTTTTTTTTTACATCTGTTACTTTCTCTATTTCTTCATTTTATGAAATTTCGAGAAAGTAATTTTTGTTCCATTTAATGTTTATATTAGTTATAAGCACACGTCCTTGGAGAATTTAAATCATGAATTTCTCTTTGTAAAACAAGACCTCCGGTTACAGCAAATCTGTTCTAAATCGTAAAACAAAAAAAAACAAAACAAAAAAAAGGGAATAAAACTAAGACATTATTTAATTAGAAAAAAATTTAATTGCTTTCACGAATAAAATATATTATGAACACTATTGCCTTAAGAAAACATTTTTTTTCTTTTATAAATAATGAATTTTTGATGGAATTGTTTTCATTTTAGAAAATTTTTAATTAGATTAATTTATAAAGTTTTAAATATTTTAAATTTCAGTATTAATCTGTGCCGGTTAGAGAAGATATTGCTATTAAATAAAAGCTATATTTGCTAATAATAAATGGAAAAGTTTACAACAATTCAGATATTCAGACCCCCGCCCCCAGTGTTTTAAAAAGAATTTTAAATTTTTTTTGTGTGTGTGTGTATAGACGTGCCGATTTTTTTAAAATACAGATACGTATAGGCGACATTATCAGAAAATAAGAGTGATAATTATAGTAAATTTAACTCCAAAGTACCTAAAATTCAATAAAACATTAGATTACTTAGAATATTTCTCTAAGTTTGTAACATTGGTGTGTAGTTAAAAAATTATATAAAAAGGGCGCTCACGTTATATTCGTCAAGTAATATTTAGAGATATTTAAACTAAAAGTAATATTTGTTTAAAGTCAGGTTAATTACACTTTCAATCAATAATTGTCGTCAAAAAGTTTCAGATAGATATATTTCATTTTTGAAAAAATTTATTAATACAGGGAATTATTTGTGCTGAGAGATTTGTAAATATGGCTAAAATCAGCCATTTTTAGTGATTATTCCATTTAATTTAAATCTGTTTTGAAATACAGCAAAATATTTTGCTTACTGTAAATATTAAATGTTATCCATTAACTTCAAATGAAAACTAAAATAAAATGTTCAAGAAAGATTTTCATAATTAAAAATTAATTTTAAAGCTTAGGTATCCATTTTCTTTGGAGATACACACACACACACACACACACACACACACACACACACACACACACACACATATATATATATATATATATATATATATATATATATATATATATATATATATATATATATATATATTATAGCAAGGAATAAGCGGAATGGAAAGGACATAATTATGAAAACTAAGAACTAAAACAAACAACCGGTTTCGTCCCAGTACTCCACAGGTTTAATACACTGGGATTATTTATTCATAAACTTAAAAACAAAAAACTATTCAATGAGGGGGGAGGGCAAGAGAGAAAAAAAAATTTGTACCTGTAAGAATCTTTTCAAATATATATATATATATATATATATATATATATATATATATATAGAGAGAGAGAGAGAGAGAGAGAGAGAGAGAGAGAGAGAGAAAGAGAGAGAGAGAGTGATTTTTTTTTTTTTTCATTTTTCATTTTAACTTTTGCAAGTAAAGTCTGATGATTCAGAGCCCTTTAAAAGGGTTGTGGTGAAATAACTTATTACATGGAACCTTAAAGTGGTCTGTTTTTATTCAAACATATTTGCTCTGAATTTACATTGAGCTCTCTGGATATCATCCTCCTTGGGTCTACCCATGCGGATTACCTAATTTTGCATAAACTATATATATATATATATATATATATATATATATATATATATATATATATATATATATATATATATATATATATATATGCAGGGAATTCTGAAAAGAGATCGGCTAAAAAACTCTTCGAAAGAAAATTTATGTTTCGTCATTTGGTCATATATGCGATGTTGGATCTATCCAATTTTATTTTTTATATAGTCATAACTCATAGTCATAATATATAGCGTATTTGAGCAGAATTCTTCTTTTGTACAAATTTATTTAAAGACAACTGACAAGTTACTGCGATTAAGCTTTTTATCAATTTTTCGTGTGTTTATTTAAGTGTTTTCTTTTCTGGACATAAAGCATGTAAAAATTGTCTGAATCTTTTGTATATCCAAGCGGTTTTGGCTATTACCATTATCATTTTATTTTTAACTGAATGTTTAAATTTTTATATATGTATCTAGAATTATAGGATTGTTTTGTTTTTGTTTTTCACAAACACGATTAGCACATTGTGATAATATAAACGAAAAAACCAACACTCATTAACATCAAAAATGAAGACGGTCATAATGTGAGTGTGTCTGTTTTTTTTGTGTGTGAAAATGTGCCCGCTTTACTTAATTTACATCAGATAAAAAGTTTAAGTTAAAATGTTTGATGTCGTTGATCTAAAATATTGGTAATTTCTAGCATAAATCAGCAAGAAAATTATGTAGCAAAGAATTAAATTTCTATTTTGATATTTTTTGCAATTGTATCACACTTCTAATCGTAACTACAAGGATCTTTATTTCAATAATTATTCAAATGTTTTCGGTTTCCCAACTTAAAAACACGACGACAACTCAAAATATTAATTAGTCATATTGTCATCCGTCCGATACAGTAGGGACCAGAGGTTGACCATGAGGTTTGTTTCGAAACCCCTTCTTTTCTTTCAATTTTAAAATTTTATTTATTTACTGAAAGGGATCTATTCCCTATCACATATCCGCAATTTTCATCTAAACAGGGCATCTTATTTTAATGGGATTTTGGTTAAATTTTATACATCAGTATCACGATATCTATCTATCTATCTATCTATCTATCTATCTATCTATCTATCTATCTATTTCAGTCTGTCTGTGTCTCTGTCTCTCTGTCTGTCTATCTATCTATCTATCTATCTATCTATCTATCTATCTTTCTATCTATCTAACCAAACTAACATTTCATTAATTCAGATTAATTATTCCATATTGACGGCTTTTACGTCGCTCTGTCACGCAATGTACACACACAGAGGCACAAACTATATTTGTGATTATTCGTATGCACACACATACACACACTCGCGCACAGACGTAGGCGTGCCTGGGTACATAACTGTATTTGTAATTATCCGTACGTATAGACCCACACAAACACAAATGTATGCACACACGCGCGCATGCACGCACACATGCGCGTACGCGTGCGCTGGTACATGCGGGCTCTCAGACACATGCTAAAAAAATAAGCATACCATGATGAAAAAACGGCTTAAAATTAATAAAAACAAAGTTTTAGCGTCATAATATTTATGTTATCATTAAGAGAAAACACCAAAGGATGTTTTTTTTTTTTTATTAAATTATATTTTTTAATCATTTCTAGAACCTTCGAAATTATGGTTAAAAATCTTGTTTTTCTTGCGTCTTTGCGGTGAAAAATACATTGATTTGGAAATTCTTGCAGAAATCAAATAATTGTCGGATTTTAATGAAACTTTCAGGACTTATTTACAAATGAAATAAATTATTTTAGAAATGTGTTCTTTTTAGAAAATCTTGATTAAAAACATGTTTTATTTTTTTTTACATATGTCACCCCCACACTTAATTTTATTAAATTTCGAGAAATTAGCTTTTGTAAAGCTTCATGTTTACATTAGCTATATGCAGAACTTGAATTTAAATCATTAATTTTTTTTTTGTAAAACCAAATCCCCAGTTACCAAAAATCTACTCTGAATCGTAAAATAAAAATGCAATAAAACTCAGATATTATTTAATTAGAAAAAAAAAAAACAAAAAAAATTTAATTGATTTTATGAAAGCTTTTATTATGGACACTATATATTTTTAAAATAATTAGAATAATTTATAAAGTTAAACATTTTTAAAAATTCTGTATTAATCTGTAGTGGTTATATGATATTGTTGTTTAATAAAAATTATATTTAGTAATCATAAACGGAAAAAAGCTAGAATTCAGCTCAATATATCAAAAAATAATTTTTTTTGTGGGCTAATTATTTATATAAGGACGTGCATACACGACGTTATCGGAAAATAAAAGTGAGGACTATAGTAAAAACCTAAGTACCTAAAATTCAATAAAATATATTATGGATAATATTTTCCTAAATTTGTAAGATTATTGGGTAGTTAAAAATCATTTTAAAAAGGCGTTCACGTTATATTCCTCACGTAATTTTTACAGATATTTTCACCGTAGAAAAAAAATAGATAAACTCCCGTTTGTCAGTCAAGCTATCAACCTGTCAGCACCTTAAATAATCTACTAACGCCGTGTTAAAAATGTTTTTCCGTGATATTTTAAACTAAAAGTAAGTCATATTTGTTTCAAATCAGATTAATTAAACTTTAAATCAGCTAATCTTCCTCAGTCAATTTAAATTAGTTTTGAAATACAGCGAAGTATTTTGCTTATTGGAAAAATTAAATTTAAACTATTAGGTAGAAATTAAAACTAAAACAAAAGCTTCAAGAAAGAATTTTCATTTTTTAAATTAATTAAAAACTCTAAAATTCGCCTTTCTGTGAAGGTACCGATATATATATATATAAAGTACTTGAATAAAATAATAACACATGAACTTCGAAGAGTTTATCCATAATTTCAATCACAATATATCTTCCACTTTGTGATTCAGGCCAGTCTGGCTAAGCCTGAGTAGTCCAATTGTTAGGTGTATCTATTTCAAACCAACAAAAATGTCTAAAAACAGATCATTCATCTATGACTTGAATCGAATATCATATCAAGAATCATCAAGAATAAATAATATCGAATTGTTTTTTAATTTACTTCTTTAACTTCATACTCAGAAATGTTGAGTTAAATAAATTGTGCTGAAAGAGTTCCTAAGAACGGTAGACGAAGAAGAAGAAAAATTAACGTAGCTGGCAATTGGGGAAAGTGATTACAGGGCCCTCAAATTTTATCCCGATATGACCAAAAGAAAATACTTCTAAAAAGAATGACTCAGACTGAACTATCAAAAACTGATTTTTAAAAATCTCAGACAATTTTAATTCTACTTTTCAAAGAATAACTTTTTGTTTCATCTTCATAGCTTCAAATCTTGGCGATGATTTAATTTTTTTTATTATAATATTAAAGGAGTTAAAAAAAAGAAAAAGAAAAACAGACACTACCCCAGCAAAAAAAAATTCTAATGTTGTGAGTGTGAGTGTGTGTGTGTGTGTATGCGTATGTGAGTGTGTCTGTGCTGTGATTGTGTTGTGATTTGGTCAGACAATGACTAGGGAATATATACCTTAAGTAATTAAAAGAAAACTATTTTGTTTAAATTTCCTTACTTTGAATTTTCACTTTGAATTTTTCTGTTTATTGTAATGTTAAATGTGGTAAAAAAACAACAATTAAAAAAAACATTAAAATATCTAATGGTGTTTGTGTGTATGTCTCTGTGTTTTGTGTGTGTTTTGTGTGTGTGTTTTGTATGTGTGTTTTGCATGTGTGTGTGTCAGTTGTCGCAATTCCACTAGACAAGAAATAAGGAATGAATGGCTGCGGCAAAATCTTTGATTTCACCGCTCGACGCCGCTTATCGTTTTCTATGTACCGTGTACCTTCAGGACGTGGGCGATCATGGCTCTCCACTATTTCCTGTCCTTTGTAGCCCACCGCCGCTTATACAAAAGGATAAACGGAAAAGTTGATAGATAGATAGATAGATGGAGTGAGAGAGAGACACACACACATACATATACTAATATACATACAGAGATATACACAAGCATATTTTAAAAGAACTAGGAATTTTGACTTAGAATTACACTACCATGCGTTTATGAAAATTGTGGAAAAATTTAGCCTGATTTTGAAGAAAATTATCTAAGATCTCTGACTTGACAAATCGTAGAAAGAAACTGACCATAAAATTAAGTTTTATGCATGCCTTTTTTGACTGAGTTGTCAAATATGGGCGATGCAAATTGGAGATACCGATAGATCGTAATTAGATGATAGAATTCTTCTTATACATAGAGTTTTGTCAAAAATTGTAATGAGCCAGAACAAGCCCGTCGCCAGGGTATTTTGAGTGGGAAGAGCGGCCTTAGAGTCGGGGTGGGGTGCAAATAAGAATGAGCATGCTGACATGTGCACACATCATTTCACAAGCGAGTATCGTAATTTTGTAAGGGAATAGCCGCTACCCACCTGCCGACAGGTCTGAGCCTGAGAAAATGGAGTAGTCACTGATATATATATATATTTGCATGTGCGCATATATATATATATATATATATATATATATATATATGTGTGTGTGTGTGTGTGTTGTTTAAGATTTAGTATATGTATAGAGGCAGGATGGTCATTATTGAAGCATCTGTAGATATAGACTCAGTGTGAAGATTACATAGAGTAATAAATCTGACAGTCACCATGTATTGTTCAGTCATCTGTTCCCACTGTCAATATCTATCATTCATATATATATATATATATATATATATATATATATATATATATATATATATATATATATATGTATTGGCTTGGGGATATATATATATATATATATATATATATATATATATATATATATATATATATATATATATATATATATATATATATATATATATATATTGGATTCGGGATAGTAGTCGTGGTTCGAGGGTAAGGAAAATTCGGATGAGTTATATGTGAAGAGCGGCGCTATAGCGAGTCTAATTCGTTACATCTTCGACAACGATGTCCATTGGTACAGTTTGGTATGACGCTTGCGTCGTATCGTAACGGTCCGGGTTCAATTCTAGGTAGTGGATGCCCACTGCTGATGAGTCCCAAATATGGAAACACACGGCCGTCCAGGGCTTTCTGCATTCTCGTGAGGTTTCTTCAAGACTCGTGAATTTATTCATTATATATATATATATATATATATGTGTGTGTGTGTGTGTGTGTGTGAGGGATGATCCGAAAGTAATGCTACCTATATTCGCCGTTGATATAGAAATTGAACAATCTCGCAAATAAATCGTATTTTACAGATAGCATCAGTTTTTACAAACACGCACACATACAGACACGCATATATACATATTACTTCAAATTTATTTTAGTAGATGAAATAGATGCTCCGTTTCTTAAATTTAACTAGTGTGTATTACGCGTATCGGCCTGTGCACTCGAGATATCTAATAAATAAATAATGTTTATTATTCTTGTTGTCAATACTTAAGAATAACGAAAATGTATAAATTCACTTTCATCATATGTTTAGGTTTTAATTCAATTCTAATCATCGCTTTTTAAAAAAAAACAGTGTCATGGAACAAACCGTTCGTTTGATTCTTCGTCTTACTGCGGGCTCGTTCGCCCATGTTTGCATATATATATATATATATATATATATCTTTACATATAGTATATATATATATAATAAGTAAAGATATATATATATATATATCTTTATTATATATATATATATATATATATATATATATATATATATATATATATATACGAGAAGTGCTATTGAAATTTTCTCGGCCCAAATTGGCAATTGTTATTTCTGTATGTGTTTCTGTCCATATATGAAAGTAAAGCCGCTAAGACGCAAGGGGTTACAGGGTGTGGAAGTATTAGGAACACAAAGATTAATAAATGTCCAGAAGGAGAAAAGAGTAATCAGGAGGACAGTAGATAGCGATTGATATTGCATCTGAATTTTTACAGATTAAATTTGGATGGAATGCATAGTGCCCGGAAGGAAGTTCCACAGACAAGAAGGGCGAGAAAAGAAACGGTTATCATTGAACTTACGGCTACATCTAGCCAGCTCAACTGTAAATTGATGAGGTCTCAACGCGACTCTAGTACTGCGCTTAAAGTCAGTTCCAGATACCTCAGCGAAGAGCTCATTCGAACAATTACGATGAAAGTATTTATAGAAAAGACACAGAGAGGCAACCCTACGGCGGTGGGAAAGTGACTGAAGCCAAGCCGCAAGATCAGGACCCATAATTCTGCTGATTCTTCTTTGTCTCTAATCTAGAAGCTGAAGGTAAATATCGGGTGCACTGGACCATATGCGATAGCAATATTCTTAGCATAGCCTAATTGTTGACTTACATTTACACATTCGCTGTATACATATACTCATATAAACACACAGACAGGCACATACACACAAAAGTAGTTACGAGGATAGCCTCGAAAATACGACAGAGACAGCCATCGTTAGACAGAGCAAGGTTCCCATTTCATACCAAGTTTCTCCTCATAATCACCACCACTGACGCTTTTCACCGGCAGTGAACAAGAGCCTGAATGCTGCGCTCGTGAATATGGCTTGTTACGCAAAATGGTTCTCATCAAGGCTGAAACACATTAGGCAATGACCTGCTGTCCTCATATCCATTGTTAGGTCTCAGCAATCATTGATGCATGTTAATGGCAGCAATTTTCTCCATGAAACACCACACTTTGAAGTCAGATGCCATTTGGCTAGAGTATCCCCAACCACATCATCCCATAAATGTTTTCTCGACGAAAAGGCTCATGATAAAACATAATAGACATTCATTGTCTGTTGTATTCAACAATATATGTTTAAATAATGATCTGCTGCCCCTATACAATATATATATATATATATATATATATATATATATATATATATATATATATATATATATATACGTGTGTGTGTGTGTATGTAAAATATCGCAGAGTTGGTGGTAATAAAACAGTGCTCGATGTATGATGACGGATCTAAAATTTATACTAATAGTAAATGCTAGTTTTAACTCGTGAAAATTTTAATATTCTGATGAATCTCAATTCTTAAATTAATGATTGGGTAAGCTCATGTCACAGAGACGCTAAAATATCCGTAGAGATTTTTATATCGCATCATTAAATATTTGAGCTTAACAACTTTGACAAAATATTGAGATCACAATCATAAATATGAATGCAGGTCGTTATTTTATTCGTATTTCATTTATTATAAAAGTGAGGAACAAAATTATTATTATTATTATTATTATTATTATTATTATTACTGTTATTATTATTATTATTATTATTATTATTATTATTATTATTATTATTATTATTATCATATATATATATATATATATATATATATATATATATATATATATATATATATATATTATTCCACACTGGGCTGAAAAGACAGAAGACCACTTTCGTCGTCTGCCGAAATAGCCTTTTTCCCACATGAAGTAAACGGATTTGTTTGATTATTAAGTATATTTGTCTGTATAAATAAAATAATTTGAGCTCTTTTTTGTGGATCAGGATACACTTGGCTTATATACCAACGGATTTTACACCACTAAATATATATATGCGTGTGTGTGTGTGTGTGAAATGAAAACTAATAGAAATCAATTCCGTTTATTTAAATTCCGTTTTTACATGTTTTTAATGTAATATCCTAAAATAAAGAACAAAAAGTATATATATATATATATATATATATATATATATATATGCATATATATATGTATATGAATTGTATATTTGGGCAGCAAACTTTCAAACAAGTTTGATAATTTTTTTCATTGCGTTTTTTCTAGAATTCTTCAATTTTTCCGTTTGGTATGTGTAAAAGAGTGTAAAAAAATGCCTGCAATTTCTGTTGTTTCAAGCGCTTTCGACCAATTCTTTAGCGATTTTCAAGGGGTTTACTGTTAATTGTTATTCATTTCTTTTCATGGTTGTTTTGTATTCTGTGATGCTATTTGTATAATAGTAGCGTTTATTCCGAGCCCCTGGAAAGGAAGTGGCTGGAATTCAAGTTGACGTCATTCTATTTAAATAAAAAAAAAACTTTATCACATTGCTTCCATTGATACACACGCAGACAACACACACGCACACACACACACACACACACACACACACACACACATATATATATATATATATATATATGTGAGTCAATGGAAGAAATGTGCTAAAGTTTTTTTTAAACATATATATATATATATATATATATATATATATATAAACATATATTAATATATACATTAAACACACACACACATATATATATATATATATATATATATATATATATATATATATACAACGGTTTCACTCCAAGATGATGTTAGTATATCTTTTTTAAAATGACATCAACCAATACCCGCCTCTGATAAGATTGGAGTCATTACTTTCAGGTCGCCGTTCGTATGACTATATATATATATATATATATATATATATATATATATATATATATATATATATATATATATATATATGAAAGTCTTGAAGCATCCTGGCGAGTGTACCGAACAATTACGAAAAAGTTCGTCTACAAAATTATGGAGATGAGGTGCTTAATATTACATTTATCAGTGACAAATTTTATATGTATTAACCTACACTCTGTCTCTTTCTTTCTCTCCTCTCCTCTCCTCTCTCACTCTCTCTCTCTCTCTATATATATATATATACACATGAGCGTGTGTGCATAGTGAGTGTGCCTTCGTTATTGCAAGCATATATTCTTATATATTGTGAAAATGTATAAATCGGTTTTCTTAGCCGCTTACATATATAGACATAACGGATTAGTTTACATTAAATATGACTTCTTCTATACACTTTTATACACATACACACGCACATACATGCATACAGACATACATATATATATGTGTGTCTGTGTGTGCACATATACATGTATATATGGTGATATTTCCTGTGTAGTTTTAAGCCCGAACAAAATACGTTCTTATGATTATATCCGACATATCAACAAGCATATGTAAGAATATCCTCTTTAATAAAGGCCGCCTTTTCTCGCTAATTTAGACCAATGCTTTTACTTCCTCCCATCATGACAGCCTCCTCTTTCTTGGTTCCTGGCGCCGAGAAGATTTTTAATTGTGATTAAGTAATCGCCTAATCTTGCCAATAAAATAAAACATCTGTATGGAGACTCGATATAATTTGTTAGAGACTTCAACCGAAATATTGATTGAATTTTCTTTTTTTTTTCTTTTTTCTACTTTTTGAATGTTAGTTCTGTTATCATAGCCTGCTCAAACACGGTTTCGGGGTTCACTCATTTCCTATAATTAAAACGTTTAATTTACCCTTAATATATAAATATGAACATTACAAGAAAACTACTATCCTCTACCTTTACAAGAGCTAGATCAGGTCAAAAATGGAGTAATGTTGTCATATTTGGGCAGGAGCTGCCAAGCCCTAACTCTCCAGCCTTGATCAAAAGCGTCTTGTGGTTGACGAATTATTCTCCACCCTTAGATCCTTCTCCCTCAGGCGAGATGTGGTAAGCCTCTCGCTGCTCTATCGCTACTTCCATGGAAAGTGCTCGGACGAACTACATTCCTTGGTCCCGGCAAGGCAAACCTTCACAGGAAGAATATGCCATACCACTTATACCGAAGCAAACTAACCACATTCCCTCTGTATTCCATCAGTGTGATGTAAGTGACATTTGAGCAGCTACCTCTGCCCTGTAAAATCGGTGTTTCCCAGATCACTACAATCTTAACCAGTACAACGTTGTCATCCATTCTTATACACACAAATGGCCTTCTAATGTAACCCTTTATCTCGGATGCCCATCCCGGGCCTTGTAAAGAATGACCCTCACAGTAATAAAAAAAAACAAAAACTTCCTGTTTCTTGTTTTTCTTTTGTTAAAGAATGGTCCCGTGCCTGGCGTAACTGAACATTGTCTTACGGCATTTGTTAGTATCTAGTTTCAGAAAAGAAATTTGACATCTTTTTTTTTTAGCCATGTTGGTCCTTCCTACTTGAATGATAAATATTCTTCCTGTCTCATTTCTCTCCATTTTGAATTGATATATATATATATATATATATATATATATATATATATATATATATATATATATCATAATAAAAAGAAAGAACAGTAAGGTATATAATCCGGTGTTCTTATTGATATTTTTAGTTTTACAAAACAGTGCTCAATGTAAATTTACAAATTATAAATATTATAAATTAACAGGATTTAAAATATGCTTTCTTCGCTACACAGTAATAACCATGTTTCAAAAACTGAAGCTAAAAATTTCAAATTTAATTATATAATTAAATTAAAAGCATTCATTCTGTTTCATCTTCAAGCCAATATGAAGCAGAACTAATGCTTTTAATTTAATTATATAATTGAATTTGAAGTTTTAGCTACGGTTTTTGAAACATGGTAATTCCTGTGTAGCGAAGAAACCATATTTTAAATCAGTTAATTTATAATATATATATATATATATATATATATATTTCATTTCGTTTCATCTTTTGGAAGTGCTATCTGATGATCCAGAGTCCTTTAAAAGGGCTCTGGCGAAATAAATTATTATAATGGAACCTTAAAATGGTCTGTTTCTTCTAATTATATATATATATATATATATATATATATATATATATATATATATATATATATATATATATATATATATATATATAGTATCGTTTAACAATTTCGTATTTATTGGTATAGTGAATTTAGCCGTTTCGGTACAAATGACATTCGACATTCATTGACCAAACACTTGGTGTTACTGCCGGTTGAAAATTATAAAATCGTTTTATTAAAACAATTGTTTTTTTTCTGGAAATTACACTACTTAAGTCCACTAAATCTTTTAGCTCTTTCTATTATTAATGGGAATTTTCTTTCTTTTTGTTTTGTCTTTGGTAGTGTGTTAAGGAAACAGCGCGATTATGTCCTTATTTTCTATGCTTGTTACACGTGCTACACATTTTCGTTGTTGTTGTTGCTGTTGAATGCGTTCAAGTGATGTGGATTTTTTATTTGGTAAAGATTTTTACAGATGTAATGCAAGATCTCTATAAAAATCGAACTGACAACGAAACGAAAGAGTACTTGTATGAAATAGAAGGATTTTTTTTTTTTATCAACGGAAATGCAATTATACATATTTTAATTTCTGTTTTTGACAGAAACGATTGCCTTAATTCCCGACCACAGATAATAACTTTTTATTAGTTGGCAATTAGCTTGCGGGAGAAACTTATTAACAAACAAAGTTTGGGTCAGACATTGCAAAAAAAAAAAAAAAATGTATTGTTTCAAAGCTGTTTTTCCTTAACGCCATCTAGCTTTAGTTTGTTAATATTCGTGTAAAAAATGACTAAAGTTAGCAAGTGGGAGTTGAACAGTGGTAAAGACGGTGGGTTTTCTTCTATATGTCATGTTCCTTTCGGATATAGGCGTTTACAACATCTTATACTTTGTAACTCTTACCAATGTTTCTTTTTATTACTACCCGACCCTCTCCCTGTTCTGCCATCCGTTTTCACAAGCTCGTTTAATATGTTGCTGTTTACCTCTGTCTCTGTCGCCTTCGATATGACATGTGAGTGTCAAAATTTCCTAGTCTTCTTTCCTCATTATGTGTTTTAGAAATTTTTTAACTATCTCTTTCTAATTTTGAGTGCGTGTGACCTTTCTATTTTCCATTTTCCTTAAAGACATACGCGAAAGACAGTGGATAGCTTCAAGAAAAGCCACAAGTTTTTCACGTTCAGATATATTCGGGAGATTAAGGTTTCTTTTCTTTCTACAACTAGAATTTGCTATGTCATAATAAGAAAGTAGATCAATAAATCCGTAGCTTCATACACATCTATAAGCTAATGTTTCGATGTAAAACTTCCACTGTTCGAGCACCGTGAATGATATTCATGACTAAATTAATTGCATTGACGAGGAAGGAGAATATGTTTGAAAAGAGATATCGTTACACTATTTACATCATTCGAACTGTTCTCCTCATCTTTATTGCCATATTGACGTTGTTTCGGCCGTAGTACGCACCGGCCTTCTTCAGACGCTAAACTTTGGAATTTCAAGCCGAACCCTTTATTTAGTCACCGAGGTTAGAGTGTTCTAATCCCACGTGTGATACCTTGTTTTTTTTGGATATCTCCATTTGTAGTCACTCAGCTCTCCAAGTTTATTTTCCCTCTGTTGAACTCAGTACTCTTTGGTTAAATTCATTTTTTGGATCACTCAACCAACGCTTTTATCTCACCTGAAGAAGACCGGGTCGTACAGCCGCCGAAACATCGTAAATATAGCAATAAAAATGAAGACAACTGTCTGAATGATGTAAATAGTGTAAATAGCTCATCTCAAACATAAAGATAATACGATATCTGTTATGAAAAATAAATGCTTTTTTTTACCATTTTTTTGTATTTCTTTAAGACATGGCCTACCAGGAATCCCTTCATGGAGGTAACTGGAATCGATCCAATCAATCCAAAAAACTGGAATTGTTGATGTTCTCATACGCCACATTTTTTAGATTTCCATTTCCAAATCCTTGTATTTTCATAGATTTTTGAAGATATTCAAAGATACATTACAGTCTGCTGGGACTGCCATGTCAATAAGAAGGCATATTTTGTCTTTGCGATCTCTTATCACGATGTCTGTGTTCTATAAAATTCTATAAAAAGTTCTATAAAATTCTTACAGGTCCTATCTCCGTAACCGGATCTGGGTGGTATTCCTACCAGTTTCTTGCAGTTTCATTTCCGTAAAAGTTGCAGATTTTCCAGTGCAGATATTGTCCCACTCTGTCATGTCTGGTTTTATATTCAGTGGGCGCACATACCGTGCAACCGGATACAAGATGGTTAATTGCGCAATGACAAAGGAAATTATGTAAAAAAAATGCTTTATGTAAAAAAAATGCTTTATGTAAAAAAAATGCTTTATGCAATATAAATGATTTTGCCTTCTTTAACAACTATAGATTTATTAATATATCTATATCGATGCAGTCATTCGAGTGAATTGCAGTTTGAATGTAGATTCTTATAAAAGTACCCATAATATCAGCGGTTATATAATGTGGTAGTATTTTAATTGTTTGAATGCTGAACATTCCAAGAGTCGCTGTGTTTAATTTGAATAGACTGCGCGGAGAAAACTTCATTCTCATGAGCGCTTAGGAGTAGGGTAACCCTTAACAAACTTAGGGGTAGGGTAACCCTTAACAAACTAGTCTGTTTAAGCATTATTACTGAGTTGTCAGCTCAATCCACACAATGTGTTTCATGCTTAAGGCCCTTTGCCAAAACTAAGCTAAGTTTAATAAATAATTTCATCATCACTGATTTATGCTAACGCAGTTGTTCCCAAATGTTCTTTTCTCTGGGCTGCATTTTCGGAATGAAAACTTGCTCGCGCCCCACCAAATTTTATGTGATAAAAAGTAAAAAATAAAAAACAAATATGGAGAGGATTCAAGTAAGATAACTGCGGTTTTCGAAGTCAGAACATTATCATTGATAACTCTCTCCTCCAATTTGCAGACCCTAGTTACTATATTCATAATACTTGATACAATGCCAAAATATCACAATGATAAAATCTGTAAATAATTATTTATAACTATTTATACTGGGACACATGCATGCAATTACAAGTAATCCATGATAATATTTTAAATTTTGAAATCATATTTATTTTTGGCATATGAATTGTTTTGAAACTGTTTCTAAATCTTTGATTGTCTTTTAATCATTTCACTTCACCCGCTGCTCTATTCCGCCGCACCGTTTGGGAACACCACGGTGCGAGAGGTATTAAAGCTGAATAATAACGGACTGCATTCTTTATAGTGTAGCTAAAAACAGTTCCTTTCAACTGACTTATCCCCTCATGATAGTTTTGAAAAAATATCACACGTTTTATATAGATAAAGCGCTTTCTATGGTGTAGGCTGTACTCTTGAGAACATTTTTTTTTGTATTTCTTTAAGGTATGGGCTACCAGGAATCCTTTCAATGAGTCTACTGGAATTTTTCTAAACAACCCGAAAGCACCAACTACAACTGGAATTGTTGATGTCCTCACCTGCATCATTTTTGAGATTTCGATTTCAAGGTCCTTGTATTTTGATAGCTTTTTGAAGATCTTCAAAGATACATTGCAGTCTGCAGGGACTGCCATATTAATAAGAAGGCGCATTTTGTTTTTACGGTCTCTGATCACAATGTCTGTGCGATTAGCTTTGATTGCTCTGTCTGCATGTACTGTAAAGTCCTATAAAATTGTTACAGTATCGATAATATCAAGAATTCACATTTCTAACAAATTGACCATGATGAGATTCGAAAATCGGTTCTCATGGTCGGACAACGACCGTTCTAACCAAGTGCCCATGATAGCAATTATTATTATTATTATTATTATTATTATTATTATTATTATTATTTCCTTTGGTTTCTGGTGTATACTCATTTCTTTCCGGGCCCCGACCAGAGACCTAAGGTCAAAAATGGTATCATATGTTCCGTTGTGAAGTTTTGGAAAAAAAATCGCACATATTTTACAAAGATAAAGCCCTTCTTAAGGTGTGGGCTGTACTTGTGAGAACATTTTTTTTGTATTCTATTAAGGCATGGGCTACCAAAAATCCCTTTATTCAGTCTATTGGAACCTTTTCCAATCAACCCGAGGGCTCCAATTACAACAGGGATTATTGATGTTCTCATACGCCACATTTTTTAGATTTAATTTCTTAATGTCCTTGTATTTTGATAGCTTTTTGAAAATCTTCAAAGATACATTGCAGTCGGCAGGGGCTGCCATGTCAATAAGAAGACGCATTTTGTTTTTGCGGTTTCTAATCACAATGTCTGGGCGACTAGCTTTGATTGTTCTGTATCTGTGTTATATAAAATTCTATAAAAAGTTCTATAAAACTGTTACAGGTCCGATCTCCGTAACCAGATCTGCGTGGTATTCCTACCAATTTCTTGTAGTTTTCCTTTCCGTAAAAGTTGCAGATGGAGATATTGGCCCACTCTGTCATGCCGGCTTTTATATTCAGTAGGTGTCCATACCCCGCAACCGGATACAAGATGGTCAATTGTTTCTGCATTTTGGGCTAACATAATTTTTCAGTATGTGTGCTTGATAATTTCTAAACATTTGTCCTGTGCAGCATTATTATTATTATTATTATTATTATTATTATTATTATTATTATTATTATTTGTATCTTCCTAAATCTTGGCAAATGCATTATATTCATTACTGTTTTCGTAATTCTCGTCCTATGATCTTCGTATTTATTAACCTACTGTATGATCAAAAGTCAGTTGCCTGTTGTTAGGGGAAGCTAATTTCTTTTCCCTATAAAGGACGATAACTCAAAATACAATTAAGTTACTACCCTTGACTTGGAATTCGTGCGCCGCACTTGGAAGTCATGGTTTCATTTCAAACAAATCTTTCCTGTTCTGAGGTAGTAAAAAAAAAAAAAATTGTTTTATTATGTGTTAAAATACACTTGTCTTTTATTTTAATTCGTTTTTAGTCATCCCAACAGCAGGGGAGATAACAATTCTTTGGCGACAAGGATGAGATAGGAACTCACGCAGGGAATTAGCAGTTTTTAATAGATCATCTTTCCCACCCAGTCATGTCTATTTTTGTTTTCTTTCTGGGTCATTTTGCTACATTTGCTGTTTCAAATGTGTTATCTTGATTTCCATACAATCTACATTTACCGCTTTCCTGTGTTTTATCTATCTTGATTTTTTTAGTACTTGCTTCTTACTGTATTGATTTAATTCGCAACACCGTTTCTTTTTTAGTTTTTCCCTACTTAGACATGTTTATGACGATTAGTTTGACAGTATTTCGATCTACCTTATGAAGGTATATTATTATATTATTTTTTAATAATATTTGATCATATTTTAATTTTATTATATTATTTTTTCTTCATTTTAAGTTCTTGTGTTTCTCGGGCCTGCCTACAATTATTTTTTTGTCACATTTTTCTTTTTTTTTTTTTGTATTTTCTGATTTGTTTATTAAATTTTTCTTTATTATTTTTTTCTTTCTTTATTTTCTTTCTTTATTATTTATTTTTATTATTATTTTATTTATTTATTTATTTTTATTTATTTATTTTATTTATTTATTTATTTTTATTTATTATTTTTTTATTTATTATTTTTCTGATTTCTTTATTCAATTTATTCAACTGAGAATGCAAGGATCGCGTATAGTGTCCTTTTATAGTCCCAGTAAACAGAAATAGCTCTCTCAAAGAGGAGAGTAACGAAACAAGGGGACACCACTCTTGATTATTCATAACACATCCTCCTGGTATTTTATTCTTTGGGGTTGTTGGATAAATTCATTTGTTTTATTTGTCATTTCTGTTAACAGCATTATTCAACGATTTAAACAAATCAGTGAATAATATAGTCTCAGTCATTGTTCATAAGTTCTTACTAATGTTCCACTCGCAGTCAATGTCTTGACGGTAGAAATCACTAAGTTTTTGAACGGAAGAATTTATCAAGCAACATTTTCAAGTCGACGTCGTTGTTGAGCGAAACGCCTCGTAGACTGTTGGAAAGCGCCTGAAAAAGGTGATAATCTAAAAGCACTAAATCAGGGAAATACGGTGAGCGTGGTAGAACTTCCCAACCAAGCATTTGGTTTTCTTAATTTATGTCAAATTAGTCTTGTTGGAGCGGGCGGAGGGGGTGTGAGCGTTGTCATGTCGATTAAAATCGAAGCGAAGCATGTGTTGAAAATGTTCATTTTTGTCTAACTTGGCTTCCCATCGCCATATGTCTGAGTGGAAATAAAATTCAATCGAACTTCAAAACCAATTTATCAAATGTTGTAGAGAAAAAATAAGCTTACAAAAAAAAAAAAAAACAAAAAAAAAAAAAATAATAAGCAAAACACACACAAAAAAAAATATTTGGACTCCTCGAAATTTCACACTTTAATATTTCGTCGTTTTCACTGAAAATTTAATGACAAAATTTTACACAATATTACAACATTCATCTCAGCATCCCGACTAATTTTGCTTATATTATTGTCTGGATATCTTTCTCCCTCCCAAAGCGCACCAATAAAAAAGATTTACATATCTATCTATCTATCTATCTATCTATCTATCTATATATATATATATATATATATATATATATGTTACCATCATGTTTAATAATTTCTTCAATTTTTCTGGCGAGGTTCATATATTTTCTAACTTTCCATTTTATGTATGCTCTTCTGGAAGAGTAAACATTCATATGCGATCAATTATCTTCTTGTTGACAATCACTTTTGATCTGGATTGCTATAAGACATTTGTGAATATAGTACTGATATTCATGATTAAATCCTAATCTTTTGCACAGGTCGCAGTGGTTCACTTTTCCCACCCAGTCATATCTACGCTCCTTCTGAACAAACTCAATTTTGCTTATTATAAAACAGACAGTCTCCTCTTTATCTCTGCAGAGATCACAATTACTATCTTTCTGTCTCCTCTTTAATTTGAAACCTAATATGCTGATTTCAGGAAGTGAGCGAGGGCATTATAACTTGGTGCACATACGCGACAGAATTCAAGGTCAGTCCGTGTCAAGCGGCTTAACTTTGCGTACTTTTGCTCAGTTACCATAGCAACAGCACCGAGACTTTTTGATTGGACCTCATACAGAGTTTATGAACTATTTTGATTAAATAAATTGGTTTTGTCTAAAATCATGCATCATTCATTAGTTTCTTATTTTAATTGCCATATCATTTTAATATTAGAGATAATGAAGATTTCATAGCAATATGGATAAAGATGATATTGACTACGGACGAAAATGATAAATAACAAGTGTAAAAATAATAAAAACGATGGAAATCCTGAGGATGATCTTGTTTACGGGGAGTAACGGATAGCGGCTCAGATTGAGGAATCGGAGAGCCGAGTTCGAATTCCACTCGAATCTATTGCATTCACATACGTGCTAATAATACCTTTAGGAAAGGTATGAATCCTCTTCTCTCCCCAGTAAATAGCAGGACAGACCAGACTTATAGACTTGGATGGCAACTGGTTTACCGCAGAAAGAAATGGCAACCTATTGCGGGAAAAAAATCTTCCTCGTCAGTCATGTATCGAAAGATACATAATCACCTGAGCGTGTATCACTCATGGCATATACAACTGACTGAGTAAAATAGCTAATCAACTCCGAATTGGTTAAGCCTCTCATTTCACGCGTTCTTTCAGATAAACAATATGGCTTTCGTTTCTTTAGGTCAACCGCCCATGTGTTAATGCTTATGACTGAGTTTGTCTATCAAGATTTTAATAAGAACAAACAGGCTCAAGCTATATCCTTAAATATCGGAGGATTGAGGAATCGGAGAGTCGAGTTCGAATTCCAGTCGAATCCATTACATTCACATACGTGTTAATACCCATGGGGAAAGTATGAATGCTCGTCTTCCCAATAAATAGCATGACAGACAGGGTTCTATAGCCTTGGATGGCAACTGGTCTACTGTAGAAAGAAATGGCAACCTACTGCGAGAAAAAATCTGCCTCGTCAGTCATGTATCGAAAAGATACATGATGCCTATGGCACATAACTGACTGAGTAAAAATTTAAAATTAGTACTTTTTTTAGAAAGTAGCATTAATAATAATGATAATACTATTAATTATAAAGCATTGAGCTTGAATTCTGAGATCCGTGCTGGAGAAGTGAGGCACACTGCCCCTCAATCTCCAATTAATTAGTTTAATTTCTGGTCGCGACGAGTACAAATAATGGCTGGCCGCTCATATCCAAGTATACGTTTCTTCTAGGGTGGCTAGCCGATCCCTGTTACAGACGCCTACATTTGTGTTTGTTTCAACACCCACAGAGGCTGCCTGGGTTTATACCACAACTAGGCTGAGCGGGTTATATGTTATATGTTCTGGGAGGGCATGCATCATCTGGCGTGATCAACAGTTTGAACAAGGCCGATACGCTCAAACACTCGGTCATGATGGCTTGTGATTTGGGGCTAACAGAACAAACGTCGGCCAATATTACTGGGTCTACCAGGCGCTCTCAGGTACTTTGCAAATCGTCTCCCCAGGCCATTAACATCACGAAGTTATCTTTCTGATCGACCTTGGTGAGATTAGAAAGCGGGTCTCATGGTTGGAAAGCGAATGCTCTAGACATCGAGTCACGCAACCATTCAAATATGATTATATTAATAACGGAGATTGTCAAGGGTTTGCAAGAAAATAATGAAGAATTGAGGAGACTGACTGCTGATAAGCATTAGACATTAACATAAATATACAAATGTATGAACAATAATAATAATAATCGAGCGGAATACCTTCAATAATAACTATGAGATTTATTCCATTCTTAATATTCGTATATAAAACGGTTATCACTTTAATGTTCAGATTATTGATTTTCTAAAGAGCCAGGAAGAATGAAAGGGTGTATATGAACAAAGTGACTCAAAATGGGTTCTACTGTGATTGTGTGCTCGCTGGAGGCAACATCTGTTCAATGTGAGCCTTCTTGTTTTACTTTTTGTAAAGATATTTAAGAAATGGCTAAAATGCCAGCCTTCCTCGCAACCCGGGTTTCAACTGTAAGGGCTCCTCAGGCAAGTGGAACAGTACTACTAAAAAAAACCCTGCTCTTTCACACGATTTCTACCCATTAATGAACATACACTAAACCACGAATTAAACTTAGCAAGACAATACATCACTATCCCCAATGAGGACTTAAATATAATTAAACACTGCCGAAAATCAATATTATAATATGGGAAAAAGGGTCAAAATAATAATAATAATAATGATAATAATAATTATGACGTAACAATGGGTAGCTATGATGGTGATTTTGCAAACTCATAATCAATAAATTAACAAATATTATTAACAAAAAGATATAAGTCTATATCAAGTTGCCTAAAAATATTAAATGAAAATAAAAAAAATATGAATCAGCTCAAAGAAACAGCGGATATTCAAACTAACTAGATTACAAAAACAAAAACAATTCAAGCAAAAACAACAGAAAAAGAAATATAATTTTCTTCCCCCCCCCCCGACAATACAATAAAAAGAAAATTAGGGAAAACATTCTTCAAAATAGTTGACAAATACTTCTCAAATAACAGAAAATTATCAACAAAAATACAATAAAAATTAGCGACAGCTGCATGGATAATATGGAAAAAATAATAATTAAACTCAATAAAAAATAGAACAACGCCAATAATAATTACAACAATAACATGCAGCAAAATAACACCATTAAATGTAACTGCAGAAACAAAGAAAAATGTCCACTTAACAATAATGCTTAACCAATAGCAAAACATAGAAAGCTATCATCAATAATTTAATATAAAAAATAAATAACTTTAGCATTTAAGCACGAATTTATTAGTAATAAAGCACAGACATAACTATATGTCCCCACGTACGTACCTTTATGCGCACATATCTACGCATACGTATACCTATATACATGCGTGAATAGATATGCATCTGTGCGGATGCATAAACGTATAAATACAACCATATGCACATAAATTCAAACAATAATAAATTTATTTATAATTCTAATATCCTACAATTAATACTTATGATACCACCAAATCAAATTAAGAAACGAAATAATAGCCCACTGAAGATATATAAATATTTATGTGTGCATGTATGTATATGTGAGTGTGTATGTATATGTATATATGTGCCTGTGTATATATAAGAATTTACCAATTAAGCATTAATACAATTAGTATTTTATATATGTGTGTGTGAGAGCATATATATATATATATATATATATATATATATATATATAAAATTTATCATTTAAACATTAGTATCAATTATTTATGTGAAAAACGAAATACAACTTCTCTAGCAAAAATAAAAAAAAAAATAAAAAAAAATAAAACAATAGAATGCCTTTGAATAAAAATCAGTCACATGTCTAGACTCGGAAAAAAGCCAGACAAAATCATCCGGAAAAAAAAAAGATTAAAAAAAATAGTCCGAAAATGCTAAATGAAAAAAGGTCAAAATGTACGCATGCGTACGCAAATCTGTGCAGACCGGCGCACAAGAGCAAACGCACATCCGCAGAGACGGGCACATGGCCGCATGTGCACAACGAATACACGAACAAAAAAATCCTCACCCCATAAATTACATCAATGTTAAATGTACATAAAAGGTAAAAAAAAAAAACAGTAAATTGGTAATAATCTCCTTAAGAGTAGACGAAGAGGTCCGCCTACGAAACGCGTGAGTCGGGATGCTGACGGTAATATCAACCAACTAGGTGACCAAACTTTTACTCACATTAATAAATGATATTTTTATGGTTTTCTTCTTGATTATAATCAAGAAGAAAACCATAAAAATTCATTTTGGTTATAATTTATTTCGTGAATATCTATATATTCATCTTTTCAGACCTAAATCTTTTATATACATATAAACTGGCTCGCGAGACTTGAGCTGCAGACCGTTTAAGAAAAGGACTACTTTGAATTCGAAACCGTGGGGAAGGTGATAAGAACCCACACAATATTTCCCGTCAAGATTTGGCAATTCACAGACAGTAATGAAACGGAAACTCTTGGGAACGGTAATCGTCTACATCCTCAAGAGACATCGCATTGAGCAGAAAAAATTATACTATTACTACTACTACTACGACTAGTAATAATAATAATAATAATAATAACGCTCTAATGCTACCCCAGACATAGCTCTTAATATATCCATTTTTTTAAAATTGTTGTCACCCCGAGCTAGGTAGTACAGCGGCTAAGACGCAAGGGGTTGCAGGGTGTGGAGGTATTAAGGACAGAAGCATTAGTAATGAGTAGAAAGATATAGCGATTGACCTTGCATTTAAATCTTTTCAGATTAAAGTTCAGTGGAACCAGAAGGGATTTTCACAAGTGAGAAGTGCGAGAAAAGAAACTTTTAGCATAGAACTTAGGGCTAGAGCCAATTCAACGTTAAATTTTTCAGATCTCGACACCATTCTAGTACTGCGCTTAAATTCATAGTCTAGTTACTTTATCGGAGAGCTCATCCGAACAATTACCATGAAAGTATTTATTAAAAAAAAGTACAGGGAAATGACCTTACGGCGGTGAGAAAGTGACTGAAGCCGAGCAGCCAGATCAGGACCAATAATATTGCTGATTCTTCTTTGGATCTTATCAAGGATGTCCACGTATTTGCATCGTTGACATAAAATTGTATTGGTGACTTAAAATGGACTGCACTAGCTATTCTGTTCTTGCTTGTCACTTGCCTGACGATAGCCAGTTGGGCGTGGTAACTAAGAAATGACATACTCTGTATCCCTGTTCATGAACAAGAATAGTTGGGGAGCTCAATAGACGGGTGACGAGAGAGTTGGGTTTTGTTTTTTTTTTAAGTTAGAAAGATAAGGATGCCAAGGCGACTTGCGATTCACACCTACATTGGGAACACCGTCAATCAGAGACCGTCTAAGCAAACTGATTTACCTGACTTGAAGGTATTTCCAACTGTCCCCACCTGCAAAACCGATCATCATATCGCGCACATTTGGCTGTCATACGAGTGTCTGACATATTGCTCAGTATTCATTTTTCAGGCTTGATAGAGTTCAAAAGTGCCTCCGTGTCGTTATTGGAGAAGAATTATTTTCCAACCTCTATCCCACAGGCGGGATGTGGCGAGTTTCTCACTTTTCTATCGCTACTTCAATATAAAATGCTCGGACAAACTACATTTCTTTGTTCTGCCATGTCTTCCCTTCACGGCTAGGCTCCGCCATATCATTTACATTGTAGCAAGCCACTCACATTCTTTCCGTATTCCATCGGCGAGAAGTAAGTTTTACTTAAGCATCTTCTTCCAATGTACCACTGCTCTGTAGAACAGACTCCCAAGAGGATGTTTCCTCGATCACTACAATCTTAACCGGTTCAAATCTTCCCCTCCTATACATATAAACTACCCCTTAGTATAAACTCGAGTCGCCCCCGGTCCTTGTATAGGGTGAACCTTCTTTTCTTTTTGTGCCATGTCTTCTCTTGCAGCTCTCAACAAGTTCCTTCCCTCTGCTTCCTCACCCAGACCACGTTCTGTCATCCACCTCAAGCCTGCCAGGTATGTCACGCGCTGCTTTCCCTTGTCTCACTTTCCCTCTATTCGACCCGGGAGTATCAGATTCTCAAGGTCCTCTTTCCTCATTATTCGTTCCAAGAACCTCAGCTGCCCCATTCTGATGTTTAGCATGAGCCTTCTTGACTGCATCCTCTCCAAGACCTTATCGTTGCTCACACGCTCGATTTATGAAATCCTCTACATCCTTCTGTAGAACCACATCTCCGTCACCTCGAGTCTCTTCTTCATCTTTGAGGAAATCGTCTAGCATTCGCTGACGTAAAGAAGCACAGATGTCACGTAACAGCTCAGTATTCTTTTCTTTGTTACCAAAGAAATCCTCCTGTCTCGCAATACTCTGCCCAGCGTTTGGAATGCGTTCTTGGCTCATATTGTTTAAAACAAAAAAAAGACTGTGTGTCATGACGGTAAATTTAGCTATTTCCTTATTAGGAAACATTAAATATTCATTGAACGAGCAGCCAGTCTTCGTATATTTTTACCCCAGTATCATTTTGTCGGTGGGGCTGATCTGATATTCAATAATAACAATACATATATTTGTAATATAGCGTCACTTTGTTGCCGCACTGTAGCCTCATATAATAATATTAATACTAAAACCTTGAAAACCATCTAAAATGGAGCGTTCGTGTATCTTTCTAGAAAAAGCTGTGTTTTGGTTGGGGGATATGCGATGTTAGTGTAATGTTGCAATCAACTATACTCCTGACCCCAAAATTCCTATTCCCGTTGGGTTCGTTAATATTCACTTACATGAAAATACATTTCAGTAAGATATGAATTCGCCAGCTATGGGTTAATTATTAAGACTTGTATCACTAAATCACTATTGTCTCAAAATAAAAAAATTATTATAATCTAAAAATATTTTCTGGCTTTAAATAGCCTGTAACGAGTTGATAAACCGTAGAAAACAAAACAATCGATTCCTTCATCCGAGCCGCTATCGATTACACCCCCCAGCCTATACATTACCCATAGAAAGTAAAACATTTCATATTTTTAAAGTGTGATTCATTATCTCAATGAGATAGTGAATCTAATATCTTCCTGGGATGTATTACCCATTTTCTGTTAATGTAACATGACTTCGTGCTATTGACGGCACGCAAGGGTTCAGTCGACCCAATTTCAATACCAATTTCGTGGTTAGGGTTTTCAGGTACTTTCCAAAGGTGCCGCACCCTCCAATCCGATAACATCAGGAAGTCTCCTTCAGACAAATCGACTATGGTGAGATTCGAACCCGAGTCTCATGGTCAGAATGCGAACGTTCTAACCACTCGGCCACATGCACAAGTTATCGTGGCCGAGGGATTGAGTGTGTTGGCCTTATTCAAATTGTTGATCACGCTAGATAACACGCTCTTTTCCCAGAAAACTGTAATTAAGATCTGTTAAGCATTGTAGCAGTATAAACCGTAGGTGGGCTATGTGGGTGTTGAATAAACACAAATGCGCCTGAACAAGTGTCTGCAATATGGATTGGCTAACCGCCCTAGTAGACCGGTATACTTGAATACGAATGGTCAGCTATACATATACATATAATGTAACGTGATGTGGCAACGTGTTTTCAACGTTACAAGGTAACTTTGCGGACAGCTTGTGGAGAGGTTTACAAAAATCAATTTTGCAACCTCTTTGTAACATTGCCGAAATGCATCAACTTCATATTTTTTTTTTTTTAACTGGGAACTTCAGGGAAGTACTTTAATGTAAAACTCTAATCATATTCTTAAACAGTTTTGTCAGATTGAAATCTTCATATGGGTGTCCTGTGTGGCATCGAAACCGTTCAGAAATATTTAAAACCGCTTCCTCAGATCAATGGTCAAAAATGGCTTCCGGCGAATAAATCCTGTAGGTCTTAGCGAGGACCACATTTCTGCAAACCTCGTGGACTATCTCTACAGAATCGCAAAGAACAAACTGAACCAAATAACAAAAGCCACATCAATTGAGGACTTTTAACAATAGCAACAGCTAAAATGGATAGCACATGTAACTCGGAGAGAAAACAATAGCATAATGAAAATCTCGACATTTCACACTACTTCAAACAAAAGGTTAGGAAGGAAACCCCCACCAGTACTGGCAAGAGCAATAACAGATACTGGACTTGAGAAACCTATTTTCCTAAAATATTGTTTTAAGAGAAAGATTTTATAAATTTCCAGCGAGAGTAGTACTGACTGCTCGTTAAGTGTACGCCGAATGTTTCTTTATAAGGAAACGGCTAAATTTGCCATTATCATTACCAACAACAATATTAAATGATAGGGGATTATCCCTTGCTTCCTGTTTAGGATTGGGTTTCCGGTTCCTTCTAAAGACTTTTCATGCTCTTTGACTCCCAGTAGCCCTCCTTGCGTATTAGTGGCATTATCACCTCGCGTGGAATTAAATTGATTTTTTAAAGATTAATAAAAAAGAAAAGTGACAATAATAAAAATAAAAACAATGGGGACAACAAAAGCAATAATAACAATACAGACAGCGAAAGAAACGCTAAAAAGTACAGAAAAACTCGCAACTACAATGGTAATGACAACAACTACACGAATCATTTTTGGCGGGAAGAGAACAAACGCTAGTTTTACTACGAGTTAGAATAATCCGAGAAATAACGACAACAGAAGCAAAAATAATAAGTAGTGACAAGTTGGACAGTATTTAATTTGTAGCGCTGAGCAGGTGCTTTATGTTTTATTTAATACCTGAATGGGAAGGGCAAACGACAAACAGAAATGTTATTGATTTATTTAAATTATGTTTTCGGTGAGTGAAGGAGGGAGATGAAGCCAACTTGGCAGCATTTGTTTTGCTTAATGTGGCGGGAAAAAGAACAGCCCAGAAATAAAGCAAATATATATATCTAATTCAACTAGATTTAATTACTATCATTCACATGTTATTCAGCAGTATCTATCTATCTATCTATCTATCTATCTATCTATCTATCTATCTATCTATCTATCTATCTATCTATCTATCCATCTTGGCCGAACACTACAAACACACTAGGATAAGCTGTATGTATGCATGTACGTATGGTCGATTTGCCGGACAGGTAACTTCTTGATGTTACCAGTCTGGGGAGGCTGCCCCAGAGTGCAACAATTTTGGGAATGTCATAAAAAGCATAGCACGACTTGACATAAGCTATCTTAGTGAAATTGGAAAGATGGAACTATTCGGAAGCCGTCGATTGTTTCACTAGCACGAAGTCACAAGTCATCGTGACCGAGATTTTGAGCGTAATGCTGATCATAACAGATTATGCTCCCTCTCCCACTAATGTCCGCTCAACATAGATGCAATATAAACTACAGGTGGGCTGACTCTCTCTCTCTCTCTTCCTCTGTGTCTGTGTGTCTGTATCTGTGTGTGTGTCTGTGTTGAACAGGAACAGGTGTCTGCGACAGGGATTTACATTGAGATCAACATACTTGAACGCAATCTTCATTGAGGCAATGTTCAGACTACACACACACACACACACACATACACACACACACACATACATATATATATATATATATATATATATATATATATATATATATATATATATTCATTTATAATCCAAAATTCTTAAGCAACTATTTTTATTTTTTAAATATTTTTATTTTTAAAAAAATATTATTTAATATATTTTCTGTTTATCCGTTTATTTGTTTAAGTAAATACCATGTTTTTTGTTTTTTTGTTTTTGTTTTCTTAAATAAACAGTATTAATGACATTTACCGGCTTGTATGTTCGAGGAATTTTGTAGGAATCGAGCCTGTGTCCTATCCGGAACCGTCATTTGATCTGTCGTGCTATACCACTCAGATACAGAGAAAGCGTCTGGCTAGCAAAGTTCAAATTACTGTTTATAAACCAAACTTCGACGATCTTTCCCGAACAATCAAATCAACCCACGAAATGTACCTTAACGTAAACATTGAGAACATATTATGAAATGAAGGAAGTCCGACAATTATTTAATATATATTCTGTTTATACGTTATTTTTAATAGATACAATTATGTTTTTATTTTTAATAAACAGTATTAATGACATTTACCGTCCTGAATGTTCGAGATATTTCGTAGAAAATTTGGTTTCTCCGACAGAAATCGAATCGGGGAATGCATATTTTCTACGAAATTTCTAGAACATTCAGGACGGTACATGTAATTAATACTGTATATTTAAACCCCCTCCCACCCCCCCCAAAAAAACAGGACAAGCAAACAAAAAACAGAGTATTTACTTAAATGAATTGTATTTGTTAAAAAATAACGCATAAACAGAATAATATATATATATATATATATATATATATATATATATATATATATATATATATATATATCAGTGTATTCATATCTATTTCTCTATATTAGTCGTAACCGAAAATATTAGGTTGGTGCAAAAATAATGACGTAAGAATGTCGTTTTTTGACGTTAAAAATACGTCAAAAACGACATTATTACGTCATTATTTTTGCACCAACCTAATAACAATATATTCCTACTAATAGTTTACTAGTCATACTCTATCATTTTTTTTTCATCATTATATGGCCTAATGGTTAGCGGCTCATAGAGTCGAGTTCGAATTCCAGTCAATTTCTTTACATTAACTTGCTTGGTAATATCCCCAAGAAAGGTATATATCCATCTCTTCTCTTTCCAGCTATGGTTAAAATAGCAGGACACCCTTGGGTGGCAACCAGTTTAGGAGGAGGAAACTCTGAATTCAAACCATCTTTTGACTTTTAGGTCCCGTCTCTTTAAGCTAAGGCTAGAAGAAGGTAACTTCAAAAACAAATCCACCTTTGGGAGGAGGTACCCTCAACATCTCCGGTACAAAAGGAACCGTCAAGCTATCGAACGATTCTGTAATTCTATAAACCACAATTGTGACGTGGAGCAGAGTGATGACCACAACGGTACAAAATATACTAACGGAATAAAAATGAATGATAAAGAGATTATTCTCATGTCGATAGTGTCATTAACATTTTATACCTTTAGTTTTATTGGGGGCGGGGCTATTTCATTTTCTTTTATCATTTATAAAATTCTTAAAGAGCAAGGTTTCTTTTTTCCTTGAAGCGCGAATTTGTTGGCATTTCTGAACCTCTATTATCGAACGAACCAAGTGAACAATGGCGAAAACAGTGTATCAGCAGGGAGAAAAATGTATAACAGGCATTTTCGGACTAGTATCATCATCTTTGTAGTTTTTGACTTTCACCGTAATGTTCTCTAACCGCCTTCAGAGCTCTTATTGCATCGGGAGCTTTTTTTTTTAAGCTCATTTTTCTTAAGTTCTTCAATTGGCATAACTAAACACCAAAATCTCGTGTTCATGCAAGAATCTTCTTTTATGTTCAGATTTCATAATCAAAATAAAAGAAATAAATATTAAAATAAATAAACTTGAATATTTGTATCGAAAAGTTATGATTCCCCTAATAAAAAAAAAATAAAGAAAGAAAAATTAAAATGAAAAATAAAAAAATTAATAAGCAAATCAATAACAAATATACAAAATTAATAAATTCATTAATATTTAGAATAATAAAAAATACAATGTTAGAACATTGCTATTTACATTATTCGGACTATTGTCTTCATCTTTTTCGCCATATTTATCTCCCTTCAATATCTGTCTATATTTCTGAGATGAGGTATTATGTATACTATTTACATTGTTCGGACTATTGTCTTCATCTTTGTCGCCATATTTATCACACTTCATTATCTGTCTATATTTCTAAGATGAGGTATTATGTATACTATTTACATTATTCGGACTATTGTCTTCATCTTTTTCGCCATATTTATCTCCCTTCAATATCTGTCTATATTTCTGAGATGAGGTATTATGTATACTATTTACATTGTTCGGACTATTGTCTTCATCTTTGTCGCCATATTTATCACACTTCATTATCTGTCTATATTTCTAAGATGAGGTATTATGTATACTATTTACATTATTCGGACTATTGTCTTCATCTTTTTCGCCATATTTATCTCCCTTCAATATCTGTCTATATTTCTGAGATGAGGTATTATGTATACTATTTACATTGTTCGGACTATTGTCTTCATCTTTGTCGCCATATTTATCACACTTCATTATCTGTCTATATTTCTAAGATGAGGTATTATGTATACTATTTACATTATTCGGACTATTGTCCTCATCTTTGTCGCCATATTTATCTCCCTTCAATATCTGTCTATATTTCTGAGATGAGGTATTATGTATACTATTTACATTGTTCGGACTATTGTCTTCATCTTTGTCGCCATATTTATCACACTTCATTATCTGTCTATATTTCTAAGATGAGGTATTATGTATACTATTTACATTATTCGGACTATTGTCTTCATCTTTTTCGCCATATTTATCTCCCTTCAATATCTGTCTATATTTCTGAGATGAGGTATTATGTATACTATTTACATTGTTCGGACTATTGTCTTCATCTTTGTCGCCATATTTATCACACTTCATTATCTGTCTATATTTCTAAGATGAGGTATTATGTATACTATTTACATTATTCGGACTATTGTCCTCATCTTTGTCGCCATATTTATCTCCCTTCAATATCTGTCTATATTTCTGAGATGAGGTATTATGTATACTATTTACATTGTTCGTACTATTGTCTTCATCTTTGTCGCCATATTTATCACACTTCATTATCTGTCTATATTTCTAAGATGAGGTATTATGTATACTATTTACATTATTCGGACTATTGTCCTCATCTTTTTCGCCATATTTATCTCCCTTCAATATCTGTCTATATTTCTGAGATGAGGTATTATGTATACTATTTACATTGTTCGGACTATTGTCCCCATCTTTGTCGCCATATTTATTACAACCTTTCGGCCGTTGTACGCTCCGACCTTCTTCAGGTAGTTGGAATGTCGAACTGAACCCTTAATTTCGGTCACTGGGGTAGACTGTTCTAGTTCCACGTGCCATGTTTAATGGATGTCAGTTATCAGTTATCTCCTGTTAATTCCCCTCTCCAAGTTCTCCATTGACTTAACCGGCTATTGAACTCACACTCTTTGGGTCCTGTCACTTGATCTATATCTTTATCCACTGTGCCATGTGTCCTTGAAGGCCGGAGCGTACAACGACCGAAACGTTGTAATAAATATGGCGACAAAGATGAGGACAATAGTCCGAATAATGTAAATAGTGTACATAATACCTCATCTCAGAAATATAGACAGTTAGAACATCAGTTAAAAGAAATTAAATATTATGTTTTCATTGAAAACTGTTTTTTTCTTCAATAAGTGTACAGTATCGCCAA
>OZ010572.1:49572456-49604956 GCA_963932145.1 Acanthosepion lycidas | reverse complement strand
TAAAGGTTAACTAAAAAGATAAATAGGAAGGGAGCAATAAAAGGTTAAAAAAGAAAAAGACAGAAGATAAAATCAGATAAGAACCTAAAGTGAAAAAAAGGATTACATTAGAAAGAAAGAAAGAAAGAAAGAAAGAAAGAAAGAAAGAAAGAAAGAAATTAGATAAAAAAAGATGGGGAGTAATAGATGCGCAAAATAGAAAGATAGAAACAAACAAATATTAGACACAGAGAGAGAGAGAGAGAGAGGGAGAGAGAGAGAAAGAGCAGTAAAATATAAAGAATGAAATGAGAAATAAATAAATAAATAAAGAATAAAAAGAAAAGTAAAGAAAAAGATTAGACAAAAAGATGGGGAGTATGAGATACGTAAAGTAGAAAGATAGGAACAAACTTACAAAAGAAAGAAATATTATATATATATATATATATATATATATATATATATATATATATATATATATATAGAGAGAGAGAGAGAGAGAGAGAGAGAGAGAGAGAGAGAATACGAAAAAAGAGAAAGTGGTAAAAATAGAAAGAAAGAAATAAAAAAAATAAAGGAAAATGAAAAATTAAAGATAGAAAATAAAGAAAAATAGATAAAACCGTAGAGAGAAAGAAAAGGAGTAAGGTAGAAATAAAGAAAGAAAGAAGGGAGAAAAGAAAACAAGAAAGTAAGAAAACAACAAAGGAAGAAACATATAAAGAAAGATAGCGAAGTTGATGTTAAAAGACATAAGGGAACGATGAAGAGTTTTCAGGAAACTATTTCGGTAAATGTTTGAATGTGCATCCTGATGGGTGCGTACACAAGAATTAATGCACGTCACCTTTATGCATTAATCTACAATCATTCGCGTAACAATGTTGATTGGTTCTTTATAGGCACGAGGGTGCGCGCGCATATTATATGGGAAATACTTAGGGTATATTGGAATCTAGTCAGTTGCTAAGGCAATCCCTGCTCATTTATGTTCATATTTCTGGCGGGGAATTGTCGGGTGATGTGGAGTGGTAATAAAAAGAAAGAGTGAGAAAATGGCTGATAAAAAAAAAAAAAAAAAAAAAAAAGACAAGGAAGAAAAAGAAAAAGAGAAGAAGATGGTTCAAGGGGGAAGCGAAACAATGAAGAAAGAGTGAGGGGCTATAATCAAATAGAGAGAATGGGATCGGTGGGATGAACGTAAGAAAGAGAAAACTTAATAATTAAAAGGTGAAAAGAGAGATAAAGAGAGAGAGAGAGAGAGAGAGAGAGAGAGAGAGAGAGAGAGTGGGGGGAAGAGAAGATAAAGGAGAAAGCAAATCACTGAAATAAGATAGAGAGATATAAATTGAATCTGGAGAGTGTGCAACAAACAGAGAAAGAGAGGGAGAAAAAGACAGAGAGAGGGGTGAAGTGAGAAGATAAAAAGAACGATGTAAAGAGGGGGATGGGAAGATGGGAGAAAGAAGGAGTGAAATGAATATAGAGGAGGAAAACAGAGAATAAAGCAAAGAAAGAAAGAAAGAAGAAGCAGAAGAAGAAGAAGAATGAAAGACAGTAGAAAAGGATGGGGAGGAACAAAGATAGAGAGAAAGGTGAGCGAACAGTTAAAGAGAATCAGAAACAAAAAGATGGAAAATCGAGAGAGAAACAGAAATACGAGGCAATATGTGTGTGAGACGGGAGAGAGAGAGAGAGAGAGAGAGAGAGAGAGAGAGAGAGAGAGAGAGAGAGAGAGAAAAGCATAGACAAGAAGAAATGTAGGAGATATAAATGGAGAGAAATTTCGAATGGAAGAAAGAGTAAAGAAAATACAGATAAGAAGAGAGAGAACGCGTAGTGGGAAAGAAAAAGAAGTAGAAACAAGAAGAAAGAGGATAGAAGGAAGAGAAATCGACCGAGATTATGAAGAGAGAAGAACGAACAGAGAGAGGGAGAGAGAGAGAGAGAGAGAGAAAATAAAAGCGTTGGAGGAGAGATGAAGAGAGAAGAAAAGAAACAGAGAGGGTAAAGCAATTGAGATACGACAAGAGAATGAAACAGACGGCAAATTACAGAAAAAGCGAGAAATGAGAAAAAGAAGAGAACGATAGTTTAACCCATATTGAAGAGTGATTAAAACATTGACGGAGAAAGTTCAAATGGAATAGATAACGCACTAAAGGTATAAAAGGCTTAAACGGGGGCTTATAACTAATACAAAGCTAGGTTTTGCACATCGTAATTCAAACAGTTGACAAGTATATATGAACACTCCCATCCCATAAGGAAAGCGAGAATAATGTCGTTCGAAATATTAGGTATGAATTTTCAATCTTCATACATCCAATAGCGATTAGTTTCTATTGAATGATATTACAAGCGTAATGGATGTCCTTCGGGAAATGGCTCAATAGATGAACACATCTGGAGGTCGTGAGTTCAAGCCTTAGGTCAAATAGTGCAGAAAGAGTTATAGGTATTTATATACGGGCTATTGCCCACATCTTTGTTTTTGTTATTACAACGTTTCGGTCGTTGTAATCTCCGACCTTCATCAGGTGCTTGTCGATTCGGACAACTTTCAAGGAATTTCGAACTGAACCCTTTATCAAATTTATAGAAAGCAGATTGTTCTCGTTCCGCTGAACATGTCCTAGGATATCTCCTTTAGTTCCTATTTAGTACTAATCAGTTATTGTTCGCTTCTACAGAGTCCAAATCTGCACTGCCTGGCACAGGGATTGAACTCACTATTTCACCCATTATTTTAACCTACCAGGCTATTGTCCCATGGGACAATCCGGAGTGAAGCCTTAAACTCAATCTGTCTACTTCTGAGACAGTTGCAGCTGCTTGTTACGTTTGACTGTATTCACCAAAGGTTCTCTATGATAATTCGTCACCAGTAAAAATTCAAACGGAATATATTCATCAGGTTAACAGAAAGACAGATCGATAGCTATTAGGAAGAACTGGGCGTTATAACCTTTTAAATATAATATTCTTTTTATCAGATAGTATCCTTTTTTTTCCAGACAGTATCCTTTCGAGATCAGTTCAGGAAGGATAGTGACAGAAAAATCTTAGTAAAATATCAAAGACAATCACTAAATAGAGCAAGGGAGGAAAACAGAAACGGATATGCAACGAAGGTGCGTTTTTCACCGGAGTTATTTAACCTATACAGTGAGGGTATCTCAAAAGAACCAGAACTTCTACCAGGATTTATTATCGGTGGACACAATATTAACAACACAAGATATGAAAATGACACCGTTTTGATAGCAGATAAAGAAAGAGTTCTGCAGTATACTTCTACCTAGTGTAGTAAAGGAAAGCGAGAAGAATGGACTAACCTTCAATTGTAAGAAGACAAAATGCATGGTTATCAGCAAAAAAAGGAAAACTGCCAGCTGCCAGCTGTTGTAGTCTAGAAAGGGTTACTGAATAGCGAAAACCAAAACGGATATTGGAAATGAAATAGTAATCTTTATAACATCAACAAAATACAATACTCGCCAGCGGCGTGAAGTAGGTAAACCACTGCTCTTTGTGGACTATTTGGTGAGCATATTACCCCTTCATACAATAGTGTCTAACGTATTTATGAGGAATGGGACATACATATTAGTGTTCATAGGTACGGTATATAATACCCTCACCACACTTTTTAGATTTACTCTGCACAGAATCAATATCTCATCCACATCGCCAAAATATTGTAACCTAGAAAGGGTTACTGTATGGAGAATAACCAAAACGGATGTTGGAAATGAAATGGTAATCTTTATAACATCAACAAAATACAATACTCGCCAGCGGCGTGAAGTAGGTAAACCACATTTAGTAGTGGACTACTTAGACAGCATATTACCCACCACTTACAATAGTGGCCAAGGATTGGGACATACCCATTAGTGTTGATAGGTACGGTATATAACACCAGCTATAAATTGGAGATGACAAAATAAAGCAAATGCCGAATTTGAAGTATCTAGGAAGTGTTATAGGAGATGATGGTAAATATGGCACCGAAATCCGAAGATACATTGGAATAGAAATGATGACTTCTAGAAACTAAGCAATCAAAAAAGTAAACTATTAAGAAACAGGAAAATTCCTTTGAAAACAAATATAAGAGCTCTCAGCTGTTATATAATATCAGCTCTCTTATATGGCAGTGAATGGGGCGCTTCGACGTGGTGTAATGGTCAGCAAACTTGTCTCGCTAGATCAATTACGCCTGATTAGTGAGTTCGATCTTCACTGGGTGCTCCTTAATCTTGGCCTCATGCCACAACTAAGCCATGTTTAGTAAATCGCTAAATTTGAGTTCGATTCACACTGGGTGCTCCATATTTTCGGCTTTATGTCAAATCTAATCTACGCTTAGTAAATCTTATATGACAGTGAAATCTTATATGACAGTGAATTATGGACAATTTCCTTACACATGAAGATATAATGCAACAGAGATGTGGTTCTACAGAAAGATACTGAGAATACCATGGACGGATCATATGAGCAACGAGAATGTTTCAAGGAACATGGGATCGAAAAGTTAATTTGTGCTTAGTATCAGAAAAAAATTCTGGGATATAAGGAAAGGAGACTTGGAGAATTTGTCACTCACAGGGTATATTGAAGGGAACAGGGATAGAGGGAAACCTTGAGAAATCTACCTAACAAGCTTGTGTAAATGGATTGCTAAAAAGGAAGGCACAGTAAGGCGATTATTTAGATCCACAAAGGATAGAAAGCTGTGGAGAGCCATGATCTCCTACCTACTGAACAGATACGGCGCATTATATATATATATATATATATATTTCCAAATTTGATAATGCCGCAAGTGGTTACTGAGAGTGAAAGAAAATGAGGAGAAAGGAAAAAAGGAATATGATTTAGAAAGAAAGATGATGGCGATTGATGTTGCATTTAAATCTTTGAAGATTGTAGTTGGTAGGAAAGAAAGAAGCCGAAAGAGAGTTCCACAGGTGAGAAGTGCGAGAAAAAAAAATTTAGAACAGAACTTACGGTTACATCTCGTTGTTTCAATAACGTTGAAAAATATTTGCCTGACTAGTCCTACGCTTACATTCACTGAGTCGAGGCATCAAATATGAAATCTCATTAGAACAGTAACCACGAGAATATTTAAATATTTATCGAAAAGATAAAGGGAAGCTACGTTATGGCCGCGGAAAAGTGACTGAAGCCGAGACGCCAGGCCAAGACGGATTAAAATCCATGATATCAGTAAGGCTATCACTATAGCTGAGGCTGATCCAGCGAACATCATCCTTTTTTTGCGTTAAACTTCCTTTTACTGGCTAAATGGGCTCTAAAAAAACAGTTTTGAATATTTAATGAACAATTTCAAACAATATATTAACTCCTATAGTCAAGTTGTATTAGCAGAAAAAAAGAGGAGCTACTCGGAATTAATTTGATGATGCAGCAAAATTGTTTGATGTCATTGTATTGTCAATACAATAGATGCTGACCATGATAGTTTTAAGTGTCAGGACAATATTAATAATATCGAATATGTTTCATGAAAAAAAAACAAAACGAAAATGACGATATACTAGAGAAAAGAATAATGAAAATGCTTCATCTAAAATGTAATAATAATAATAATAATAATAATAATAATAATAATAATAATAATAATAATATCGAGATAAACTAGAAAGAATACTACTACTACTACTACTACCACAACTACTACTACTAATAATAATGAAAATGCTTGAAAAAACTCCATATGATTGAGATAAAATATTAATAATATCGAAAATGTTTCATGAAAAAAAACAACGGAAAATGACGATAAACTAGAGAAAAGAATAATGAAAATGGTTCATGAAAAATGTGATGATGATAACAACAATAATAATAATAATAATAATAATAATAATATCGAGATAAAATAATAATAATAATAAAAATTCTTGAAAAAAAATCAATAATAATATGACTGAGATAAAATATTAATAATATCGAAAATTGTAATAAATATGGCGACAAAGATTAGAACAATGGTCCCAATAATATAAATAGTGTACATAATGTACCTCATCTCACAAATATAGACAGATACTGAATAAAGAAAATGTTTCATGAAAAAAAAAACTAAAATGAGATAAACTACAGAAAAGAAAATTGAAAATGCTTCATCTAAAATATAATAATGATATCGAGATAAACTAGAAATAGTAATAATAATAATAATAATAATAATAATAATAATAATAATAATAAAGAAAATGCTTGAAAAAACCCAATAATAATCTGATTGAGATAATATATTAATAAAATAATGTTAAAAATGTTTTAATACGATAAATATTAATTTATATTTATTATATTATATTATATCATATTATATTATATCATACAATTTCTCGGCCAAATTGGAATCAAAGGGCGTAATAGGGCCAAAAGTATAAAACGCCTAATAGAAGTAACTGAGAATAGTTCTATGTGGATATGGAAAAAACGAAATACTCCGTGGAGTGTTTCAGCGAACATGACGGCATGACATGACTGATCGTGAATGCGTAATGAGGTTCACGTTGCATTCTCGGAACGCGAGGTTTGCCGTTTTTCGGAATTTTCGTAAATTTAATTTCGCCGTTACACATTTGAACTAGTTTATCTACAACACTTGTATATCGTTATAATGGGGCCTCACATCAGTGAGCGGTGGGGGCGGTGTGCAACTGAAACCGTTGAGAGGAAGGCCCCGAAACGGTGCACATTCTCTCCTGATGACCCCAGTTTAAATATAAATTCGAGAGGAACACATCAAAATTCAGTGAAGTCATATGCCGTAGTGAAGCTCGGTGGAAGTGTCATTGGCATGAGGAGCATTACACATTCAGCTCGCTTCAGGTGAGTTTCAATTACTTTCCAGTAAGTTCCTTCTTCATATTATATTATATCATATAATATATTATATTTATATTCTATTTATATATAAATATCAATAAAATAATGTTGAAATGCTTGATCTCAAAAGCAATATTATCATGATAATAATCGGGTGAACACGATTTCTTTCTTCCATTATTTCCTACCCCTGCAGCTGAGACCAGCCATACATCGGGCACTGAGCCGATATCTTCATTTCCTGCATATTCCATTGGTAAGGAGTTAGTTCCAATCACGTTCCTCTCCAGAACTACTGCAGTGTGGAAGGGATTTCTCAGAGGATATTTCTCTAATCAATACAATTTTTTACCTCTTCAAGTCAAGGGTCAATCATTATATAGCCTACATATCCTCATAATATGAAACCTTGCTTCCTCCCCATACATCTATACAGAATCTCCATGTAGTAACCCTCTAGCTTGAGTGGTACTCAAGCTTTGTACTGGGTGAACAATAGCAAAAAGAAGATTAATCTAAAAAGTAATAAGAATAGGATGGATATAAAGCAGTTATAAAATAATAGTTTAAATGTTTGATTCAAAAAGTAACATTAGGCTTCTTATCGGGAGTATTTGAGGAGCGTGGAACCACCTCTTAACTGCCTTGACCCGGGGTGGTAGTACCTGTTAAGGTCGCATCTATGGGCAAATAGTTAAAACCAAAACAAAAGACGATGAAAGCATAAAATACAATTTTATAGAATGACCATCAATACATTTTATCTGTAGTTTCAGGCATACTGTTACGTATAAAATATATTTAGGTTGAAGCCATAAAACTGTACTCAAAATATTCAGCTTTCGACACTAAATAACACCTAGCGGTTGAGATGCAATTAAGCAAAATCAATCACCCGACATGAAATAACTGTTTCATGATATTAATCGATATAATAATTTCTTAAACTGTATTACAAAATATAACTTCAACAAAACTTGCAACATAAAACACATCTATCAATCCCTTCTAATAGGTTGGTGCAAAAATAATGACCTAATAATGTCGTTTTTCGACGTTAAAAATACGTCAAAAAACGACATTATTACGTCATTATTTTTGCACCAACCTAATAATAATCATATCCCCACAAAAATGTATATGCACAAAAGCTGAGTATTATCTATCATGAATTCAATTATGAAAGCAGAATAATATATATTTTTATTACTTCAAAGCTCCCATTAAATTAAATTTCGGCATTAAATGACCCATAAGACGTTAATATGCCGTTAAGCAAACAGACTTTTTTTACAAATATTTTCATGGCAACTGCTCTGACGAGCATTTTCCCTGGAGCCCCGACTGCATGCATTTAAGCGTGCCACTAGATTGGCATTTAGGTCCCACCCGTTTACTGTTGAAATAGTCAAATGTAACCGCCTCTTTTACTCCAACAGTTTCCTTTCTAGCAATTTCCGTCTGCGGAACTCCCTTTCGTTTTGCTCCCCTGATAACTATAATCAAAAATTTAAATGCAACATCAATCGCCATTTTCTATCTTCTTGAATCCTGTTCATCTTTTGTCTTTTCCTCAATCCTTCCTATACTCAGTCTTTTCTCTCACTTTTACTCTCTGTAATCCCCTACGTACTAGTGGCATTCCTACCTTACTGCGTGTGAAATGATTAAAAAAATACAATAAAAGCAACACTAAGATAGAGACAAACTAGTCGAGAGAAAATAATATTGTAACGCTTCATCTGATAATTTATATTTAAAATAAACCTATTACCAAACAACAACAAAAAATGATATAAATATTCATAGATGAATGATTTGAGACTGTGAGTCGTTCTATCATTGAGGTTTTCGTGGTTGAAATGATTGTAAAAGACGGTTTTTTTCAGGTGTCAGATGGGAATACCTGTCTTTCTTTAGTTTTGGTTTTCACGCTTTTTGTTCGAGTGTAACGGTTATCGATGTGAAAGGGGAAATCGGCGAACAGGGTTTAAATTCTAGCCAATCCTTTTGCCTTCACTTTCGCACAAATGTCCCTTGGAAAAGCAAGAACCATATCTTCTCCACCAACTCCTCTTCCTCACCCCCTTGACTTTTGTAATCGTAGGGGACATCCAAATGCAGAATCCACATTGTAGGGTAGATTGACCTTAGGTGACAGCCAGTCGAGAAGGACAATTCTAAATTTAAAAACATGGCGAAGACAACTTTACCAAGAGATCATGGATATGAAAGAAAAGAAACTGTGGAGAGCCATGATCTGTCATGTTCTGAAATAGAATGGCGTTAATAAATATATGTGATTAAAAGCAGCAGGATGGAGTAAGTCTAAATATTTAGAATAAAAATATTTCATCTAAAAATTTCATATTAATTGTTGACCCAGGTTTAAAAAAAAAAGCGTGTTCTTAATTAGATAATCACTGTTTAATTTATAGATAATATGCTTTCGTTTATTGGAATATATTATGAACTAGCCAGACTCATAAACGCTGATGCTGTATTTGGAATGGAGTTTTTATAGATAATAATTCAAAAACAATATCACTAAAAAATAGTGTCCTGTCTGCTTTACACGCGAAAAAGTCAATACCAGTTGCATATTTGGCATCAAATGTATCAGAGCATTAAAACTATTAACAACGGGCAAAGAACGAATCAGTTATAAACGAATGAAAGGTTCGCGCTTAGGGTCTGACGTCATTGTAGTACGAACCCAATTGGGTTAGATTAAGGGTACTTCGAAATCCATGAGTGTAACCCTTCAGCAAGTACTTCAGGTCTCCCTCCTCCAGACAAGTGAGTAAGACAGTGGATGGGGATTTTGAAGATTGTAAAGGAACAAGAGAGGGGTGAACTAAGTTTTTTTTTTAAATAGTTCATTAAAAGGAAGGGAACGAGAATTGGGAGAATGGAAGGGAGAGAGTAAAAAAAAAATGTCATCACGTCTTTAAACGAACGACATAATATGGCGGCTTACAAATTGGCGTATGGGTAAATCAACAACTCAACCTGTTTGCACTAGAGATGAAAATTAGGTACATACAAAATTATTATTATTATTATTATTATTATTATTATTATTATTATTATTATTATTTCTTTTGATTTCTGGTGTATACATATTTCCATCCGGGTCCCAGCCAGAAACTTAAGGTCAGAAATGGCTTCATGATATTTTCCACTGATCATCATTTACAAAAAAAACAAAAAAAACAAAAAATAATAATAAAAAAACAATAAAAATACAAATAAAAACGAAAAAAAATAAAAAAAAATAAGATCACACAGATTTTACATAGATAAAGATCTTTGTAATGTGTGAGCTGTATTTCTGAGTCCAATTTTTTATATTATTTTCAGGCATGGTGTTCCAGGAATCGCTTTATCTAAACCTTTTCCAGTCAATCCCAGGAATTATTGATGGACCCATGTGCCACATTTTTAGATTTCGACTTCAAGATTCTTGTATTTTGATTGTTTTGTGGAGATCTTCAAAGATACATTATAATTTGCAGGGACTGCCATATCAATAAGAAATCACATTCTGTTTTTGTGGTCTTTGATCACGATATCTGGGCGATTAGATTTGATTGTTTTGTCTGAGTGCATTGTAAAGTCCCATAAAACTGTTACAGGTCTTATCTCTGTAACCGGGTTTGGGTGATGTTCATACCAGTTTCTTGCAGTTTCCTTCACGTAATAGTTGTATATTTTCCAGAGCGGATATTGACCCATTCTATCATGTCGGGTTTATATTCAGTGGATGTTAACACTGTGCACTCTGATACAATCATTTTTGCATTTGGTACATTGCATTGGCTTTTTCTTTCTTTTTTTGTTGGGTTCTTTGCTGTCGCAGTCGGTGCCATTATAGTTTATCTGCACTTCTTCACCCACTTGAAATTCTATTTTCAATTTGTTGGCTTCCTTTATGAGTGAATAAAGTTTCTTATTTCTTTCATATTCCTTGACACAGATCATCATCCAAACTTATGAAGTTTCCAGGAAGCTTTGAAGACCGATTGTTGTGTATTTGTAAGACAGTTCTAGTTGAAGTAATCCTCTACCTCCTCCGGATCTGGACACATACAGACGATCAACATCAGTCTTAGCATGATGCATGCGGTGGCAAGTGAGAAACTTGCTCAGTTTTACAGCCATTCGCTTAATGTCATCTAGGGCCCAATTAAAGATGTTGAAAATAAATTTCACCACAGGGACAGCCAAAGTGTTTATCGCTGATATTCTGTTTTGTGAATTCGACTCGGTATTAAATACCAGACGTACACGTCTGTAGTATTCTTTTCCCTTTCATGTGAGTATGCTGTATTCCACCCCTTTTCTAAGTTCTAGGTATTATTATTATTATTATTATTATTATTATTATTATTATTATTATTATTATTATTATTATCCTTTGATTTCTGGTGTGTATACATTTCTTTCCGGCTCCCGCTCAGAGACCTAAGGTCAGAAATGGCATCATGGCATTTTTCACTGACCAATTAAAAAAAAAAGCAACACATATTTTACATAGATAAAGCCCTTCCTAAGGTGTGGGCTGTAACGGTGAGAACAATTTTTTGTATTTATTATTATTATTATTATTATTATTATTATTATTATTTTCTTTGATTTCTGGTGTTTACACATTTCTTTCCGGGTCCCACCCAGGGACCTAAGGTTAGAAATGGCATCATGACACTTTTCACTGACAAAAAAAAAAAAATAAAATAAAATAAAAATTACATAGATAAAGCCCTTCGTAAAGTGTGGGCTGTACTTGTCAGAACAATTTTTTGTATCTCCTTGAGACATGGGCTTCCAGGAATCCCTGCAATTAGTCTACTGCAATATTTTCCAACCAGTCCTAGGGCTCCAACTACAACAGGGATTATTATTATTATTATTATTATTTTCCTTTGCTTTCTGTTTAGTACAATTTGATGTTAAGTGATACTTAACGTGTACATTTTGACATTATTTACGCTGAAATGGAAACACTCTACTCCGTAGATTGAATAAAGATTTTAATTCGAAATTCCTTGGAGGTTTCCAGGATCAACAATCACTTAATGATGACTGGAGGACATAATGGTGGCTGGAGGACATAATGGTGACTGGAGGACATAACGCCCGAAACGGATGATAACAACACTAAAGATGAGGTCATTAGTGCAGGTACAAATAATAGAAGTAATGATAACTAATCCTCCCAGAAATTCAAGCAGAAACTAACATGTAAAAGTGTTTATATTTCCTTTACATTGATAAAGCTCTCCTGATTAAATGTGTAATTCCACACACTGAAACGTTTCGAATCTTTTGTAAGTATAGTCTGCCAGGGATCGTGTTAGTCTGTACCCCATTTTTTATTATCCTCCAATTATTATAAGCGTAACAGCAGTTTTAAGACGCCAGGCTTTTCAATTTCAAGATCTTTATGTTTATTTATTCTGTCATATATATCTACCTAATGGTACTGCTATATCTACAAAAAATACATTAAAATATTTATTATTAAGAGAGAAAGAGAGAGAGAGAGAGAGAGTTAATTTCATCATGCATAGGGGACATAACACAGAGAAATGAAAAAGCCTAGTGGCCCATTCTGACCAATTAAAACCCAGAATTGGAGAGGAAAACTCCATGACAGAAGAAGATCTTGACAGAGAAGAAAGAATGAGTTCTTCAGATCAGGATAATGCAATAGAAGACGAGCTTATGGATGATAGCGGGAGTGACTCAGACACCAAAGAAGATAAAATGAGACCAAGATCTCCATTAAATATATCAGGAGATAAATCTCAAGTGGAAGTTGAGGAAGGAAACACATAATGATCCATTCTTATCAATTAAGACACAGAGTTAAAGAGGAAGATGTCGTAATGGAAGAAGACATTGACAGAAGAGAAAGGATGAGTTCTTCAGATCAAGATACTGCAATAGAAGACTAGCCTATGGATGATAGTGGGAGTGACTCAGACATGGGAGATGAAATGAAACCAATATTTCCATTAAAAGGATCAGGGGATAAACCTCAAGAGAGAGGGAGAAAGAGAGAAAGAGAGAGAGAGGTTGGAGAAGATGTTCGAGGACACCCAAAGGTATTAAAGCTGTTCGGTTCAGGGAGGTGTAGTGGATTGGTAAATAGGATTGTACCTATTTGCATATGATAAGTAGAAAAGTTATAAAGTGTATAATAAAGAAACAGGCAGACGTCGACTACAGATCACGTGTCGTAGACCAACACAATACAACAAAAGGTATACAAGGCACATATAGCACAGCCAAAGGTGTGCGATATCGGGACAGGATTTGATCAAGGTCTGCAGGTTTGGACCGATAAGAAATAACTTCAGTTCGGGCAAACCTGTTATCTGCGACGGTCACCGATTGGAAGAGGGGCATGCCAAACTTGCTAAGTGCAGGCAATTGACAAACAAAACTGTAGTACTGAACGAAATATTTACTGTGGCTCATCTTAACTGACCAAGACAAATCGTATAGATGTTGACATCTCAAATCAGTTAAGATCATGACAGCCATGCCTGGTGCTGCATCAATTATTATTATTATTATTATTATTATTATTATTATTGTGATTATTATTATTATTTCCTTCTGTGTTCCAACCAGAGACCTAAGGTCAGAAATGGCTTCATGGCGCTTTCCACTAATCATTAAAAAAATAATTAAACTAAGATCACAAATATTTTAAATAGATAAAGCTCTTCGTGAGCTGTATTTGTGAGTAAATCTTTTTGTATTACTTTAAGGCATCGGCTACCAGGAATAACTTCAGTGAGGCTATCTGAAACTTTATTATCATTATTATTATTATTATTTCCTTTGATTTATGTTGCATACACATTTCCTTCCGGGTCCCAACCAGAGACTTAAGGTTAGAAATAACTTCATGTCGTTTTCCACTGATTATAAAAAAAAAACAAAAAAAAAACTAAGGTCCCACAGATTTTTCTATCTGAAACTTTATTATTATTATTACTATATTTATTTTATTTCTTTGATTTCTGATGCGTACTCATTTCTTTGCAGGTTCCGCCTAGGGACCTAAGTTTAGAAATGGCATCATGACATTTTCCACTGAAAAAAAATTATATAGGCAAAGCCCTTCGTGAGGTGTGGGCTGTACTCGTGAGTACAATGTTTTGTATTTCTTTAAGGCATGGGCTTCCAGGGATCCCTTCAATTAGTTTACTGGAATCTTTTCCGACCAATCTGAGGGCTCCAACTACAACGGGGATTGTTGATGTTCCCATGTACCACATTTCTGAGATTTCAATTTCAAGCTCCTTATATTTTGATAGCATTTTGAAGATCTTCAAAGATATATTGCAGTCTGCAGGTACTGCTATGTCAATAAGGATGCACATTTTTTGTGTGTGATCTCTAATAACAATGTGTGGGGGGTTAGATTTTATTGTTCTGTCTGTGTGTATTGAGTAGTCCCATAAAATTGTAACAAGTTCTATCTCCGTAACCGGGTCTGGGTGGTGTTCATACCAATTTCTCTCAGTTTCTTTCCCGTAGAAGTTACAGATTTTCCAAAGCAAATATTGGCCAACTCTGTCATGCCGGGTTCTATAATCAGTGGGTGCCAATACCGTGCAACCTGATACAAGATGATCGATTGTTTCTGGGTAATTATCTCAGCACCTGCATTTTAGGCTAACACAATAATTTCGTATGTGTGCTTGAAAATTTCGGGTCAACAAGCACTGATCCTGTGCAGCAAGGATAAAACCATCCGTTTCAGCTTTTAACCATGCAATACGTAGTCACTGGTGGGTACGGGGCTTGTTTGGTACGGGCAGAGTATTGGACATGAAGTGGTTTTTCTTGCCATTGTTTCTGTATCTGGTCGGTTGCATTTGTTTTTGCTTTCTTTTTTTATGTATTTTGCAATTATTATTATTATTATTATTATTATTATTATTATTATTATTATTATTATCTTCTTTAACATTTGTTTACTATTTAGTACAATCCCTTACCGAGTCATTATCCGAAAACTGGGGTAAAACAAAGTAATAAATATTAGTAAGAATTCCGGTTACATAAATTCGGATGGGGGTAAGACGATATAGTAAATATTAGTACGCATTCAATATGCACAAATTCCACTTAGTAAGATAAGACATCTCTTCAACTTAGTTTAATAATTGAAAATCATAGAACTATGAAACCCGTGAAGTTACTCTAAATAAATATACTTGAAGACTCCAGTTGCATATTTTCAATTTTTTTTTCACCCCCCCACATATATATATATATATATATATATATATATATATATATATATATATATATATATATATATACTATGTATTTAGGCAGCAAATGTTCTTTAAGACAGATATTATTAAAGGCAACATATATTTTATGCCGTTATATTTTAATGATCGACATTTTCAAATTACGAATAAAATTCCGTCAGAAATTGATATAGTCCGAAGCCTGCTCAGACATATTTGTGTTCATTCCACGCATACAGAGCCCAACTGTGGTTTATACTGCAACTAGCAGACGTTAGTTACATTTTCTGGGAGAGTCGGTCACGATGACTTGTGACTTCATACTAGCTTAATCAACAGTATGGTTTTCAGGCACACATGCCGTACGCTGGGATCACCTCTCCCAGACTGATGACATCAAGAGGTCACCTTCTTGACAAATTGCCTATAGTGAGATTCGAACCCGGGTCTCATAAGGCGAACCTTTTAACCACTCAGGAACGTGCGCATATATATATATATATATATATATATATATATATATATATATATATATATATATATATGTATATATATATATATATATATATATATATATGTATATATATATATATATATATATATATATATATATATATATATATATATATATATATATATATATATATATTTATAATTATTTATTTAAAATTTATAACATAAATATGTTATAAAATCACTAGAAAAATAGTCATTTTGTTTCAACACTTCCGGTGTCTTATCAAGTGATGGTGTTGAATGTTATTTAACATCATTACTTGATAAGACACCGGAGGTGTTGAAACAAAATGGCTATTTTTGTAGTGATTTTATGACATATTTGTTATAATTTTTTAAATAAATAATTATATCTACTCTACACTGTATTGAGCACTCTTTTAAGAATAATAATTGTTGGTTATTGGAATTCATTCCGTATACACCAATTATATACTTTGGTATATATATATATATATATATATATATATATATATATATATATATATAATTATTTAAAAAAAAATGATTCCTTCGCTACATAAGAGTTCTTATGTTTCAAAAACCAGAGCCAAAAACCTCAATAAAATTATTAAAATTAAATTGAATTAAAGTATCAGGCCCTGTTTCATCCTGAAGCGGAAATTGAGGAATAACCGATCGAGAAATTTACTCATCTTTATAAACATGTTTATTCGTAAAATTAATTACTATGCAAACGGCTGGAGCGACCATTTCGGTGAGGGGCGGTAAGAGTTAACAATTAGCATCAGAATATCAGTTACCTATTTTTCTATATATTTGCACGCACACACACACACACACACACATATAGTGATTGCAAAAATAAAAAAATAAACATTTATTATAATAAATCAAGCATCATGATAATTTTAGAAAAAAATATGATGTTCGAGATCTAATGTAATTCGTTCGAGCGAGGGAGAAATTTGTTTGAATCGATCCACGTCACTTCGAACGTGCCTGCGACAATTTGCATGTTGGGAATTTCCCTCTCCACCCGGTTGATAATGATCACCCTGGCAACATACCATTCAGACCGCCATCATTGCCACTTAAACAAACAGATAACGTTGAAGTGCCTTCCGGAGATTTTATTAAATAGTGCTTTCTCAAATCAGCCTCATTTGTCGCCCTCTACCCTCCCCAACATCACACATCCACTGACACGTACGCATGCGCACACACAACTTAATACAAATTGTCATCGACGCTTTCTAACACATATTTACACTGCCGCTTAACTTTCTACTCTTCTGACGTTTGTTTTTTCTGAGTTGGCTTTTCATTACAATAATGTAATAATAAAAATCTAACCATATATAAAAGAGCGACGGGTAAAAAAAAAAAAAGAAATAGAATGAGCAAAATGGACGCAGTAAAATGGAGAGGGTGGTGCTGTTATGGTTGGAAAATGTCACATACGTTGTCTAACGTCCGCCATTTTTTCTTCATCCTTTGAAGCTGAGAAGATCCTTGCGCGATAATTACATAACCTTTAATAAGACATCGGAAAAAGATTCCCCAAAGCATTCGTTTATTTATCTATTTATTTAATAATTCATTCGTTTATTGATTTATTGCTTATTGCAAGGTTTCAGTCGATCAGCTTCGGGATGAAAAGAAGAAACGGTTAATATTTTTTGCAAAATAATCATAAAAATTAGAATAATGAAACGAATAACAATATAATACACACATTATATGTGTATTAAAAACATTGCTGAATAAAGTGATGTCTGTGTTTTATATATATATATATATATATATATATATATATATATATATATATATATTAGGTTGGTGCAAAAATAATGACGTAATAATGTCGTTTTTTGACGTATAACGTCAAAAACGATATAATTACGTCATTATTTTTGCACCGACCTAATATATATATATATATATATATATATATATATATATATATATATATATATATATATATATATATATATAAACACATACATATATCCGTCTATGCCACGTGGAAGTAGAACATTCTATCCCAGTGAACGAAATAAAGGGTTCGGTTCGAAATTCCGGTAACCTGAAGAAGGCCGGAGTATGATAATGAAGATGAGGATAACAGCCCGAATAATATAAATAATGTAAACACAGACATATATATATATATATATATATATATATATATATATATATATATATATATATATATATATACCAATTGTAACCTGCAAAGGAAGTTAGTTTAAAAAAAGATACAGAAATGAAGAAAGGAATAGAGAAGATACAATATATAGGATTGGTGACTGTGGTAACAGCACCTGTGTTCGGTTCACTAATTCATAGAACTGCGACAGATTTAAATGAATTGGTTAAAACCTTTATCGACTGTATTTTTCAAAATATTATATTATTACATGTTCTCTTGAACGGAAATTACTTATGATGAATATCCTAATAATGAGAAAACTTTGGCAAGAACCATTAAATCAATCATAAAGCAAGGAACATGTGATATATCTCTACTGCTCAAAAGAGATATATCTGCTCCCATTATATATATATATATATATATACGTATACAGTATATATATGTAGCAACATGATGTATGAACCGTTTGCATTAAATCTTGTTTATTTACTTCGACCCATTCTTATAATAGGAGACCAGCAGAAATAAGTTAAATAAATATTAAATATCTGTGAAATTAACTGAAAATTATAATTATTACTAAATCTCTTGACAGATGTTGCCATTTCTTTTGGGAAATTTAACCCTATTTGCTTGTGCCATTCCATATCATTCTATTTCTCCCGCGCATGGACGGAGAGAAATATATATTTGTCTCTGCACATTTTTCCATCATCCTAAATCAAAGTATTCCTTCCTTTCTATCTATCTATCTATCTATCTATCTATCTATCCCATTTTTAAATATCTATAGCAGCAATAAATATCTATTTACCTATCTTATTCTGTTCATTTCTATCTATCTATCTATCTATCTATCTATCTATCTCTCCCAGTGTTAAATATCTATCTATAGCAGCTATAAATATATATCTCAGTTTTTAATATGTATGTATGTATGTATGTATGTATGTATGTATGTATCTATTCGCAAACAGTATATTAGTTATATTGTAAGTGTCATATGCATCATATATATATATATATATATATATATATATATATATATATATATATATATACTTATACTTTTAGTTTCCTCATCTATTATAAAGTAAATTAAATAATACAAAATATGGAGAAATAAAAAAGATGGTGATGCATTATTCCTTTTGAATATCACTGTCTCCTCATTTATACGACGTTCGACACACTTCCGTTACCATTTATCTCGAGCCGAAATAACTTGATTTTACTGCAGTATACAGTCTTCCAACAATGAATTATGGAAATAAACGAAAAATTAACTTATAATTATTTATTCTTTTCCCTCAGTGCATATTTACACATTATAATTATTGGGAGAGTTGCATGTAAATTTTTAGCTGCACACTGACACATGCGCACACGGAAGTATACCCACATCGGCTTCATTAATCTAATACACAAATATACATCACCCCACACGCATATATATATATATATATATATATATATATATATATATATATAGGTGTGTGTGTGTGTGTTTATGGGAAGTGCTTCCGAGAAGCCAGTGGAATTTGAAGAGTACATGTGCACCAAATGATGTAGTACGGTCATTTGCCGCTGACTTTTATGAGCAGTGCATTGGTGATATCACTTTATACGTATCGAACAGCGAATATTTCGAATTAGACGATTTTTTCTCTTGTTAAAATTCCCGAACATATATATTTCTGTTCACAAATTCTTCACATATACATATACATGGTGATCGAAAACTAAATCCTTATTTTATGTCCAGATGAACTCTTCAGTCTAACTATAATTTTTGCAAAACGGAAAAGTCCATCATACATAAAATAGAGAGTTACTTTTCAGTCACCCTATATATATATATATATATAAATTTATATATATATATATATATATATATATATATATATATATATCCAAGAGGATAGAATCCAGGTAGAGTTCAATGTCCAGGACAGAGCAAGAATATAATATAAAAGGCTCAAATACTAATATTCCAATTTATTATTCCAATAATTTATTACATTGGAATCGTAATCACGATCCAATTCATCAGACCTACAAATTCAAAAAGAAATCGGAAAAATCGGATATATATATATATATATATATATATATATATATATATATATATATATATATGCATTTGAGACAAAATTCCCTCACACACTAAAAATAAACGTAACACCATGTACTTGGTGTTTCGAGAACAAATAATTATATAAATAAAATATTCTATATAGTGGAGACTTTGAAATCAACACTGCATGTTGACTGGCAGTTTCACACCATACGCAATCATGAAACCTAGAATATTGCTTGTAGAGCGCATTTTTTTCTTTAATCAGATTTCTCGAACATTCAATTCAGTGGACGAAAATAAATAAATAAATATACTGTTTAATAAACAAACATAACGCCTCTCAAGTACGATTATCCGCTAAGAATAACGTTTAAAGTGATACAAATTTGTCGGGTTAATAAAATATCAACAAACACCTGATGAAGTCCAGAGGGCGCAACAGTCGAAACGTTTTGATAACAACAACAAAGGTGAGAATAATCGTCTGGGTGTTCTGCAAAACATATTGACTATGCAGATGACCTATCACTGCAAGCACAATTATCAATGCCACAGTACTCCTACATCATTTAGAAAATGCTCTCAGTGATGTTGGACTCCAGTTTGGGGCTCGCTGCTTAGGCTTTTTCTCTTCCTGATGGTCATAGATTATTTCTTCCTACAGGTGATGATTTGTCTTTTTCTTCTCGCTTAATTTGACTGTGTTCTCTATGATGTCCTGCAGTTTTCTCTCTGTATCTGCTATCAATACATCTGTCTTTATTATATTAAGATTACGCCAAATAATCAGTGTTCTTTTACATTGTCAGATTAAGCTGTTAGAGCATTTAAATCATAGAAGAAATCGCCGTAAGGAAGAGGAATCATTCAATTCAAGTATAGAGCCATTCTCCTTTTCACTCGTGTCTTCAAATACTTCGGGATTCAATGTAGTTTAGTTTTTTTTTTTTTTTTTTTTCTTCAGAGGGGAATCTCTTCAGGACGTAGCCGACGGTAGGTGATTCTCTTCATGACACAGTCAATGGTATGTGACTCCCTTCAGGACGTTGTCGACGACAGGTAAAGCTTTTTCGACGGTGACTCTCTTCAGGACATAGTCAGCGGGGACTCTTTTCAGGATGTAGTCGACGCTAGGTGATTCTCTTCAGGACGTAGTCAACGGCGGCTCTCTTCAGAGCATAGTCGACGGTATGTGACTCCCTTCATGACGTTGTCGACGGTAGGTAAAGCTCTTCAAGCTGCAGTGTGACTCTCTCCAGGACGTTGTCGACGGTGGGTAAATCTCTTCAGGACGCAGACGACGGTGACAACTTCAGAATGTAATTGACGGCGACTCTCTTCAAGGCGTAGTCGTCGGTCATTGACTCCCTTCAAGATGTTGTCGACGTGGACTGTTCATGTTTCAGTCGGCGGAGTCTTTCTTCGAGACATAGTCAGCGGTGAATCACTCTCTTCTGGACGTAGTCGATAGTGAGTGAGTCTGTTCAGGACATTGTCGACAGAGACACTCTACAGATTTATCTTTATTATCTGTGAAGAGTCGCAACTTATTGAAAAAGATAGTGAAGCGATTTCTCCGCTTTCTCTTCATAATATTCGCCACATTTTCCTGTGTTGATACTTTGCTTCAATCTCGTTTTATTTCAGTATAGAATCTGATAACTCTACCGTATTGACCATGTTCACCATAGTTTATGAATATAGAATACAGCGCAGTCCGTAATCTGTTGAATGAAAGAACTCACCCTTCGAGATCAAAGGCTGGCAGTGTTTTATTCAACAGATTACGTACTGCGCTGTATTCTATATTCATAGACTATGGTGAACATGGTCGACAAAGGTTATGAGCCCAGGTTACGACTGTATTTTGACGGAGACGAGTCAAAATACGAATTGTGGGAAGTGAAATTCCTAGGCTACCTTAGAATACAAAAACTTCATGACATCATTCTTTGCCAAGATGCGACCTTGTTCGCCGAATTAATACAATGCCTGGATGACAGGAGTTTGTCTTTAATAATGAGAGAAGCCAGGGACGACGGCCGCCACGCTTTAAGACTATGGTGAACATACCGACTTTGAAATTCCTTTTCTCACTTTACATTAAATACGTTAGCCGGCCGCGGCTACTGGAATCGGCGAACCGAGTTCAAATTTCAGACTAGTCTGTTGCATACACTTTCGCACCTATGCCCGTAGAAAACCTATGTATCTACCCCAGCTTTAGCTTAACAAGCTTGGTAGATGGAGTCACCAGATTTACCTGGACACCAGACTAAGATAAGGAAAACTATGAATTCTAAACCGTGGAGAAGGCAATAGGATATCGCTCCACTATCTTTCTCAATAATTTACGACTCTTCTCAGATAATAAAGACAAATCTGTAGAGAGTCTCTGTCGACAACATATTGGCTCACTCACTATCGACTACGTCCAGAAGAGAGTGATTCACCGCTGACTACATCTCGAAGAAAGTCTCCGCCGACCGAAACATGACTACATCCTGAAAAGAGTCAGCGACCGTCGACTACGCCTTGAAGAGAGTCACCGTCAACTACGTTCTGAAGAGAGTCACCGTCGTCTGCGTACTGAAGAGATTTACCCACTATCGACTATGTCCTGAAGAGAGTCACCCACTGTCGACTACATCCTGAAGAGCTTTAACTACCGTCGACAACGTCTTGAATAGAGTCACATACCGTCGACTATGCTCTGAAGAGAGCCGCCGTTGACTACTCCCTGAAGAGAATCACCTACCGTCGACCACGTCCTGAAAAGAGTCCCCACTGACTATGTCTTGAAGAGAGTCACCGTCGACTATGTCCTGGAGAAAATCACCGTTGACTACTCAGTGAAAAGAGTCACCGTCGACTACGTCCCGAAGAAAGTCACTCACCGTCGAAGAGAGTCCTGAAGAGAGTCACCATCAACTGCGTCCTGGAAAAAGTCACCGTTGACTACGCAGTGAAAAGAGTCACCGCCGACTACGTCATGAAGAGAGACAATGTCGACTGCGTCCTGATGAGAGATAACGCCGACTACGTCTGGGCATGTCATTAAAAATTGTACACAATAAATATCATAGAACTGTAATCGAAAATGTTTTGAAAAATAAATTGGTTACAAGCAGATTATAGAAATTACTGGAAACAATCATGATCTTATGAGAGGGAAAAACCTAGATGCTCAATCCTAATTTTGAAATTCGAGCAATCGGGGTTCATAAAACATCTAATGATCAAATCTTTCATTTTACTTCCAACCCCTTGGAGAATACACTTTCTTTTTTGTGATCATTAAATGGAAGATGAGGAGGAACGCGTGACCGTTTTTTGGGCTCCTTTTCAAGAGTTCTTGATCTTGAATTTAGTTGTCATTGTGACATTACCTCGACAGGGAATCTAAAAAGTAGGGGAGGGTCTATCGATTACATGATTTTCGTATCGATCTGGGTCGTTTAACTATGACTTTAACAACAGTGCAATTTAAAAAAAAAAAAAATTAATGTTGCCAAATTTAATCCACTTCCAGTGCATTGAGCTAAAGCGCACTTCAGGATGGCCGGAAATCGAACTGATCGAAATGACGTGATAAAAAAAAAAGTTTGAGGAAAACACAGAATGTCAAATGTAGAAGACAGCAGGAAGATTTGATGACCAGAGCAAATTTTACCGAAATTATCGCAAATTGATTTCTTCATATGCTACAATAAATAAATAGATAAAAAATAGAATAAAATAAAATAAATAAATAAAAAATAAAATAAATAAATAAAAAATACAATAAAAAAATAAATAAATAAAAAATAAAATAAAATAGATAAATGTAGTTGCATATAATTCTAGGGTCAACAGAAGTCCGGAAGTCACAACAGTCGAAACGTTGTGATAATGAAGACAAAAAGCGAGAACATTTGGTCCTATTGCTAGTGATGAAGGCACGATAGCTTAATGGATTGTGGCTAGAGTAGAGAAATCCGGTAGCCGAGTTCGAATTCCAGTCGAGTTCACTGACGTGCTAATAACCTTGGGGAAGGTATAAATCCAACTCTTCCCTAACCCAGCTATGGGTAAATAATAGGACAGACTGTTTTCTACAGCTTCTAGGAGAATGAAAACTCTGAATTGAAAACTGCAGCCCTGGCTAAGCACATACTATGCAAGTAAGGAAAGGATCGTTTGTATTGAATCGATGATCACAGTCGATATTGTTTAAAGTAATGAAAATGAAAATACAATAATTTAGGTGCTCGATGGACGAATGAAAGCCCTCGATCTCATATATATATATATATATATATATATATATATATATATATATATATATATATATATACCGTTTATAAATCTAAGGTTTCACTTTATTAAAGCTTCATCAGAGAATGGGATAGAAAGAAATTCTGGTATTTTTATTTTTGCTTTTTATTGCTTTAGCAGGTTTCATGCAGATTTGAGTTGTTAAACAGTGTTCATATAAAATATGCTATTCTGAATACAAGACATTTCGAAGTTCCCTCAAAATATAGGTTTCCAAGCCTAACCGAAAAAAAACGGTAAATATTTCTTTATACAGGTAAGTCTATCATAATTCTAGTTTTTGAGATTCCGATAGTAATGTATATATTCCAATGATCCTTTGTGCATACATGAAATATACCTTATTAAGTTTCTGAAAAATAAAAATTTACTAAATCAAAGAAATTAAATAGCTATTTTTGTAGGCACTGTCAAATATTTTCCTTAAATAATAATTAATTTTGACAAAAATAAATAAAAAAGAGAAAAGAAGAGAGATGAAACATACATTTTTATTCTTGATCATTAATTACTAATTTGTTTAAATACGAAATTAAATTCTAATATATTTATTTGTAAAAATACCGAATAGTCCATTAGTTATTAGGAGGAGGAATGGTTCTTTAAATCTGTAGGAATAAAATTTAAAAACTATGACTTATTCATATTTAGATGAACCTTTAAGAAAATCTTTGTGTTTAAAAATATGAATTAAGCGGGTAAATAAAAATGCCAAATTTTTTGTCATTGAAAACCCAGGTGATACGCTGGATAACAGATGTCTATGTTTCTGTGTAGGCGCCCTCAGCCACCTAAACTGGACCTGACTTTGTAAGTAACATAGATTTGATACATAAGCTGTCTAGGGAAATTAAAACCCAACCACCCCTAAACAAAATAGAAACAGAAAACAAATTTTCCTTAACCTTAACAACTCAAAATATTAAGATAGTCTGCGCTTGTAGATTTCTTAAAAAGTTATTCCTAACATCGCTTGACAATGTAACGAAACTCTGGATTTCAAGTTCAATTTTTATAATTAAACTTACAATTTTAATTTCAGTTTTGAAACATAGAAATTTCTGTGTCGTGATGGAATCATATTTTTTAAAAAAGAAAATAATTATAATATATATATATATATATATATATATATATATATATATATATATATATATATATATATATATATATATTCAACAACCATTTGTAAAAAGCATCTATTTTAAACGACAAATATTCAGGGGTGAATAATAATAACACGTATCGCGTATCAGGAAGTTAAATTTTCATATAAAAATACCCGTAATCACTACTTATCACGTTGCAGACTTATTAATGTAACAAGTATACTTGCGTGTGCATACATATAATTTCGCATATTTACATATAATTTACTGATAGTCTCTCTCTCTATATATATATATGTCTCTCTCTCTCTCTCTCTCTATATATATATATATATATATATGTATGTATGTATGTATGTATGTATGTTTGTATATTTAAACATGTATTATTAAATAAACAGACAATGAATGTCTATTATGTCTGAGCATGAGCCGTTCTACTGTTAGAATATTTGCTTTCATTTCCGGTGAAAATAAAGACAAAAATTGCCCAACATTAGGATATATTTTTTATTAAGTTGGTCCTAAGCTTTTGGCTCACATGAGTCATCCTCAGAATGGTTATACAGGCATGAAACAAAGACATCCAAGTTGGTATTTTGGTATTTTGACGTATAAAATTGCTATGCGACGACAACGGTCGCGGAATATATATATATATATATATATATATATATATATATATATATATATATATATATATGTTTCATTAAAAACGACAGACAAGGTACTACCGTTAAGCTTTTTATTTAATTGTTCTTGCCTTCGAACAAGAGCTTTCTTTTTTAGACAAAGAGTATACAGTTTTTACACACTCTTTGTCCAGAAAGAAACCTCTTGTTCGAACACAAGATCAATTAAATAAAAGGTTTAACGGTAGTACCTTGTCTGCCCTTTCTAATGAAACATGCATAAACGAATGATTGCTACCTAAATATACAACTATATATATATATATATATATATATATATATATATATATATATGTATAACTGTCAGTTCCACACATCAACGCAATCTTCAGATCACATGCCACTATTCCATTAGTGGACTCATTACTTATATATATAGGATACTGGAGGATAGAGGGAGAGTGAGAAAAGGAGACCTTCTTTTGTGTTTTCATCGTAACTTGGTGCTGTTTTATAAATAACCTTCAAATAAAAGGTTAGGGAGCCCCAAAGAATACCGGAAAGAGCGATAACAGCTACTGGACTCTAGAAGAGAAAACAATGGCATAATCAAGATGTCGACATTCCACACTCCTTCAACCAAAAGGTTAGGAAGGAAACTACCATCAATACTAGAAAGAACTATAACAGCTAATGGACTTGAAAAGCCTATAAATTGTTATAAGAGAAAGGTTTTATAAATTTCAATCGAAAGCATTACTGGCTACTCGGTCAATGAATATCAAATGTTTCTTTGTAGGGAAATGGTTACTATTACCATTACTCTTAATATATGTTTTGAGAGGGTTGTGCTGTTAGCCATGCTGATATTTCTAAACACCTTTTTTTCTGATATTGAACACTCTTTCCTCATAAATATATCAATTTTTAAACCACACACACACACACACAAATATATTTAGTAGTTAAATTCCCTGATCAATTCCGTGGACAAGAAAAATTGGAATAAGATGCCAAATGGAAAAAGAAACTTCCGACATTTTCAAGGCAAAAATGAAATCGAAAAAGTTTTTGTTATAGTTACATTACAAAATCCAAATTTAAAAAAGAGAGAGACGCTTCTGCGTAAGCCACTTTCTGGTTAATGTAAATTTCTTTTAGAGTAATGTAACTATAACAACAAAAACATTTCGATTTCATTTTTGCCTCGAAAAAATCGGAAGACGAAACGCGTCGGCAAAAAACTAAAATTTGTCTTGTCCACAGAATTCATCTAGGAATTTAACTACATTGTCGACATGAAAAGAAAAAAAAAAAACTCTTAAAATAAAGGAAATGTCCGGTGGAACAGATTGCCGAGTATATACTTCCCCGATCGCAACAATCTTAAACTTTTGAAGCCCATGGAAAAACAATTTTATATCCACGTAATCTTCAATTTCCTTCTCCTCCTCTTACGTCTGTAAAACAATTTTATTCAGCACCCCTCTACCTTGAGTGGCTCCTGGGCCTTGCATTGGGTGAACAATAGTGAAAAAAAAATTGCCTATGCTACCACAAATGCCTTCATTTTCATCTTCACCGATTTTTGGTCGGAATAAAAAGAAAAAAAAACGAAAAAAAAAAAAAAACGAATGAAAAAAAAAAAGATGATGTAACCTCGACCTTTTTACTCGGTTATCACGCTGATCAAGGGGTTTCATTGACTTCATTTTGATTTTCAACAAGGAATTAAATAGAACATTTTTCAAACATTCCCATACAGCTTCATCTTCATCAGTCTCCTTCTTCCTGACAAGTAATTCGCTCATCGCGACATTTCTTTCTCCTTTTTACTCTTCTTTTTTGTTTCTTTCTTGCGGGTGTTGCAACGTCATCCCTAAGTCATTCATTAAGGAACTGCTCCAAGAGGCACGGTGCGTGACTGAAACGAGACGCAGGGCACGAGTTTCAGTTTGTGCTTGTTGATTTCTACTCTAACAGTCAGGCCCCTCCGTACAATGACATCAGCCTCATAACACGTGACAATAATAATAACAAAAACAATAATAATAATAATATGGTTATTATTATCATCGTAATTATAATATTTAAACGTAAATAATAAGAGTAATTGAAAATATTATTAATAATTATATCAAATGTAAGAAGACAAAATATATGGTTGTTAGCAAAAAGGGACAACCGAACATGCGAATTATATATTGAAGATATCAATATCAAGCAACTACACAAATTTAAATATGTAGGTAGTGATTTAACAGAGGGAAAATGCGACAATCCGTAGGCGCATTGGAATAGCGAAAAATGCCTTCGAATAGCTAAGCAAAATAATAAGAAACAGGAAAATTCCGTTAGATACAACAACGAAAAACAAGTGTACCGAACTGTTACGTAATATCAGCCCACCTATATGACATTGTGTTATATAGGAATAAAGTGTCGCTGCCGACTCTTGAGTTTCAACATAGATCGCCAGTGAGTAAACACAGGCAATCCCATTATTGAATTAAGTAGACCACGTGACCATAGAGGAAACGCATAGATATAGGAAGTAGCTGACTACTAACGATCGTTATTTCTAGTCTATTCTCTATACTATATGGATCGTTATTTCTACTCTATCCTCTATACTATACGGACCGCTATTCTCTACTCTATTCACTATACTATTCTCTATTATTATACCGTTTATTATTAGGGCGAATATTATCGAGCAAGTACTATTACTGCGAGTGATATTCGAAGGCATCTGACACCAGTATTGTTCAACGGCGTTACTATAGTTGTATCAGCGATTACAAAGTCTCTACTACAATGAGTATTACGAAAGTGACAACGAGTATTCGTTGGCATTACAAAAGTGGCAATGAGTTTTCATTGACATCACAAAACAGTGAATGCTGGACAATTCCCTAACAGACTTGAGGCAAAGAGATTTGGGTCTACAGAAGCATGATGAGAATACTATGGACTGAGCATGGGAGCAACGACAAAGTTTTAGAGAAAGCTAGCGGAGATACCCGGCGTTGCCTGGGTGTACATGGCTGCAATTATATAACCGCACTCCTGTATACGCGCATCCCCTGTCTAGAAATGTCTGCCTGCGTCCCCGCTTGCATGCATCATCCGTTGGTGTACTAAGCTATTCACATCTCATCTTTTTTACGGTATGTCCTTCGTGTTTGATTGTTCTTAATAAAATAATTCCAACGATAAAACCTTCTTGCTCGGAGTTAAATTGTTTCAATGTTTTAGATATTCACTAAATTTTCTTCGGCCGTAATAACTTTCAAATAGTATGGCATTTTTCATAAATATAATAATCAAACAAAAACAAGGATGAAGCGTCAGAGCTTGCTTCAACTGCTAGTGCAAATGCATGAACGCCACCCCACTTTTTCGTTCGGTTACTACAAAGCTGGACTTAATAAGAGGTTCAGCGGGAATTTTTCCCTTTTAATGCTTCAATAAAGCTTCTCAAAATGTCTTTGAATCAAAGGTTGTTCGAATGCCAATTTAGGATGGAACCATATGAAGAATCTATTGGCTAAATGGCAAAAGCCGATTTTGGACCTAGTTTGTCGCAGATTTCGTCCACTTAACTGAAATAATCTAAACCAAACATTAACGCAAGACAACTTGTATGTCTTAAGTAATTTATATGGCAAATTTGGGAAGCATCGGATGAAAAACCAGAGAGTTATGGCAGAAGAAATGGCTTTTTGAACAGTTTTTCCTGGTTTTTCGTTATCCGCGGAAAGGCCAGCAGGATTAAAACCATACTAACTTATTTTTTGCATGATGGCAAATTTTTTGCGACATGTCTAAAGAAAATCGGATAAAAAATGAAGAAGTTATTCAAGTTTTTATTTTAAGTAATTTTTGTGTGAAGCTAATGTCACATGAAAACTATCTCACTCTACATAAACGTCATAACAAGAGCTGTGTTTTTCATTTAGCGCAAAGAACATCAGCTCATCCAGTAAACATTTTGTTCACGTCTAACTTTGCCTTGGTTTTTGTAAAAAAGGCGAACCTACCTTCAGTTTTATCGACTTTTCAGCCAAATCCGGGGGTCTGGAGATTGACATGTTGGTCTTGACTTATATTAGTAAATTTGCAACACACACACACACACACACACACGCACACACACACACACACACACACACACACACACACACACACACACACACATCTTCTGTTTTTTAGCTATAGAAGGAAACAAATAGGTTTAATATTATTAATAATTGGTAAGCAGATAATCCCAATCAGTATAATACAGTAAGCGGCTTTACACATGTAAATGTCACGCAAAGGACAACATCAACGTATCAAAACACCGTTTAAAATTATATTATTCCAAATTCTAAACGCCAAGATGGAGATTAATTCAAATATACGCTCTTAAGTAGGCGCCCGAGGGAGTCGTCAGTGATGTTAATTGATTTGGTTCATCAAGTTTCGTGTCTTTCAACATCATATATCCCATCGCCAAGTCGACCCAATCAGGGGAGATCAATCCCTGATTCCCCCTCGTAATCAAACGCTAGCAGATATTCTGGCCCTTTTAATGAATTAGACGATTGGATGTTTGTAACAACTAATCTACTGCGGGAACTATCTTTTAAATGGTCCACAGTCGGGACTGGTTTCTTTTCTTCATTTTCGGTGGATAACAGTCTCAATGGATAAGAGAGGAGGTAATATAACGTTCTTAAATTTATCAGTTTTGTTGTTTCCTATGTATGGTTTGATGCCTAAATATTTACGGTTTTATTTTTGTTTTGTAGTTAAGGGTGGGAACCTAAACTCAACTCCACACCACATTTCTATCGCTCAACCGGATTCCAAACACTAACACAGATCAAATGACTTTTAAATGGACGTATTCTCAACTTTCAAATAATTGTCCATTAACATGTCGTGTGTTTTAACGGTACACAAAAAGATAAAACGCAACAATATTCATTAAAAATGATTAAAAACCTATTTACAAATTATGGAGTAAAACCAATTCATCAGTTTTAAAAGGGCTTCTCTGCAGTTTCGTTTAATATATGTGTATTGCCATAATTTCTTGAGGAAAAAAAACAAAAAGAACAAAAACAAAAAACAAACCAAAAACAGTGGAGTGGTTTCCCGTTGCCCTTCCTGCGGATTAGAATTCAGAGTTGCCCTTCCTTCCTTCCTTCCTTCCTTCTACTCTATCTATCTATCTATCTATCTATCTATCTATCTATCTATCTATCTATCTATCATCCGTGGCTTGAGAACAGAGTCTAACCTACGATTAAACTCATAGCTGGATAGAAAAGAGATTTATTCGTGTCATAGTGTAAATGGAGTAAGTTTTTATTTATTTCAAGCTGATTGGTCCTTTGCATCCAATTTCAAAGAAGTTGAAGAATTGACGCGACGTCACGGCGTTTTTCCAAAGTTGGCTTATAATTTATTTTAAATTTTTTCTTCTACTCTGAATTTTAACGCACCCAAAAGTTCTTAATTATTTAATCCATCGAGGCTCGTCATTTTGATTTAATTTTCCTTATTTGACGGGGCGTCAATATTTCGACTCGCGAAAATATAGAAAAACAAATTTCATAGTCCCAATGAATGTGCAGAGAGCGGACATTTCTTACGATGAAAAATTAAAAACATTTCCATCACTTTCTATATCTTTGCTTATACGTTTTCACTTTATTACTTATTCTGTTGCAATTACGATATATATATATATATATATATATATATGTGTGTGTGTGTGTATGTGTGTAAATATATATATATATATATATATATATATATATATATACACACACACACCATAATACTATTAATAATAAATATACATTTTTACTCACCGTTTGGTCACCACGCAGGAATCTTCAGGTACTGATGGAAAACTGACTAAATATTACTATGCGTGTGCAGATACACATATAAACTAAAGCAAATACTTATTATTATATAGTGATTTTCCAAGCGTAGCTTAGATGTGACCCGAGGCCGAAAGTATGGGTCACTCAGTGAGGATCGAACTCACTTTTCAGTCGTAATTGACCTAGAGATACAAGGTTGCTAAACATTACACGACATTGAAGTATAATTATTTACCCGCTGCCCAACGTAGCAAGATGCGGCACAAGGCCAAGTTTATCACATCAAAGTATATATGTATATATACACAATTAAAAACGTAACTGATGGGATATATATATATATAATAATCGACTCTCCCGTCGAGATTCGACGTATGAGGGTCAAGCAGATCAGTTTCCAGGAAACCGACAGCCCGACACCGGCACATGCGATTTGATTATAGTGGTGAAGGCCTCGTGCAGGACCATCAACACTTTTTGGAGGGACGAATACAGAGAATGCCACAAGGTTCCCAAACGACCCTCCGCAGGTTTTGAATTCAGAGTTATCCTTCTCCTAGACCAGTTGCCATCCAAGGCTATAGAACCCAGTCTGTCCTGCTATTTTACCCATAGCTGGAGGGAGAAGAAGAAGATTCATACCTTTCCTAAGGGTATTAGCACGTAAGTGAATGTAATGGATTCGAGTGGAATTCGAAT
>OZ010572.1:49562456-49567456 GCA_963932145.1 Acanthosepion lycidas | reverse complement strand
TAATATAGTCTAATAGATGTTCGCTTGTTTAAGGGCTTATATTACTATGAGGTCTTATATCATAATATAGTCTAATAGATGTTCGCTTGTTTAAGGGCTTATATAATTATGAGGTCTTATATCATAATATAGTCTAATAGATGTTCCCTTCTTTAAGAGCTTATATTACTATGGAGGCTTATATCATACTATAGTCTGATAGATGTCCTCTTGTTTAAGGGCTTAGAGATGCCCTTTTGTTTTAGGGCTTATATTACTATGAGGTGTTATATCATAATATGATCTAATAGATGTTCCCTTCTTTAAGGGCTTATATTACTATGGGGGCTTATATCATACTATAGTCTGATAGATGTCCTCTTGTTTAAGGGCTTATATTACTATGAGGTGTTATATCATATGATCTAATAGATGTTCCCTTCTTTAAGGGCTTATATTACTATGAGGCCTTATATCATATTCTGGTCTAACAGATGCTCGCTTCTTTAAGGCCTTATATTACTGACTCATTCTGAGATCTTATAAATCATCATTTCTTTAAGAGCTTATATTAGGTTGGTGCAAAAATAATGACGGTTTTTGACGTATTTTTTAATGTCAAAAACCGTCATTATTTTTGCACCAACCTAATATTACTGTTTCATACTGAGGTCGAATTGATGATGTTCTTTTAAGCGCTTATATTCGTACTAAGCTCAATTAAATGATCGGTTTCTTTTAAGGACTTATAGAACAGATTCATTGTTTGGCATGAAACTGATACACTGGAGTCAATGTCTTGATTCCGACTCAATTCTAGTAAGTTTCAATGGCCTCACAAACGTTGTATTACTTTCCAGGAATGCCATTCTGTCCTTACTGCCTACTTTGGATGTGTTTTAACTGAGTTCAGTCCGTACATTTTCGGGGAACTCACGTTCATAAAAATAAAAATACGGTAATGAATGCGAAGAAAAGAAAAAGGAAAGAAAGTATTTTTTTTTTAGTATAAAACATGAAATAATTTACCAACAAGAATTCACTATAAAAGCGGACGGTCCGATCTCAACAGTTTTTGGTATTTGAGATCGATTCCAACTACTTGTTAGATTTTCTAATGTGCAAAATTGCTCACATCACAGAGTGATTAACTATCTGGCTTTATGCTTTAGCACAAAACCAATTACGACAATACAGTATTCGTATTTCCCTTTCTTTCTTTGCATTTTTCTGTATTTGGAGTTTGTTTTGATTTTTTAATCTTTCGTTCTCCAATAGTGGTCGCTATTGTATGCATATTCTGAGTAAAATCCAGAAACCGCGTTTCGCAGATTTTCTCTTTTGTATAATTATCAACCCCCCAGCTCCAAAAAAATGTCTTTAAAAGTTTTTAGTCTTTAAGACAGGAGACAGTTACGAAAAATATAGAAAACCATTACTTATTCACATTAAAACTAATCTCCCCTTCTTTGTTGTTTTTATCACAACGTTTCGGCAATTGTTCCCTGTGACCTTCTTCAGGTGCCTGTTGATCTGGAATAATAATAATAATAATAATAACAGTCAAATCTAATCGACCAGACATAGTGATCAAAGACTACAAGAACAGAATGTTTTTTCTTATTGATATAGAAATCCCTGCAAATTATAATGTATCTTTGAAGATCTTCAAAAAAAAAAAATGCCAAAATACAAGGACCTTGAAATCGAAACCTCAAAAATGTGGCACATGGAACACCAGCAATCCCTGTTGTAATTGGAGCCCTCAGATTGGTTGGAAAAGGTTCCAGAAGATTCAATGACGGGATTCCTGGAAGCCCATGCCTTAATAGAATACAAAAAATTGTTCTTACGAGTACAGCCCTCATCTCACGAGGGGTTTTATCTATGTAAAATATGTGTGTTGTTTTTTTCTTCTTCTTTTAATTGATCAGTAGAATATAATAATAATAAAAACAAAACTTATAATTTTAAGACAAACCCTGAGGAAAATATTGACCATCTAATATGTGGATGCTGTACCCTAGTACTTTTTATTTTTTTTTTTTTTTTTTTTTTTTTTTGTTTTTTAGTGATCAGTGAAAATGTCATGAAGCGTTAGGTCTCTGGTTGGGACCCGGTAGGAAATATATAATACAACAGAAATCAAAGGAAATAATAATAATAATAATAATAATAATAATAATAATAATAATAATAATAATAATAATAATAATGATAATGATGATGATGATAATAATAATAATAATAAAAACAATACTGAGAAAAGTGCTGGAGCATTTAGAAGATTTGCTGTCATTTGATCGCTAATGGAAACCATCAGACAAAACTGGTGCGATAAAGCGTCCAACTTAAAAAACATTAAAAGAGGAAAGAGGGTTGAATAAAAGTAAACGGAATTGTATAAATGTAAAAGAAAGAATAGAAAAGAATAAAAACAAACTGAACATTTAATACGGAAAATGAGGGGGGGGAGAGAACGAGAGTAAAAGGCATAGCAATGAAAAATTATGAAAAAAATATATTTGATTTCGTTTGTTCGAATCCGATGGAAATGATGACAATCTATAAAATGTTTCCTTCTAAACCAACCGTGTCTGCAGACGCCTGGGTCCCTATTTTTACGCCCTTCCTTCCTTCCTTCCTTTTTACCGATTTTGAAATAAGTGATTCGTATAGCCACAACTGAATAAAAGAGATTCCTTGAATTTGACTTCTATCGGAAAATGCACTCGTTGCCCTTTTAATGCTTTCGTATCGTTACACTTGCAGGTTGACATTAGCTGAAGCGATGTGTAAAAATAAAAGTTGCTGGTTGGCACAACAAAACACCCGACGAACAATGTGTGTGGTCTTATGTTAAAAAAAAAAATGTTTTATTTTAGTTGTCGGTATGAAGTTTCCCAGAATTAATGTTATGAAATATTGTAGGAAAAAAAAAAATATGAATAAATATATAAACATATAATAAATAAATAAATAAATAAATAAATAAGTAAAAAAATACTAAAATCTTTTTATAGGATAATGATATTTGACATGAAACATGTTTTAATTCTGACTCTTTCTACCAGGTTCTGGTTCTGACGATAAACTACATCCGGCAGCAACGCGAGATTGTAGGTTTTGAAGAGCGTGGAACCACCTTTTAAGTGCTGTTGTTCCCAGGTCCACCATGATGCAGGGTGGTAGCACCTCTTAGGATCCCAACTACAGTGTAACCCGGATATAAGATAAACCCGGATATAAGAGAGATTTTATCTGGTCCCAAATTAGAGCCATACTTACCTAAACAAAATAGACCAAACCCGGATATAAGAGAACCCCGTATATAAGAGACTTCTTCTCCGGTCCTGATAACTCTCTTATATCCGGGTTACACTGTATGAGCAAATAGTGAACTCCCAAATAAAAATCGACAGTACATTTTTATAATAAAATGAATAACAATAATTTTTTTTATAGCAAAATAACAATTAATGCAAAACAAAATTATAAAAATACATTTTTATAGTAAAATTACCAACAATACATTTTATAATCTAAAAAAATATATGTCTAAAAAACATACCTTTACTCTGAAAGCGTAAAATTTAGTACAAATTATCTTGTAGCTGAAAGCATAAAATTAGATACAAAATATTCTGATTTCAGCATTAAATAAACCAGAGAGGTGTCGATATGCCGGGAAACAAAATCAACCAATCAAACAACAAAGATGAGAGAACTTTTATGACATTAGTCCATATAATATCCTATAATTTCTTGACTCACACGGTATTCCAAAACATAACTTGAACAAAACTACAATATAAAACACACATATTACCGATTTTAGTTACGTCCACACAAAAGCTGAGTATCATTTACCATGGATTCAATTGTGAAAGCAGAATAACGTATATCATATTTTTATTCAAAGCTCCCTAAAAAATTTAATTTCGGCATTCTTCTTCTCTTATGTGTCGTGTCCCTTCAGGATGTAGGCGATCATGGCTCTCCACTTCTTCCTGTTCCTTTTAACTCTTAATAAGTTTTTTTTTTTTTTTTTTCTTATTTCCCTCAGGCCCTGTTCTACCACTTACTTAACCCCGTCAGAGTATATGACGCGTTGCTTTTCCTTGTCCCTCTTTCTCTCTATCGGCACTGTGAGTATCAGATTTTCCAAGCCCTCCTTTCTCATCATGTGTCCCAGAAATTTCAGCTGTCTCTTCCTGATGTTAAAATTAAATACCTCTTAAACCTTTTAATACGATAATTATATTTGACATGAAATTGTTAGGATTTTATTTCTGTTAGGCTCTATTTTTACAAGAGTCTGATTATACTACAAATGAAGAATTGCTGGCACATCTGGGCTGGAGCTGCACAATCCTCAATTTTCAGCCTTGACAGGGCGTCTACTAGGGCGGTTAGACAATCGCTGTTGCAGACGCCCGCTCAGGCATTATTGTTTGTTTAACACCCACAGAGACCAGCTGTGGTTTATACTGCAACCGAGCTGAAAAGAACCCTAGTTATAGTTTATGGGAGAGAGCGCATTATTTGGAATGATCAACAGTCTGAAAAAAGGCCAATATGCTCAAGCCCTCGGTCACGATGACTTGCGAGTTCGTGCTAGCACAAGTATCGATGGCTCTCAAATAGTTACGTCTGCGCACTTTCACTCACACAACTTTTCCATGATGCCTCCCCCTCAAAAAAAAAAAGAAAAAATCTACACCCTGACAAATTGAGACTCGAACCCCGAGCCTCATGGTCATAAAGCAAATCTTTTAACCACTCGACCACACCCTCTCACGAACCTCGGTATAGCGTTTCGTATTTATTATATACGCGTTTAAATATGTCTGTATTCCTGTGTGTTGGTCATCTGTTTGCCTGGATGAAGAAAAGCCAGCTAATGTGGGTCATGTTTGATGGCGGTAGTAGATGAAGAACCATTCATCTGTACAATGCAGGAAACAGGTAGACGTGATAAAATAAATAACGAACCGCATGACCTAATAGGAGGAAACACG
>OZ010572.1:49527456-49557456 GCA_963932145.1 Acanthosepion lycidas | reverse complement strand
AAGTATAACTACATCTCTTCTCCACATTGGGTTCTCTAGCCTTGGTTAGCAACCAGTTCCGAAGAAGGATAACTGAATTCAGAACCAGTTGTGTGTAAAGCTGGAAAATACTCACCGGAACAAAAAAAACAAAAAACACTCGTTACAGAAACCACATCAGCAACAAGGCGAGTGGTGAGGCTATGACTCTATTCTGCAGAGGTGAGTCTGATGGCACTACGGACGAGGCGGAGGCAAAGGATGAAGGAGAGGAAAGGTAGGAGAATAGTAAACTTTGGTGACTGTATTCATTTGAAATAATTAGAAGTTCAAAACTAACGCTGCTACATTCTTCAAGCGACAAAATAAAATAAAAAAAACAACAAACAACGCGCATGCGCGAAATTAAAAATATAAAATGGCGACAAATTACCCATCACAACCTGTACAATATATACATATATATATATATATATATATGTGTGTGTGTGTGTGTGTGTGTGTGTGTGTGTGTGTGTGTGTGTGTGTGTGTGTATATATATATTTAGGCAGCAAATTCTCTTTTAGGCATGTCTGATTGAATAAATTACAGACATTATGTCTAAATTTCTTTAAAAAGATCTTAGAAGCAATTTACATTAAAGCCGGGACTGAACAGAATAAACAATGAATACTGCAGTAATATTCTGAAATGCCTGAAAAGGAACAGCTTTTTTCACGTTTTAATGCGCGCGTGATAATGACATTATAACCTAGCGAAAAAAAAATCAATAATGGATAATTTTTCTATGTTCTAATAAACGCTCAGCACATTGTCAACCATTTTGCATTTAAAAGCATAATGAAAAAATCAAGGTAATGGATAACAACACACAACTTTGTATAAATACTTATACTAATGAACAAAATATAGTTTTCTATTACTTGCATCCCTGAAGATGATCTTGGAAAAAGATCGAAAGTACTTGGGAAATTAAAATAAAAGAAATTTAAACATCCATAGGACATTTCTCTCATCCTTCAACATCAATACACGGAAGGTTATTCGTGAGTATGAACCGATTTTGTTAAAAATTAACAGACATAGTGTCTGTAATTTATTCAATCAGACACACCCACATACACAACACACACACGTATCTATCTATCTATCTATCTATCTATCTATCTATCTATATATATATATATATATATATATGTTTCATTAAATAATATAGACAAGTTTTGTCTATTTATTTTATGTAAATTCTTTTTATATCTTCTGATAAGATTAATAACATTATCATTAAAAGAAGACAGAAAATCACAATATTGATACATATTTTTTAATCCTATCTAAGCTTTCGGCTTACATAAGCCATTATCAAAGATGACAATTACATTAAAATATATTAAACAATACACGGAGAAAACAATAATTCTAGTCTCTTTTAGTTTACATGAAATATTTCCAAGCAACGACAAACTCGTTCATATATATATATATATATATATATATATATGGTGTATCAAAAATACTTTTACAGATTTTGGAGGCGCGTTTCTGACACAAAAACAAGGTAAAATATCTATATAAACATATGTCGTTGTACTATAACAAAGCAACTCATTACAAATGTTCAAAATTTCTAGAAACGCATGGAGTCGTCGGTTCATTGACAGGGAGACCCTTTCAAATATTTCCACACGGTATCGAATCGTTTTGCAGACCCCCATGACACATTGATGAAGTATCTCTGCATCATTAATATCTGCTGCAGAAAACAGTTGCTTTAGGTGGTTCCAGGGATAAAAATCCAAAGGATTGAGTTCGGAGGAATGTGCAGGCCATGGAATAGATCCTCCCCTACCTATCCATCTTTTATGCTAGATATCAACCAGTGCATCGCGAACAATGCGACTAAAATTTACTGGAGGCCCATCAGGCATGAACCACCGCCTCTTGGTATTAGCAGAGGTACATCCTCCAAAAGGTCTGGATATTTTGTTCGTTCCTGTAGACAGCTACTGTAAGACGAGTTAGGAGAACATATGGACCTACCAGAGAGTCACCTACAATTCCAGCCCATGCATTAATCATAAACAGATACTGGTATCTAGCCTGTATTGTACCATGGTGATTCCGATTCGCCCACAAAATTTGGTTGTATAAATTTGTTATTCAATCTCTGCCAAATGTTACCTTATTCGTAAACAAGACAAGAGACAAACAACGGATCGGAAGTTTGTGCAATAAACCACCGATGAAAGTCCTACCCTGGTGAGTGATCATCGGGCGAAAGACCCCGCGCACGTTGCAAATGATACGGATACAGGAGCTGCTCTTGAATTACCCTCCATGCGGTATTGTGCGATGTAGGGCATGTTACGGCCACTTGACGTGTACTGATAACTGGATCGTTTCCGACAGCCTGTAAAATGGTATTCGTGGTCAGGCGTACGAGCGAATCTCGGTCTTCATTGATCCATAGTTTGTGGTACCACAGATGCTATCTCAGTAACGTGACAATAAACAGCAGAAAATGTAGATGACTAGGCTGCCTTCGGTCTGTAAATGCAGTCTGATACAGCCGTGCAGCCTCGGGTCCATTACCATTCGTGCCGCCAAATGTAAAAATCATATCTGCATGCATACGATATGAATATCCTGTCATTATTAAAAGACATTTCTCAATTACTCACTATTACACGCATTAAACGTTGAAAACAGACTAACTATAAATATACATGAATGACAAATGTAACCTAGTCTACATAGCGACACAGCGCCATGTATCGCAAACTTTCTTTAAGCAATAACTAAAAACGAAGGCTTTGCGGACATATGTTTCTCTGAACTTTTGTCCTTGTTTAGATGTGAGCAACCCGCCCCCAAAGTTTGTAAATGTATTTTTTTTTTATTTTTGATGGTATACAACCTCTATATATCAGACAAATGTAGGGTAAATGAATGAAGAAAATGGAAAATTCTATGTGACATGCGTTTCACCCGTTCAGAAGTAAGCAGTCTGAAGAAGTCTTTTTGAACGATGAAACCTGATACATAGAATATTTTCATATCATCCAATATATATATATATATATATATATATATATATATATATATATGATAAAATTATTTAATAATCCGTATGGATAATTCAAAAGAGGATATAGATCCAGAGAGAGCTCAATGTAAAAACAGAGTAAATGATAATTAAAAAGTGGAGAATTTAGAAAAGTATGGTAATATTTTATCTCTATCTATAAAAGGCAGGATGTGTGTGTGTGTGTGTGTGTGTGTGTGTGTGTGTGTGTGTGTGTGTGTGTGTGTGTGTGTGTGTGTGTGTGTGTAACGAATTCATGGCCGCAATTTTCGACGGATTTGCACCAAAATTTACATGCACATGCTCCAACTTAGTGGGAAGGCCAAGACCGACTTTGCATTTCCCAACTCCCATCGATAGCGGAAATAATCGATTTTTTTCATGCTTCTATGGCAGTTTTCATGTAGTTTGCGGCCATTTTCTACTATCCAGAGTGAGAGCCGATAGCTGGCTGCCACGAATAGGCAGGAAGATTCTATTAGCCAGCGTGAGAGCCAACAGCTGACTGACACAAATGTTAACTAGCATGCTAGCACGCATAAAAAATCGATAGCTGCATTCGTCACAGGTGGGAAAAATTTAAATCTGCATAGCTCTTTACTCCAATTGGCTCATTCGCTTGCTTAAATTCAACGTTGATTCTGATTCCGTAGAACTGGGTTGAGTGTGAAAAAGTATTTATTGTTAACATTCTTTTTTCATTCGGTTTTTCCAGTTACGAGTCCTTTTTTAAAAAGCTGATCGTTTTGTGTTCATTTTGTTTAGTTCTTTTTTCGTAACAGATTTAATGTTAGTATAGAGCTTAGAAAAAATTCGCAGTGTCAGTAAGGGATGTAGCAACATCAGCACTGCAAAGGGCACTCCTTTAAAGGCAAGGAAGTGCAAAAATATTTTAAGTCAAGTGATAGCGATTGCTATATCAGTCGTACGATTTTTGAATCAAGGACGGGCAACGCTGGGCCATGCTGCTAGTGATAAAATATTACCATGAGTTTCTGTAGCTTTCTTATATATATATATATATATATATATATATATATATATATATATATAAAACAAACATAATAATAACCTCTTCCAAATGTAAAACAATTAAAATAATGGAGGCCTTATTAATAATTAAAAAAGTCAACACTCAATAATATAAGAACACAATTTGCTGACTCGGTTTGGAAAATAAAACAACTCTAGATACATACACACAATCAATACAGTCACTTAAAAAGTAAAAAAATATAGTTAAAAAAAGAAATAAAATAAAATGGACCTTGATAATAACAAAATTTTAACGAAAATAAGAAAAAATAAATAAAAAGCTTATTCACAGTACTTTATGTGTCGTCTTTAATGATGTATATATATATATATATATATATATATATATATATATATATATATATATATATAGTTATATCTATAGTTATTATATCTATATAGTTTTATATATATATATATAAGTATATATTGTTAGTTAGTTACTCGCGTTCCCCAAGAAACACTGGGCTTCTTTTAATGCTGCATCTGATGAGGTTCATATATATATATATATATATATATATAGTTATATCTATAGTTATATCTATATAGTTTTATATATATATATATATATATATATATAAGTATATATTGTTAGTTAGTTACTCGCGTTCCCCAAGAAACACTGGGCTTCTTTTAATGCTGCATCTGATGAGGTTCATATATATATATATATATATATATATATATATATATATATATATATATATATATATAGTGTGTGTGTGTGTGTGTGTGTGTGTGCGTGTGTTCTTTCTTTTACACTCAGTAACTCCCTGCATGTTAGTGGCTCTGTTGCCTTGCTTGGGGGAGAAATGTTTTTAAAAAATACAGTCCGCTGAAGAATGCCACTCGTTTCAATGCCCGACCGCGTGGATAATCCAATTAGAAAGTAATGCCATTTACCTGGATAATCCATTGTCCCTGATTCTTATTTTTAAACTTATTCTAAGAACTACTATCTTTATTACGACTAGTTACTTACTAAAAAGACAAATTTACCTGTGATGGAAAGGTTCATTACAGAAAAAAATTTCAAACGTAACATACTGCTGAGATGATTCTTTGCGGTGTGCACAGACTCGAAAAGTCCCCTCCTTCTTTACAGTGCAACAGTTCGAAGGTTGATTACCTAGGTAATTTTTTTTTTAAAATACTTTGTTCTGCACAATGCTGACGATCATGGGTCTCCAAATATTCGTCTTCCTTTGCTATCGGAATTGCCAGGCATGCTTTGGAGAATTTGTCATTGGATTACCCTTTGCCCTTTTCATAGTAATTAGAAGTTTTGGTGTTCAATCTTTTCTACCTCAGACTGCTAGGCTTACAACCAGATCACGAGTGCCGATGGGGTACCTCGAGGTGGTGTAATGGTGAACAAACTTGCCTCGCTAGAACAATCACAACTGGGTAGCGAGTTCGATCCTCAATGGGTGCCCCCCTACTTTCGGCCTTGTGCCACATCTAAGCTACGATTTGAAAATCACTATCACCAGTGCCTAATTTGCCATTTTACTTAGGCGTGCTTAAGCCCAGGGCCCCGTTGGACAGTAGGAGGGGCCCATCTTCCTTCAGTGCCTGTGTCGGCATGCCAGGCTTATTCTCCTTCAGGGCCGAAGGAACCTCTTAATTTTACTAGCACAGAGACTCATTTGTTCTAAATCAGGCGCTGCATATCTTGATATATATATATTCTTGAATGTTCACCGAATTTAAACAAGTCTGGTCACTAACCTAGATGATTGACCACTTGGGAATACCAGGAGCTGCAACCTTGGATGTGCGGGTGGTGTAATGGATAACGTCTCTGGATTGTAAAACGGAAAGCCGAGTTTCAATTGCAATTCGTTATATTCACTTATATACCTTGGGGTAGGCATGAATCCAACTTTTCCCCCAACAGCTATGTGTTAATTAGTAGGACTCGTATAAAGATTTTTAATGTAAAATAATTTTATTCATCATCAGTGTAAAATTATTATTTCCAAGAAACTTTAAATCTTTAAATAACCATAATAAATTTAATGAGTCGTACAAAACATTATTTTTTTAGACTGGTTGTCTCACAAGGCTCGAGAATTTCCTCTTTGATTTAATCTGTAGCTTATGGAGAAATAAGATCGTATCTTTTCTAAGTACATTTGTGCGAAACTTAACAATAGATTAACTCGGAATTTGTTTTCAGCTCGGCGGTAGATTCGGAGTTTTATTCGCAGTGAAAATGACAGATATCAGGATCACATCACAATGAAACACGGTTCCCAGCGAAGTTAAGCAACATCGAAGATGGTCAGTACCAAGATGGGTAACCGCTTGGAAATACCAGGTGCTGTAAGCTTAGATGTACAGGTGGTGTCATGGATAATGGTTTGGAATTTTTAATCGGAGAGTCGAGTTCTAATTCCAGTTGGGTTCGTTATATTCACTTACGCGCAAATTCCCTTGGGAAAGGTATGAATCCACTCTTCTCTCTTTAGCTATGGGGTGATTAGTAAGACTTCTATTCATCTTCCAAAGAAAAGAAAATCTTACAATCTGAAAATAGTTTCTGGCTTTTATTAACCTGCAATTGTATCTGTCTATATTTCGGAGATGAAGTATTATGTACACTATTTACATTATTCGGACTATTGTCCTCATCTTTGTCGCCATATTTATCACCCTTCAGAATCTGTCTATATTTCTGAGATGAGGTATTATGTACACTGTTTACATTATTCGGACTATTGTCCTCATCTTTGTCGCCATATTTATTGCAACGTTTCGGCAATTGGTTGATAAGCCGTAAAAGCGAACAAATCGATTAACATAGATTTGATTGAGGCATCTCTTTTATCACGAGGAATTTTTTCCCATTAATGTTTTTCATAATACATTTCATTGTTTTGAGTTTCATATTTGATATATGTATATATATGATGCTATGTCCATCCGAGAGATGATCATGGCTGTCCACAATTTTCACTTTATTTTATTATCTGTAAATTGCCATGGTTTTTCTCTTGGGTCAGAAGTCGTACTTTTTTTTTACTGTAATCTCCACGGTTTTGAATTCAGCAGTTTTTCTTCTCCTAGACTGGCTAACAGCCAAGGCTAGAGAGCTTCATTTACTCTGCTAGTTAAGTGGTCGGAAAAACGTGGATGCATGCCTCTTCCAAGGAATTTCTTATATCAGCAGGCGAAGATTGTTCAATAGAACTCAGAAACTGAAGATCGATTTGAAGTGTGAGGCTGACAGCTACAGTGTCGATTCCATGTCCAACAACGTCTGCATTTAAATAGGAGTAGATAGGTTCGCCTATCGTCCGGTTCACACTCCTTTGCCGACTTTTGAACAAGAGTAGGGGTTTATCAGTTGTTTAGTATTGGGTTTCCGGTTCCCGCCAGTGTTCTAATGCGTGTTAGTGGTATTATCAGCTTGTATTCGGTGAAATGATGACAGAAATGTAAGCCGGCTACATAAATACATTTCTGACACTAGCCAAAACAGGATCTTTTTCAGTCATATTGAAAACCGACTGAATTCTACCTTTTTTTTACTTTGGTACAAGTATATATATATATATATATATATATATATATATATATATATATATATATATATATATATATATATATATATATATATATATATATATATATATATATATATATATATATATATATGTGTGTGTGTGTGAATGCACGAGATTCATGGGAGATTGAATTTTATAAGCAGTAAATTCGACCTTGCCTATCGAACGCTCCTTTGTGGCCGAGTCGGTTGAGGCACGTCAGCATAAATAATGGTTCCGTATAGGATGCAGGTTCGAATCCTGTCAAAGGACGAATATTTTCTCGGACATTCAGGCCGGTAAATGTCATTTAATACTGTTTATTATAAACAGAGCATTTACTTAAATACTTGTATCTATAAAAAGAACGTTAAACATAAAAATGTCTTTTATAAATAAATTGTCGGACTTTGTCCATTTCTTAATGTATATATATATATATATGACTATGTGTATCTTATTGTAATCTTCAGAACAGGTGCCACTAATAGGCTATGTATATAGGTTACAGGTGGATTAAAGAAATTTAGCATAAGAAGTAGTCCGCCTTTCACAGTTCATTTTTTAATGCTTATAATTATTGTCATCACTCGAGATTGTTTCTTTTATTTGTGTATTTACGTTAATTTCCAATTCGCAGCTTAGATGTGGTACAAGGCCGAACGTATTGGGCGCACAATGGGGATCGAAATCACTATTCAGCCGTAACTGATCTTGCGAGACAAGATAGCTAACCGCGTCGAGGAGTGTAGTTTGCATATTTATGCATGTATTATTTAAGTAATTTGTATGTTACTTTTATTTGCTTTGCATATTTTTCTTTGGCGAATTTTTCTCTAGTTCTAGGTTTTTGGTGTTTGGAAAGAAAAAAAAAATGGTATATTTGATTTTGGCCAGGAGATTATATTTTGTCTCATGATGTGGTCGTAGGAAACGTAGGAAGAGATTCTGAAAACCCATTTACAAAAATCTGACCGAATGACTTTTTAGGAAGAATCTTCTTGGTTGTCACCACAAACCTTCTGCAGCTGTTTGTACGTACACACAGTCACAAAAATAACCCTTCCATATATATATATATATATATATATATATATATATATATATATATATATATATATATATATATATATATATATAAAAAATTTTATACAGGCGATATTTTTGTATGTTTTTTGTACACATACTCACGTGTCATTTTTATTTCTTTTTATTAATTTCTTTTTATATTTTTTTCGGTTTATATGAAAGGAATCAGGCTAATAAAAGCCATATTAAGTCCCATGAAAAAAAAAATGTACCAATATCCCCTGCTGAAAATGTGTTCACCCAGTCGAAGTTATAGTCGAAATGCAGTGGTATCGTTTATTATTTATTTTTTATTAAGAGCTGGGAGATATCGGGCTGTCGATTGAAGATTTGTAGGGAGGCGTATGGGGGTGGGGGCAAAAAGGGAATGAAAGAGACGTTTGGATCACTGGACCTTTGGATGTATTCCGGCCATTGACGTGTGTGGACATCAATCAAGATGTAGGTGGGGGTGAGGTTATGTGTTGTAGTTGTGCACATAACAGGACGGTGATGTTGGCGGAGAATGGCCTAAGCGCGGAGGTAGTTGGTGGGAGTCGGGGGGCAGAATATGAGGAGGGGCAAGAGACAAGAAAGGTATTGATCGATAGAGCAGAAGGAATAAAACCTATTTATCGCTTCACTCTCCCACTTTCTCTGTCTGTCTGTCTTTCTCCCTATCTCCCCAAATATACCTACATATATATATATATATATATATATATATATATATATATATATATATGCCCAGCCAGACTACTTTGCTGGTGCCCATATGACGGCAAGTAGTTTTTGTATCTTACGAAAAATAAAGTATAAATAATGACTCTACTGTCAATATATAATGAAAATCTATTTCATGATTATTGTAGATGTCATGTCTCAGTTAAACCTGTTAATGAAGGATTTATTGTGCATATATTTTTATCATGTCATACGGAGGTTCTTTAATAAAATTTTAGACTCATAATGAAAAAGAAAAAAAATTACATTACAAATATTTATTTTTCGACGATGCAGTCAACCTAAACGTACAAACTACATAGATCGAGCAAATATCTGGGAAATAAAATTGTATGCTAAAATAAATAGGGAAATCTTAGATGTAAAATATAAAAAAATTATATATGAACAAGTAAATAATGTCTTAATTTATTGTATTTTATTACGTTTCAGAACAGATTTTCTGTAAATGGTTATCCTGTTTAATTAAAAAGATGAATTCTCCCAGGACTTTTTCTTATAACTAATACAATCATCAAGCGCCAAAAAAAAAAAAATAAAAAAATAAAAATTTCTCGTGTCGGGTAACAAATATATAAAAAACCATATTTTTACCAAAATTTTCTAAAAAAGAAACGTTTCTAAAATAATTTAATTTGTGAATCATTAAAATCCAACAATTATTTGATTTTTGCAAGATTTTCGAAATCAATTTCCCGTCCTAATTTCTGATCTCTGGCTGATGCAACAAAAATAAAATTTTAATTAACATCTCGAAGGTTCTAAAAGGGACAATTCAAATTTCCAGGGCATATAATGAGGAAATAACACTTGGAGAATTTGATACTCACAGGGCACGAAAGCAAGAGAGGCAGAGTTAAGCAACAAATAACCTACCTACCTTTCGATCGAGCTTCTATAAATGGATGGCAGGACATGGATTGGGAGGAATACTAAAGAGACAAACATTGCTAAGAGCTAAAATGGATAGGAAATTGTGGAGAGACATAACCTAATGAGCATGTGTAAATGGATGGCAGAACAGGGGTTGGGAAAAATAAGGAAAAGACAAAGCGTACGAAGAAGTACAAATGATAGCAGATAAATAAAGTCAAAATGGATTTAGGGCAATATTTGTCAAAGTTCAATTAGCCATATTCATCAAAGGCTTACACTAATTATTTTTTTCAATGTTTAAAAAGTTTTGTAATAAATTTAGTTATCAAATAGTTGCAATTACCTTTCTGTAGACTTATGAGTTATCCAAAAACATACAGATATCTACAAATTTGTCTAATTCTTTTTCTTTTCTGTTTTTAGTATAAGATTGAGCTTGTCTGCCATTTGCCACATGAATACCCACATGTGAAGCCAGAGATTTTCATTCGGGCATCTGCAATGAGTAAAAATGACCTGAGACAACTCAAAGATGATCTTCATGACTATGTGATGACAATGGAGAGAGGAGATATTTGCATGGGGCTTGTGTTACAGTGGATTGAGGAGACTGCCTTGAACTATATCCATGACACCAAAGAACAAGAAGATGAAAAAAGCAATAGGACTAAGAAGCCAGATGAATTTGTCAGACTCTGGATCTACAGTCACCACATTTTTAACAAATTCAAAAGGAGAGACTTGGTTGATTGGGGCAATGAACTGCAAGTAACTGGCTTCAGTATGCCTGGTAAGCCAGGTGTGATCTGTGTTGAGGGATATAGCCAAAATGTTGAAGAGTATTGGTATCGTGTCCGGAGGATGAGCTGGAAGAAGATTGCCATAAAAGAGAAGGAAGAGTTCAATATAGGTGATAAGAGTTTGAAAGAGTTTCAGAAATTTTCATCCTTTGAAGAGAGGGTTTTTGATGCTAGGGCAGGAAAAGGGCGAGAGTATCACATGGACCTTGGGAAATTCAATGAGTTTTTGCAAGAAAGAGATCTACGGTGGATTTTTAGTTTATATTTTGGTATTGAGGGGAAGTTGACTAACCCAAACTGAATTGAGAAATGCTGGTTTTTTAGTTCCTTTATTTGATTTTAAATATGGCTTATATTGCAAACAGCTTTTTTTTTATGAAAATTATTTATGGTACTTAAACATTTAGAGTAGTGGTTCCCGAAATTTTTTCTCTGGGTTGCATTTTCGGAATTAAAATTTGCTCCCGCCTCACCAAATTTTACATGATAAAAAGTTCATTTCAAAATTAAAAGAAAAAAAAAACACACACACAGAGAGGTTTAAAGGGCGATAACCGCAGATTCGAAATCAAAACATTATCATTGATAACGCACCCCTTCAATTTGCGGATCCTAGTTACTATATTCTTAATACTTGATATAATGCAAAATATCGCAATGATAAAATCGGTCAATAATTATTTAGAACTAATTATACAGAGACTCATGAATGCAATTACAAGTAATCTATAATAATATTTTAAATTATGAAATCATACTTATTTTTGGTATATATATATATTTTTAAAACTGTTTCTAAATCTTTGATTGTCATTCAATCATTCCGCCTCACCTGCTATCCTCTTCCGCCTCATCTATGAAGTGCGCCGCATCTATGAAGAGTGCCGCATCTATTAAGCGCGCTGCATGCATGAAACGCGCTGCATGCATGAAACGCGCCGCATGTATTAAACGCACCGTATGTATAAAGCGCGCCGCATGTATAAAGTCCGCCGCATGTAGGAAGCTCGCCGCATGTATGAAACGTGCTGCATGTATGAAACACGCCGCATCTATTAAGCGCGCCGCATCTATGAAGCCCGCCGCATGTATGAAACGCGCCTCGTGTATGAAACGCGCCGCATGTATGAAACGCGCTGTATGTATGAAGTGCGCCGCACTGTTTAGGAACCACTGATTTAGAGTAATATAAAATCCCGTTACAACTTATTGTCATAGAATGGTAAAATATATAAGAACCAGTTAAAATAGGGCAAATAATTTAATAATTTTCATGATTCGTAATGTCTACATCAATATCCTAATTACGTAAAAAAGAAGAAAACTAACGCTTGACTACTGTCTTGGTCAACATGGTTCTGGAGGAAGACAACGATTTGAATAAAACAATTGACAAAATGGAATAAGATCAATTAACTGAAATATACAGTTTTCATCACAATATTTTGACAAGTCAACTTCAGACATCATTGATCAATCGGACAATTGAACGATTGTTACTACTTCATCTACCGTTAATTGTAATTAGGTTAAATACAGGATGTACCAAAAGTCACGCAACAATTGTCACAAAACGTATACATGTGAAATAGCAACCAGGGAAAATTTGTATGATAAAATCTTCCATAATTCGACCAATAGAATTTCTTAATAATATACGGTCACTTGCAGAAACATGACTTCATTTGGTCAATAAATATAACATTTACAAGGTTATCAAAGATACTGTGACTTCTGGAACACTATATAATTGCTTATTAAAGGTGGATTTTGCATAATAATAAGTTTATTTTCTTTTTTTTAATTATTAGTTTTTATTCTTCGGTTTCTTTGAATTTATTCATTGCCACCATAATGGACGTGTGTTCCATTTAAGAAACAGTATTATTTCAAGTATTGTCATCCACCAGGACCGTGGCCCGGTAAAGGATAGTCAACTGAAATAGGTCGTCTGTCATAACGCCCCCATGTGTCATCACAGGGGTTTCAGTTGCACACGTTAGGAGACACAGGACGGCACACTGTATGTTCCTGCGGTTTCTGGAATAATTACGTCATTGTCCAGTATAAAGAATCTTATATGTGACACCATTGCAGTTCAATGACACAAAAATGATTTTACCATTCACCACATCCAACATCCTATACTGAATTCTTCTTTCTCCTTTATAGCAAGCTTCTTCCAGCTCATCCTCCGGACACGATACCAATACTCTTCAACATTTTGGCTATATCCCTCAACACAGATCACACCTGGCTTACCAGGCATACTGAAGCCAGTTACTTGCAGTTCATTGCCCCAATCAACCAAGTCTCTCCGTTTGAATTTGTTAAAAATGTGGTGACTGTAGATCCAGAGTCTGAAAAATTCATCTGGCTTCTTAGTCCTATTGCTTTTTTCATTTTCTTGTTCTTTGGTGTCATGGATATAGTTCAAGGTAGTCACCTCAATCCACTCTAACACAAGCCGCCATGCAAATATCTCCTCTTTCCATTGTTATCACATAGTCATGAAGATCATCTTTGAGTTGTCTCAGGTCATTTTTACTCATTGCAGATGCCCGAATGAAAATCTCTGGCTTCACATGTGGGTATTCATGTGGCAAATGTCTTCATCGATGTAAGTTTTCATGTGGTAAATGTCTTCATCGATGTAAGTTTTCATGTGGTAAATGTCTTCATCGTAACGTCGGTTGGAGTGGCTTCTGAGGCTATGCCTTGAAAAATACTAACTGTGGTCTTAATGCCACATATGGTTTTGCATTCCGAGTTTTCGTTCTACTAAAGCCTAGTCTTTCCTATTTAACATGTAGCTTGCTGGAGAAAATATGGATTCATGCCTTTCTTATTGATATTTGCACATCAGTAAATATAAAGAACTGGATTGAAACTCGGTTTTCCGATTTCTCATTACGAGGCGTTTCCCACCCACCACCCGCACATCCAAAAGTAGCTGATCATGTTATTTAGTTGTTGGTTGGTTGGTTGGTTGGTTGGGTTTTATGGCATATCAACCACTGTGGGTCATTTAATGCCAAATTAAGGTATATATATATATATATATATATATATATATATATATATATATATATATATATACACTCACACACACACACACACACACACACACACACACACACATATATATATATATATATATATATATATATATATATATATATATATATATATACACATACACATATACATACATACACATATACCTATACATTTATTAAATATACAGTACTATTAAACATATAGCTGGCAACATTATTTTTTCAAAAGCGTATAGCTGGCAACATTATTTTTTCCAAAACACGTATAGCTGGCAACATTATTTTTTTCAAAAACATATAGTTTGCAACGTTGTTGTTTCAAAAACGCATAGCTGGCAACATTGTTGTTTCAAAAACGCATAGCTGGCAACATTATTGTTTCAAAAACGCATAGCTGGCAACATTATTTTTACCAAAATACGTATAGCTGGCAACATTATTGTTTCAAAAACGCATAGCTGGCAACATTATTGTTTCAAAAACACATAGCTGGCAACATTATTTTTCCAAAAAACGTATAGCTGGCAACATTATTGTTTCAAAAACACATAGCTGGCAACATTATTTTTCCAAAAAACGTATAGCTGGCAACATTATTGTTTCAAAAACACATAGCTGGCAACATTATTTTTTCCAAAAAACGTATAGCTGGCAACATTATTGTTTCCAAAACGTATAGCTAGCAACATTATTTTTTCCAAAAAACGTATAGCTGGCAACATTATTGTTTCAAAAACGTATAGTCGGCAACATTATTTTTCCGAAAACATTATCTGAAGCCTTGTTGTTGGACGTAGTTTATCGTCTTACCCAGGATGCGGATATAGTTTATTGTCATACCCAGGACGCGGATGTATTTTACCGTCATACCCTGGACGCGGATGTAGTTTATCGTCATACCCAGGACGCTGTTATTTAGTCTTTTAATTAATGTATTATGACAGAGAAATTTAAGTCTGGTTTGTAATGTTTAGCATGGAATACCATGTTGAGGAAATGACAAAAAAGTCTGTCTATACTTCTGAGATGAGTTATTGTAACTATTTATACTATGTACATTGTTTGAACTGTTGTCATTATCTTTATTGTCATATTCATGACATTTCAACCGCTTTACACCCCGGCCTTCTTCAGGTGGAATTTGTTGGAATTTCGAACCAAACCCTTGATTTAGTCCACTCAGGGTAGATTGTTCTAATTCCACGTGCCAGGCCTTTTTATGTCTCAGTTTTAGTTAATTCTCCTTTATAACTCAATTCTCTAAATTTTGCTCTCTCTGTTGTGGCCAAGGATTGAACACATAACTGTTTGGGGCTACATGAATATCCATGATTAAAGCCAGATATTTTAGAAACGTACTTGAAATACCACATGGGTTTTTCACATGGGTTAACTGAAAAAAACGAGGTAGGTTGTGAAATTAACACCAGAGCAGCTGACACAGGCCCTCACCTAGACTCGTGAGGTCGCTAATTGTACCCTGCCGAATTGCCAACGTGCGCATTAGTTGGATGTCACGGTTCCAGATATTTCGCGTTTATGGTAGTGTTTAGGTGTGGACATGATGTATTAGACCCCCGTTATTCAACAAAGCATCGTACGGGTTGGTTGTGGTTGCATAATGGTGCGTCTTGTGTTCACCGAGTCGTGTGTTTGGTGCGTTGCGGGCGCTTAAACACGTTAACGGCCGGTGACGTCTACGTCCAGGCTAGTCTCCGGTCATCTAGCTATCCAGGCTGTGAAGATAATGTGGATTAATTTTAGCGTGCAAATTCTGACTCGCGGTCCAAAGTTACCCCGCTTCGTGACCATGCAAAAAAAATTGGAAAACCCCAATGGCTTATATGTAAAGCGCAGACAAAGTGGAGTAACACATGATTTGATGATCGTGTTAAGACGTTGTTTTTATGCTTAAGTTATCTATCTATCTATCTATCTATCTATCTATCTATCTATCTACCTATCTATCACAAACCATTCATATGTATCATTTATAAACATTTGGTGCAAAAATAATGACGTAATAATGTCGCTTTTGACGTATTTTTTAACGTCCAAAAACGACATTATTACGTCATTATTTTTGCACCAACTTAATATTACTATTTTCCTTTCTATCTATCTATCTATCTATCTATCTCTATACATGCACACACACACACACACACACACATATATATATATATATATATATATATATATATATATATATATATATATCATACTTAATTGTTCCTTTATCTGTCTGTCTCAGTTAGTGTCTTTCTAGATATCTTATATTTATTACATCTATCATTGTATGTTCATGTATGTCCGTCTAACAACTAAGGAACTGCACGTTCCAAAATGGCTGAACAAAACCCTGACATCTTCTGATGTATATTGATAGCATATAATTAAAAGTTATTAAATTTGTGTCATTTATTTTGTAAATTCATTTAAACATCATTTGTGACCCTAACCAACCTTCTTCACTTCTCACCTCTCCCTATTTAGTATTTATGTTGTTGTTCAACCATCTTAGTTACTTTGACCTTGTGTCCATAATCATAAATGATGGCTTTTTTATGCGTATTAATTCGCAGATGAATTGATTGAAATAGGCTTGGGGTGATCAATCATTGTATTACTAATATTATTATTTACTTTTTAGTAAAGTGAAATAAAAAATGGCATAAAATAAATCAAAAGTGTAGTTGGAGCTCAGGTTACAAAAAGCAATGTTTTACCCGGTACTGTTCACGTTTATTTTAGTTCTTTTTTGCCTCTTTTTAATAACCCTTTGTGTGTATTATTAATCCGGTGTTTTTGATTGGCCCCCGCGCGTTGCAGCTTTGCGCATGACCAGAAATCGCCATTGATCATTATCACTTTTGCCTGGTGGCGCCAACTCACTGTTGGAAGATACTTCCGCCACATAGAAGCATTACAAAAATTTTACAAATATCAGGTATACCCGAATACTATATTTTGATGAACTGGGGGCGAGAAGAAAGTGTCCATTTTATTTTTTCTGTTTGGGACATATTCTTTTGGGTGAAGCATTTTTGTGAACTCTAATTCGTATTATGTAGGCACTTGCCATAACAGAAGGGAATGACACAAAACCACTGAAAGCTTCTGAAAATCACCTGCTTTGAAGCACTTGACAGCAGACGTTAGGGAATTATTTTATCTATTTTTGTAGCAATAAATTTCCTGAGTTGTAGACTTCGTTAATAGAATAATTAATTAAAACGAAGATCGTAGCTGAAGGCGATGTATTACGTTTCTATTTTCAATAATTCGTGTTCAATTTCGTGTTCAATTAAAAAAGACATGAATACTTGTTTTTTCTTCACTTCCGGCTTTAAGTGAGATAACAGAGTACATTGGGATATTTAGCCTTAGGTACCAGCCAGTCTAGGAGAATAAAAACAATTGGATCAGAAAAAACACCCCACTAATACCCTTATAGAAGGTATGAATTTCTCTCCTTTTTAACAACTGATCTGAGAAAGCGGTTGTATACGGCTGACAGCTTTAATTTTTCTGAACGATTATGGCACCCATGAATGACATCCAGATGAAAGTCTGGATCCATGAAGGCTATTTAAGAATATGACTCAAGATTTTAGGTTATTTTTTTTTTTTTTTGTAGCGACGTGTGGCGTTGTGCGAGACTACCACGAGTGCAGCCTAGTTGTATATTTAATTTCCTTATCTCATATTCCGGTATAATTAAAGTATTTAGAATTTGTTAGTTACACACCCTAAATTTTTATGATGGATTTAGAGGACATGCTGTCACTGCTTTCATTGAAATTCCAGATAATGCAGTAAAAATCGTTGTTAAGTACAGAATGTTTGATCGCCGGAACGTGTTCGAGTTCAGGTCAAAGTCATTCATCTTCATTGAGCGTTAATACCTTTGGGAAAGGTATGGATATAGATTCCAGTCCTATGGCCTGATATCCTTTAAAATGCCATTGTATCTGATATGCTGTGATGGCTGAAACAGAAAAGGGTGACTTGTAATCAAGTTGGTAATCAATAATCTCTCTCTCTCTCTCTCTATATATATATATATATATATATATATATATATATATATATATATATGATAAAAAATAGTTTTAATGTATGCTATATTTATGGGTTAAAGTGCTCAATATCAGAGATAGAGCGTATGTAAATATAAAAGTTGACACTGAAATCAGCACCCAGATGCGACAGGCTGTTTCATATTAATTGCAATCGTCAGGCATATATCTATATATCTATATATATTAAGATTGTCTACGATTATAAATTAAGTAAATTTCTTAGAAAGTTATTCCTAATATCGCTTGACAATGGAACGAATCTCTGAAATTTAAATTTAATTTTTATAATTAAATTCACTACTTTAGTTTCAGTTTTGAAACAGAAATTTCTGTGTCGCGATGGAATCATATTTTTAAAAAAGAAAATCAGTATAATATCTATCTATCTATCTATCTATCTATCTATATATATATATATATATATATATATATATATATATATATACATAAATTCTCAAGAGGATAGGATCCAGGTAGAACTCAATGTCCAGGACAGAGTAAGAATATAATATATAAAGGCTCAAACACTAATATTTCATGGTTATAATTTATTACATTGGAATCGTAATCCCGATCCAATTTATTAGAACTACAAATTTGTAGGTCTGATGAATTGGATCGTGATTACGATTCCAATGTAATAAATTATAACCATGGAATATTAGTGTTTGAGCCTCTTATATATTTATATATATATATATATATATATATATATATATATATATATATATATATAGGTAAATCAGTATCCCTGTAGACTAATGATATGTTTTTAACTTTATGCAGCAAATATTTATGGTTCAACTTTTTTTCGAGTAATACAAAATGGATGCCTTCGTTCCAGACAGAGTTGGTATACAAATACTTTTCCGTCAGAATCAAGTTTAAAAAGAATTTTCTCTCGGCAACAAAAGTCTAAAACGAAAGAAGCACGTGACTAGTTCTTTATTAGTTAGTGGCAGTCGCATCTTCAGATTAACTGTTCTTTGGATTAAAAGAAATTTGGTACAAAGACATTATTTTCTTTTAACAAGAAATGAATTAACTCTAAAAAAAAAAAAACCTAAGCAAGACAATCTACGACACTAAAAACAAAAGTACTAAAAAAAGTACTCAACCATTTAATACTAACGAGAAAGAAATGCATACGAGAGTAATAGTGCCTTAGCCCTCTTCAAAATACGTCCCAGCATGTCATACAATAAAAGACGCAGGCCAATTCCTCTTTCGAGATTATCATCAAGTGACTTGCAACATTCTCCTTAATCTCGACCATTGGATTTCAAAGTCAATTTTAACATTAAAAAATGCCAAATGTCGTAAGAAGCTAATTCTGGATTTGTAAGTCATCGGTAATGTCATCTTTTTCATATAGTCATCCAAAGACAGACTGTTTCGCAGCTCTTCAGTGTTGCAAGACTTCCCATTGCTTCAAGCCGGGATCGAAACCCGACTGAGTTGACATCAGTCAGATATCTTACCCCTAGGCCACCGTTGCACGGCAGAAAGGGAAATTTAGCGTTTTTCTCTATACGAAATACGCCAGCGGCTCGAAGAACTCAATTCTATTTACTTGAAGAGTAATGCTTAATTGCAGTAGGAGCCACTGCTTTTTAAAATCCCCTTTCCCTAGAGAGCTCCGGATTTCGGCGAGCATATATATAGTCGTTCATAGACAGACTGTTTCGCTGAATCACAGTTCTTCAGTGTGGTTAGACGTCCGAATCATTTCACTCACGCAGAGAGTGAAAGTAAGAGAAATGAATTCTATAGTGGGTTTGAGGAAAGAATAAAAGATGAACAGATTCAAGAAGACAGAAGATGGCAATTGACGTTGCATTTAAATTTTTGAAGATTGAGGTTATCAGGGAATCAAGTAAGCAGTAATTGCAAGAACAGAAACTGTTGAAGTAGAAGTGACGGCTACATTTAACTATTTCAACAGTAAAAGGGTGGGACCTAGATGAAAAATATAGTATCATGACTAAATTCACGTAGTCGGTTCACCAGGGGTAAAAGCTCGTCAGAGCCTTTGCCGTGAAAATATTTTTAGTAAAGACAGAAGGAAACAACGTCACGTCGTCGAGAAAGTGACTGAAGTCAATATGACGAGTCATGACCAATTACATTGATTTGATTGGAGCCCGCATATTTTTTTTTTTTTTTTTTTTTGCGTTGATTTTAATCGAAACAAGGAGAATGAAGCTTTATATGGTTTGTTCGGGGAAGCGCATTTTTCTGAGCAGCATTAGCAGTCATTTTTCATATTCATGTAATAGATGATTTTCCAAAGTTGATCTCCAAGTTAAACCCTCACAATTTGTAAGATTAGCACAATTTTTCTCGTCCCTATTGATATAGTCATGAACTATGCTTTTTAAATACCAAAAATCGAAGCAACTTCAACTTCACCACCAGCGTCAGACTTGCATAAACCGATATACCTAAGAGGTAAGACAAGCCATTTTAAAACACGGTTGATTGGATATTTAAAATATTTTTATATCGGGTGGATGGTATAATATTATTCCACCCGCTGAGGGCACAGTGCCACTTTGCACATAACAATAAATAGAACTGACAGTTAGCTTTAATCTAAATTTTATTCTTGTTTTCAGGGTTGGGCGCCATTTTATCTGTCGCTGCTATTTTGTTTCAGCACATTTCCGGTTTAACTTCGCTGCTTGAAGTCCTTCTACTTCAGCCGAAGGACAAATGATGCTACGTCTAGTTATGGCCTGGTGATCACGCTGTCGAGTGATGATTTATTTGGCCTTGGTATTTAAGTGAAAAAGCTGAACAACTCAGCGGGAATTATACAAAAGTGACGAAACGCTTTCAAGAGGAGAAAAATGTCGCTTAAACAAATCATTTACTCTCTGATACTTCATAGGTGTGAGGAGGGGTGCTTCCGAGGAGAAGACTGTTGCTCGTAATGTTCCGACAGGTGGTCGACTACGGGTCATTTGCGTGCATTCATTTTTTTTTTCTATACTGAGAATAAACATATATGTACGATTGCATCAGGTGGTCAATGTCAGAAAAATATTTAACGGGGATGTTTTCCCACTAAATGTTTACCAATTGGCTTTTACAGTTTTAATGTTTAGAAATTGTTTATCAGAAAATCCTATTGAAATTTTTTTTTTTTAAATTAAAAAAATAAAATTTCGACGGATGTGATTCGAAGGTTTTCCGTGTGCGTTTTAATCGCAAAGTTAGGGCATTTTCTGTAAGTAGCCTATCTCGCAAGTCGTTGCCAGTCATTTCTATTCTCCTTCGGGGGTTTCCCTATTATGGACTTTTACAAATCACAGCTAAACTTAATAATTATTCATATTTGGAAATTTTACATTTGTCCGGCACAAAATCCCCTAACAAAAATAGGCTCTCAGTTGTGCATTCAGATTTCTTGTTGTCAGCACCAGCTCGCATCTGAACATCGAGATCGTCGTCCTCTCTCCGTGTTCCCTTTCTCTTCCCTGGTGGCGGTGGCGGAGATGGCTGTGTGAGTTTGACGAAGTGAAGGCAGAACCAAGGTTGAATGGTAGGAAATCGCGCCTAGAATTAGTTTTATTGTCTCTTCTCCCCGATAGTGTATCAATTAGAGCACATTTCAAAATTTAAGTCGATGAAACTTAATTAGGAGGTCATTTATGTTCCTCATGAGCCTTCGCTTGAGAAACAAACACAATGTTTCACAATGATTTAAACAGGAATGGCATTTTCGCATCGCATTGTTACGGGTCATGAAAAATGAGTCTTGCAATTCAGCAAAAAATAAAATAAAATAAAATAAAATAAAAATAGCTGTTTATCACAAAAGGCTAAACCAGTACCAAGACCAAAAACCAGGATGCCACCCACGTCTTTGAGTTGTATCTACTGAAATATAAGAGAAATGAACATAACCGTTTATTACCAGAGACTTGATCGGATAAGCGAAGCTTTACGTTAAATGTATCTGTTGTGAGACCGTAACATACCTACAACATGGACTCTTCCAGGACTATATAAAGTATGCGATATAACATTCTAGGAGAAGAGGAGGAAAGAGAGAAAGAAAGAAAGAGAGAGAGAGAGTATTCTAATACCGTAGTATCAGCCGCGTACGACTACCAATATTGGACACTAGCACATAGTAAGCTCCACTTACACTTACACTATCTTTGTAACCTTTTTGTTTAATATATCTTTCTTACCTCTAATCCGTGTTTTCCTTCCGTGGTCCCGACTTTGGCCCCACATCAGTGGCGACGAAGAATTCGAGAAACGCACTCACGCCGAAATCTCAATACCTTACTAGTCCCACATCAGTGGCGACGAAGAATTCGAGAAACACATTCACGCCGAAACCTCAATACCTTACCAGTCTCACATCAGTGGCAACGAAGAATTCGAGAAACGCATTCACATCGAAAACCTCAATACCTTGCCAGTCCCACGTCAGTGGCGACAGAAAGATTCGAGAATTTCGTTCTCACCATATCAATAGCGACAGAGTACTTGAAAAATACACAGAAATTCCACGCGTTCCCACTGCAGTGTTGAACGATAAATTAAGCTTGTATTACTACACTAGCGATTTAAACGAACCACCCAGCGTCTACATATAAAAAAAAATATTCCGATACCAAACAGCAGTGATGAACTAGCGATTCGACATCTACGGAATATTAAAGTCTGTCCAAATAACATTACGAGAACGATTTCTTACACACCCACACACAGAAAAAAAACAGTTTGTTCATAAAACAAACTGACAACGCAAGAGGCGAAGTACTACTTACGACTCAAGTTTTCGAAAAAAAAAACTATCTAAAATTTTTTTATGTAACTGAGTTGAATCTCGTGCATAAAATTATTCTCCCCTCAAATTCACTGAGGCGAGTTTTCTCTCTAAAAAAAAACATAATAAGTGTGGTGAAAATTTATACAATTACGTTAAAATTAACAGAACCACAGAATCGCAAAAAAGCTAAACACATAATTAGTTTAGTTTAACTAATTGACTGTCCATATTTTTTTTTGTAAAAAAAAAAAAAAAAAAAAAAAATCTATCAAGATTTTTTTGTGTACCTCCCCTTGGTACACTGGTTTCAAAGCAACAAAAAATCGCGGTCATTTTTGTTTGTCTAAATATGGAAGATTTTCAAAAAGTAATCGTCCAAATGCTAAAAGTATATCAGCAAAGAAAGACAACAACAACTATTTTTGGAATTACATAAACAACAAATGGAATTCCAACAAATTACGCTTCAGAATGCTGAACTACAACAGAAACAACTTAAAGAATTACTTGTAAATGCATTAAAAGGCCCAAACTCTGAAAAAGATACAATATTCTCCCAGAGTACAATCTACAATTCAATGGAAACCTTTGAATACGTACCAGAGAACGACAAAACGTTCGAGGCTTTTTACAGGCACTACGAAGATATTTTCAACGTAGACTGTGAACAATGCCCCAGTAAAAAAAAGGTACGTCTACTATTGAGAAAACTGGGAACTACAGAACATAGTAGGTTCCTAGACTTCATACTACCCAAGAAAACCACTGACTTGGATTTTTCAGAGACTATTAAGCTCATATCGGAACTATTCGGGCCTAACACAACCTTGTTCCACAAACGTTGGAAACGCCTGAACACAGTCAAAGACAACCAGCAAGATTTTCTAACGTTTGCAGCATCGACAAACAAGCTCTGTAATGATTTTAAACTAGCCGAACTGACTGCCGATGATTTCAAGTGCTTAATTTTCGCACAAGGTCTAGTATCAGCAGAAGACGCCGAAGTCAGACGACGGGTACTGACCAAGTTTGAGAACGAACAAGGATAGGCAGAGGACTGTCAGAGTGTAATATCTGTAAAGTGTGACTCAAACACTATCGAGGAATCAGGTGTGGCTCAGATTAATAAAATCAGAAGTAAGTCTACTTCCTATTCCTCTCAAAAAGACAAAAGGCAAATCTCATGTCCTAAATTCCGCAGTAACCAAAACCCAAATAGGTTAAAGAAACCGCCCGGACCATGTTACCATTGTGGTAAATGGCATTGGATGAAAGTCTGTCCAGTTAAGAACAAAAAATATTGCAAAAATTGCAATAAAAGTGGGCATACTTTAACTCGGTGCTAATACGCCAACAGAACGAGAAAACCGAAAAATAAAATCAGGCAAGCTCAATCTGACAATATTGTTGATAGGAATTTAAGGAAATATGTAACAGTAGATATTTTCAATAAGTCCATTAAATTCCAGCTTGACTCGGGTTCCGATCTTTCAACCATTAACTGGCGTACTTGGCGAACATTAAACAAGCCGACCTTATTAAAAACGGATAAAACAGAAAAATCCGTAACTGGCGAAAAGATTAACATTTTAGGCGAGGTAATACTTACAGTAACACTAAATGGAGTTGCCAAAACGCTCAAAGCCTACGTATTGAAAACTTCAGATAACTTATTTGGAACAGATTGGATAGAAAAATTCAATCTTTGGGATTGCCCAATGAGTACATTTTGTCGCAAGATACAAAGAACAACGTCCAATTTGGTAAATCTCAAAAAGAAACTCAAAAAACAATTTCCCCAGGTTTTTTCTGGCGGCCTTCGGAAATGTACTAAAATGAAAGCTAAGTTCAAGGTGAAGGACGGTGCACAACCGGTATTCAAAAAGAAACGGAATGCCCCTTTCGCTGTTCTAGAGCAAATCAACAAAGAGTTAGATAGACTCATTCCAAAAAATACAGAAGTCTTTGAAGACTCCATCATTGCTACTCTAAGGACAAATTGTGAAATCAAAAACATGATCGCGAGTACCATAAGAGAGCTCCCAGTTACTTTGGCCGACATAAAAAGGAATCTCGAGGGGATGAATTCATTCAATCCATAGTAAGCAAAATTAGCAATAAAGATCCCAATGTGCCGGAAGTTTTCTCCCTCTGCGATGATGTCCTACTATACAATGACCGCGTAGTGATTCCAAACAGCCTACAAAGAAAAATCATCAGGGATTTTCACATGGGACATCCGGGGAAGAACCGTACGAAAAGCCTCATGCGATGCTAAGTTTATTGGCCAAACATGGACAACGACATAGCAGACATTATAGAATCATGCAAAGGATGCGCGCTTGCAGCAAATGCTCCAACCACGACGTGCAAACCATGGCCAAACACTGAGCATCCATGGCAAAGAATTCATGTCGATTTGGCAGGGCCTATAGACAACATGTACTACCTCATTGTTGTGGATAGCCACTCAAAATGGCCTGAGGTCCTACAATGCAAAAGACCAACCACAAACTGCACGATCTGATTTCTACACGAGCTATTCGCGCGTTTTGGCGTGGTAGATTGTGTATTTACAGATAATGGCACTCAATTCACATCAAGTGAATTTAGAGACTTTTGCAAGTCATATCAGGTGGACCACATTATAACGCCTCAGTACCACCCTAGGTCGAATGGCCAGGTCGAAAGGTTCGTGGACACTCTAAAAAGGGCTTTAAAAAAGGTACTAGACACACCGATAGATAGAGCATTGCAACAGTTTCTGCATGTGTATTGGATAACCCTTAATCCGAACACGCCTATGGGAAGCTCGCCTTCAGAAACAATTTTCGCAAGGAAAATCAAGTCTGTCTTCGACAAAATTATTCCACGGCAAGCAAAGTTAAAAAAAAAACCGTATCGCCTCATAAGAAATATTTCAATCCTGGCGATAGGGTCTTTTTCAAGGCTTACAAAAACAACATAACATTCTGGGAAGTAGGCACCATAAAACAAAGAATTGGCGAACTGTTCTATATTGTCCATGGACCGAAAAACACTCACAAACGCCATTGGAACCAGCTCAGAAAATGCCGTTTGAAGGAATCGGACGAATCACTACAAAATAGCTGTGAAGAGCCGATCGACGTAATTTTCGATCACTTCGATCTCGACACGCCCCAAGTCTCTCGTGAAGTGCGACGCTCAGGAAGGAAAAGGAAATTTACTCAACCGCTCGACGTAAATCCCAAGAGAAAAAAGTATTAACAGTTTTATGTTTTTTTTTTCTCCTTTTCAAAAGAAAAAAAAAAAGAAGAAAACTCTTCGAAGTGGGGTATTGTGAGACCGTAACATACCTACAACATGGACTCTTCCAGGACTATATAAAGTATGCGATATAACACTCTAGGAGAAGAGGAGGAAAGAGAGAGAGAGAGAGAGAGAGAGAGAGAGAGAGAGAGAGAGAGAGAGAGAGTGTGTATATTCTAATACCGTAGTATCAGCCGCGTACGACTACCAATATTGGACACTAGCACATAGTAAGCTCCGCTTACACTTACACTATCTTTGTAACCTTTTTGTTTAATATATCTTTCTTACCTCTAATCCGTGTTTTCCTTCCGTGGTCCCGACTTTGGGCCCACATCCGTATCATGCTTTGGTAAACAAGATCGGTATTACGCTTCACTATGACAATCGAAGGGCACAATCTGTAAAACAAACCTAAGAAAATAAGATGAAATATAAGATAAAATCGTTAGGAAGGGCCTTCTCCATCATCTATACTTATCAGATTTAGTACGTAGACATTTTTAATTGGGGCTGAGCATTCCGAAATAGAGAAGTTGAAAACAGTCTTTAAAATAATTTAAGAGGAAAACCCATTTTTCTTTAAATGTAGAAATGCAAATTTACCTTAGAGTGGGGCCTGCAGTCCTTGAGAATGAAATTGAAAACATTTCTGGGAAATAATATTTAAATAAATTAAGTCGTATTTGTTTTAAAGTAATTACCTTCCGAGAGACCAGAAAAACTGGACATTAACATCAATGGGACCCAGCAATGGGCAGCATATTTCCTGAAAACGGCAAACTAGACAGAGAAATTGAGACCAGATGATAGAAAGCCAACGTAGTCAGTTACCAACTTGCTCCTCTTCTAAAACATTCTAGCATTTCCATGAGCACCGAGGCTAATCTCATCAACGCCATTTTCCTACCAACGCTGACATAACTGTGCCAGACATGGCCCCTAAATAAAAAACCTTGAGAGGAAAATGATTACTTGTGAGATGAAATGCCCGAGGAAAGCAGTGAACAAGACCAGGCGAGACAAGATCAGGAATGAGGCAATAAGAGGAGGAGGTATGGTGGGAGCAATACCAATCATACAACACATCGAACGACAGAGGATCGAGTGGTTCGGACACCTCACTCGTATGCCTATCAACCAACCAGCCCAACGAGCATACATCCTCGGGTACTCTGGCTGGAGAGCCAGGGGCAGACCAAGAAGACGCTGGAGCGATTCAGTAGCAGATACTCTCAGAGCCTACGAGATATTTCTCCTGCAGGCCACTTGACTTGCCGCTGACAGACAACTATGTCTCCCTGCAACGCCTAACAGCATAAACGGAAGGAAAAACTAAACTAAACTAATTTCCGAACACTCCGAAGTTGTATCAATAGGCAAACTTTGGTCGCATTTATACCTGAGATGGTTGTCTATACATGAATATGCAGCATTCTGGGAGGGGGTCTTTCCAGCAGAAACAGTCGGTCGGCGTATTACTGGTTCATCCAAAGCAGTTCTAATATTTGCTGTAATTATTGTAATAAAGTCAGTACAGAAGTGCTAAAGTATTCGTTTAAGAAATCCTAATGTTTTTATAAACAAATTATGTCCATGACATTATTATATACTATGTACTTTAAGAAAAATGATGTGTTTATCCATATAAGGATTTGCTTTTCGGAATGAGATCAAAAATAAATGCGCGCCCTGTCTAGTATCAACATGCTATTCACGAGTCTTCTTACTAGGAGCAGAGTATAATATCTTTCCGCACTCTGAAAACAAAACAATATACACCAGATATTCAAGAAAACACGTTTGGCGAATCGGAAATAGACGTTACAAAAATAAAAGTAATGTGGCCGGCGCCTAATTTTAAGTTCCTCATTTTGATTTTGGATGTATGACGTGCATTAACAGGAGTTATCTTTATAAGGACGTTATAGGGACTTTTCTAAGAGCTTTATAAGCACTTATCTTTATAAGAACTCTATCAGTTATGAGAAATAAAAGATTTTGTGGCAGATTCTTAGAGGTAAAATACTAAATATAAAAATCAAACAAACAAAGTAGTGCATCAATATGAAATAAATAAACACTAATGTATATATTAGGTTGGTGCAAAGATAATGTCGGTTTTTGACGTATTTTTTAACGTTAACGACATTATTTTTGCACCAACCTAATAATATATATTATGTTGTTATGTCAAAACTGAGGAATCTTATGTTGGAGCATAGGACCATACCCTCACCACTCTAGGTATTGCACACACACACACACGCATATGTATATATATGTATATATATATATATATATGTATGTGTGTGTTTATATATATATATATATATATATATATATATTTATATGTATGTATATGTATGTATGTATATATATATATATATATATATATATATATATATATATATATATATATATATACGCACGGGAGAATATGGTATATATATATATATATATATATATATATATATATATATATATAATGGACTCTCCATCGGTTTCGACGTATGAGGATCTGACAGCTTACTTGATTCAGTTATGAAATTTTGTGCGATAATCTTAAGTGGCATTTAAGACCCGCTAGTGCTTTACAAAGGATATGGATCAAGTGTGAGGATTGTGAAATGAGTTCACTATTAGATTGGCTGACCTTTTAAATCTTGCTCTCGCTTCTTGAAGATGATTCAGACAAGCAGATTGAAAACTGCTGAGTCCACTAAAAAACGTTGATCTCCATTCTACCCGCTCCATGGCTAAGCGATCAAGGGTGTTATGTGGTATATTAACTCCTGACAAGTTGCTTTTCAGCTTGTCTTTGTTTATTAGCCATGGGCGTCCTACATTCCTGTAGCCCTGATCTAACTGGCTGTACATTAGGATCTTGGGTATCCTGACATCAGACATTCTTAAGACATTACCAGTCCACCGTAACTGAGACTGTATGATAAAAGTCTCGATATATATTAAAATGAAATGAGAAACAGCAAACGTTTTTGGCTGCAATGCGGATTTTTAAAAAAAAATGCTTAAAGCATAATATTTTAAAAAAAATTCCACATTACAACACAAAAAGTTTCCGGTTTCTCTCTTCTCTTCTTTTTACTATACACACTTTTCTCCCGGTGAAACTATTATAACCTCTTCCCTTTATATTTATATATATATATATATATATATATATATATATATATATATATATATATATATATATATATATATATATATAAGGAAAACCACATATATATTGAATGAAAACCACACAACACAAGGTAAAAATAGCAGAATTTCTTTCTTCTTTTTCTCCATATTATCTGATAGACTTTTCATAAAAGTGAAACATGTTAGATTGATAAACGTTTCCTATTAGTTCTTTATCTTATCATTCTTTCAGATTCCGATTCATATTTTATGGAAACCTATCTATCTATCTATCTATCTATCTATCTATCTAAGCCTGTTCATATATATATATATATATATATATATATATATATATATAATTACATAATTCATTCATACAAAAAACAAATATAGAGGTTAATGATTTAAAGGGCGAGAATACATCTTCGCAAAAATTTCAATATGGTACACCATTTAAATCATTAACCTCTGTATTTGTTTTTTG
>OZ010572.1:49509956-49524956 GCA_963932145.1 Acanthosepion lycidas | reverse complement strand
TCTTGAAGAAGAGGATCCTTTATCAAGCCTAGCTTCTTACAAAGGTTGAAGATAATTCTTCATCAAACCAAGCTTCCTACAAATCTTGAAACAGATGATCCTTTAACAAACCTAGCATCTAACAAATCTTGTAGAAGAGGATACTTTATCAAACGTAGCTTCCTACAAATCTTGAAGAAGGGGATATTTCATCAAACCTAGCTTCCAACAAATCTTGAAGTAGATGATCCTTTATCAAACTTAGCTTCCTAAAAATCTTGGAAAAGAGGTTTCTTCATCAAACCTAGCTTCCTACAAATCTTGAAGAAGAGGATCCTCCATCAAACTTAGCTCTCTACAAATCTTGAAGAAGAGGATCCCTTATCAAACCTAGATTCCTATAAATCTTGTAGAAGAGGATAATTTATCAAACCTCGCTTCCTACAAATATTGAAGAGGAGGATCCTTCATCAAACCTACTTTCCTACAAATCTTGAAGGAGAGGATACTTCATCAAACCTAGCTGCCTACAAATCTTGAAGATGATCCTTCATCAGACCAAGCTTCCTACAAATCTTGAAGCAGATGATCCTTTATCAAACCTAGCATCTAACAAATCTTGTAGAAGGGGATACTTCATCAAACCTAGCTTTCTACAAATCTTGAAGAAGAGGATCCCTTATCAAACCTAGATTCCTATAAATCTTGTAGAAGAGGATAATTTATCAAACCTAGCTTCCTACAAACCTTGAAGAAGAGGATCCTTCATCAAACCTAGCCAAATATTTCCTGTAGGGAAATGGCTAATTTTACTATAGCGATTACAAATTTTTCGCTCAATGAATTCTGAATGTTTCCTGTATGGAATCGGTTTATTCTACTATAACGTTTTGCAATTGTTTGGTCAATGAATGTCAAATGTTTCCTATAGAAAAGCGAATAATTTTGCTATAACAATAACCAGTGATCAATTAACGCCAAATGTTTGCTGTGGGGAAACGGTTAATTTTATTATATCGATTACCAATTTTTCGATCAATGAATTCCGAATGTTTCCTGTAGGGAAGCGCGTAATTTTGCTATAAAGATTACGAATTGTTTAGTCAATTAATTCCAATTCTTTCCTGTATGGAAATGGTTGATTTTACTATAAAGATTACTAATTGTTCTGTCAATGAATGCCAAATATTTCGAATTACCACTTGCTATAACGATTACCAATTGTTTGGTCAATGTATTTTGAATGTTTCCTATAGGGAAACGGCTAATTTTACTATAACGATTACCGATTTTTGGTCAATGAATTCCGAATGTTTCCTGTAGGGAAACGCCTAATTTTACGAGAGCGATTGCCAATTGTTCTTTAAATGAATGACATATGTTTCCTGTTGGGAAGCGGCTAATTTTACTATAACGAGTGCCAACTGTTCGGTCAATGAATGCTGAATGTTTTCTATATTGAAACTTCTAATTTTACTATTACCATTACCAATCGGCGACTCAGATGTTTGTTTAAGTGTCAAACGAGATGTGTTAACGGCCTTTGTTGTACCCGAGACATTATGTCAGAGATTGTTTGATGTCTTATCCAGATGTTGTAATTTTCGTCTTGGAGATTAATGTTTAACATTATCTGTTCCATCTTTGTCTGGGCTACAATGGGTATCATTGCTTGACTGTAGTCTGGTGTCTGCTCTCAAACTTTCAAAGCTGTGAATCATAACACCTTTCTCTTCAATTTCTGTTATGTTTTACTGCTATTAGCAAATTTGTTGAATGCTACCGAGGTCAGTTTGACATGTGCTGATCTTTCATTATTAGATGACCAAGTCGTAACTTTCTTCTTCTTCTTCTTCTTCTTCTTCTTCTTCTTCTTCTTCTTCTTCTTCTTCTTCTTCTTCTATGTCCCATGTCCCTTCAGGAAATCGGAAATCATGCCTCTCCACAATTTCCAATCCGCTGTAGCTTTTTTGCACGTTCCTGTTGTCTGGCTATTTTGTAAGCTGTCTCGCCAACGTTTCCCTGTCTGTTCACAAAAAGCTGGTCAGATAGACAACCCACTGTCTCCCAGTCTATTTTGTCTTCGTTATATCATGTGTGTTTCAAAGACCACCTTCCATATTCGGTGTATTCGCGCTATTTGTGACACCTCCGGCATATACCGCACAGAAATACCCCCCACATAATTGTAAGACTTTAGGGGTAAATGTGTTTTATCTATCTAATATCTTAGAATTATATAGGAGGTATTTCTGGGGTAAAGATGTTTTAATCAATCTAATATGATACAATTATGTAGGAGGTATTTATGGGGTAAACGTGTTTTCATCTATCTAATATGTTACCATTATGTAGGAGGTATTTCTGGGTAAAGGTGTTTGCACCTATCTAATATCTTACCATTATGTAGGAGTTATTTCTGAGGTAAATGTGTTTTCATCTATCGAATATCTTATTATTACATAGAAAGTATTTCTGGGGTAAAGGTGTTTTCATCAGTCTAAAATCTTACCATTATATAGTAAGTATTTCTGGTGTAAAGGTGTTTTCCTCTATCTAATATCTTACCATTATATAGGAGGTATTTATAGGGAAAAGATTTTTTCATCTATCTAAAATGTTAACATTATTTAGGAGGTATTTCTGGTGTAAAGGTGTTTTCATCTATCTAATATCTTACCATTATGTAGGAGGTATTTATGGGGTTAAGTTTTTTTCATCTATCTATTAGGTTGGTGCAAAAAAAAAAAGACGAAATAATGTCGTTTTTTGACGTATTTTTAACGTCAAAAAACGACAGTATTACGTCATTATTTTTGCATCAACCTAATAATATGTTGCCATTATGTAGGAAGTATTTCTGGAAGAAAGGTGTTTTCATCTATCGAATGTTTTACTATTATGTAGGAGGTATTTATGCGGTAAAATTTTGTTTCATCTATCTAATATGTTGCCATTATTTAGGAGGTATTTCTGGGGTAAAGGTGTTTTCATCTATCTAATATCTTACCATCATGTAGGAGGTATTTATGGGGTAAATGTCTTTTCATCTATCTAATATCTTACCATCATGTAGGAGGTATTTCTGTGGTAAATGTCTTTTCATCTATCTAATATGTTACCATTATGTAGGAGGTATTTCTGGGATAAAGATGTTTGCACCTATCTAATATGTTACCATTATATAGGAAGTATTTCTGGGCTAAAGATGCTTTCATCTATCTAATTTCTTACCATTTTATAGTAAGTATTTATGGGGTAAGGGTGTTTTTATTTATCTATTGTGTTACTATTATGTAGGAGGTATTTCTGGGGTAAAGGTGTTTTCATCAATCAAATATCTTACCAATATGTAGGAGGTATTTCTGGGGTAAAGTCGTTTTCATCTGTCGAATATCTTACCATTATATAGTAAGTATTTATGGGGTAAAGATGTTTTCATCTATCCAATATCTTACCATTATATAGTAAGTATTTATGGGGCAAATGTGTTTTCATCTATGTAATATCTTACAATTATGTAGGAGGTATTTATGGGGTAAAGATATTTTCATCTATCTAATATCTTACCATTATATATAATTATTTCTGGAGTGAAGATGTTTTCATCTATCTAATATCTTACCATCATGTAGAAGGTATTTCTGGGGTAAAGATGTTTTCATTTATCTAATATCTTACCATTATATAGTAAGTATTTATGGGGTACAGATGTTTTCATTTATCTAATATCTTACCATTATATAGTAAGTATTTCTGGGGCAAAGGTGTTTTCATATATCTAATATCTTACAATTATGTAGGAGGTATTTCTCGCGTAAATGTGTTTTCATCTATCTAATATCTTACCATTATGTAAGAGGTGTTTCTGGGGTGAAGGTTTTTTCATCTATCTAATATCTTACCATTACATGGTAAGTATTTCTGGGGGTAAAGGTGTTTTCATCTATCTAAAATATTACCATTATTTAGGAGGTATTTTGGGGGTAAATGCGTTTTCATCTATCTAATATGTTACCATTATAGTGGTAGTATTTCTGGAAGGTGTTTGTGTGGATGTATTTCTGCCTCTGCCTGTATAAGTGTCTTTTTGTTTCCTTTTCCCTTATGATTACTTTGCTTCTTACACTCTTCGTCCGTAATAATCTTTCGTAGAATCATAATTCTGTTGCCATAAGTCTATTTTTCATTTGTGATCGAGATTTTCCGCCATTTGCTGTCATATAAGTGGATTGATATTACATAGCAGTTAATCTGTCTTTCCTTGGCGTTTAACGAATCCTCCATGTTTCTTAATACTTTGCATAGCTTTTCGAAGGCATCGTTCGCTATTCCAACGCGCGTTCATATTTCGGTGTAACATTTTCCATCTTCTCCCAAAACACTCCCCAATATTTAGTATTCCGTACTTGTTTGCTTTAAATTGTAATTTACAACATCATTAATGCTAAGTCCACTGACCGTTTTCTATATTTGTTTGGTTTTTTGTCTATTAATTTATTGGACATTAACTGTGCCTTCCCTAAATGTAAGTTCAATCGAAATGGTCTGCCAGTTGGGAAGATATCCCTAATATTCTATTCTAATTTATCTGGACAGCTTGTAAGCAGGGCACTGACGTCAGTGAAGTTAGGATGGGACAGCGTCGATGTTGATGCCATTAAATATGGGCGTGTTTAGATATTGTTTGAAAATATTTAATTTGATTTCTTTTACGCGGTTACAATTAAATCTATAAAGTCATCATTTGTTCTTGATAATGATGGCGGGAAAAATCCGCTCAAGATGGCGTGAATTAATGTTGTTATAGTCGTTTTATCCTACGAGAAATATTCTTACCAAAGGACGCACAAACAAGTCCCTAAACACTCGCGCACGCACACACACACATATATATATAATTATTTATTCGAAAATTTTAACATAAACATGTTATAATATATATATATATATATATATATATATATATATATATATATATATATATATATATATATATTAGGTTGGTGCAAAAATAATGACGTAATAATGTCGTTTTTTGACGTTAAAAAATACGTCAAAAAACGACATTATTATTACGTCATTATTTTTGCACCAACCTAATAGATAGATTATTTTTAGTGGTAAATATACACATGTATATGTATATAAATATATATATGTATGTATATGTATACATGGGTATATGTGTGTGTATGTGTGTACACGCCTATATGTATGTATGTACGTGTATATGTTATTGTGTATGTGTGTATACCCATGTGTTTTTGAACATAGAAATATAGGTCCTTGCTAGATTAGATAATCGTTATATTTATTTTTTATATGGTTATATTTGATTTGTAACCTGTAGTCGATATTACTTTTGTCAAATTATTTTAATTACACAGCGGCCCTTTCAGTAAATGCCCTTCAGTTTTAGTTTCCCCCGCGCCATCTCTCTCCCCCACCCCTTTTTCTTTTCTTTTCCTCTCCCTCCCTCTTCTTTTGATCTTTAAGATTGGATCGTCTATTGTGTGTGTATGTCAACACAAAATGTATCCTTTCCGGTTACATCTTTAATGTATTAGACATCCGACAACATTCATATTTCTCTCAATTAAACCGTCTTTGACTCACCTCTCTAAAACTTCTCTCTGTTAAGTTTTAATCCCCCACCTTCTCTCGTCTGTTAGCCCTCTCTATACCTCTAACATTCGTCCCACACTCTCATACTTACACTCTCTAAATTCTATTTTTATTTCCGGAGCTGTTTTTTCTGTTTTCTTTTTGAATTTGTAGGTCTGATGAATTGGATCGTATTTACGATTCCAATGGAATAAATTATGACCATGGAATATTAGTGTTTAAGCCTTTTTATTATATATATATATATATATATATATATATATATATATATATATATATATATATATATGGGGTAAGAGTGATCAATATTGGATATAGTGCGGTTGTAGATATAAATAGTGTAGACATAGAAATTAACACTGCATTGTGACTGGCAGTTTGACGTTATAGAGACTGCTTCATTCTGTAGCGGCTGACGAGATATCTGGAAGAAACTATCTTGATCTCAGTGCAGCTGATGAGATATTTCGATAAAATAGCATAGTCCCTGAGAGGCTAATGAGTTATCACGAAGAAAATATCTCGATATGGAAGTGGTTCTGTAGATATTTTGCAAATATGACTTTACAGAAAACTATTCTAGTTCCGAAAAAAATTGAACTTCTGACTGTCTTATGCATCCAAGTAAATATACATAATCAGAAAAGATTTTATAATATATCAGTAAGTCTAAATAAGAAACATTATTTTTTGTTCATTCTTTATAAGGCCCAAGAGCCACTCGGTTTATAAGGCTACATAATAAGAGACACAGATCTGATCTGGCGGCTCGTCTTCAGCCACTTTCCCACTGCCGTAAGGTTGCCTTTCTGTGTCTTTCCTATAAACACTTTCAGGGTAATTGTTCGGATGAGCTCTTCTTATAATTAAATAATTCATCGAGTTTAGAAGAAACCTCAACAGAATGCAGAACGCACTGGACGGCCGTTTCGTCCATCGGCAGTGCGCATCCAGTACCGAGAATTGAAACCCGGATAGTTACGTTATCAAGCAAACGTCATACCATCTGTTCCAACGGGCCTCGGTGACGAAGAGGTAGTGAATCAGACTCGATATAGCGTCGCTCGATCACATATCCCGTGGTGGAACTCAGATCAGTTACTCTTTTACCCATAGGACTGTGCCCCCACGAGTCACGACTACTACCACTTTCCCACCGACTTAGGATTGCCTTTCTGTGTCTTTTCTATAAATACTTTCATGGTAATTGTTCGGATGAGCTGTTATTGGGGTTTAGATTTTTTTTAATTGTTTTTTTACCCCCTCCCCCCCTCCCACTACAGACAATGAATTGTACATATGGAGGATTAGTTAGTAATTTCATGGAGACATTTAGGTATTATGGTGGATGTAGTAAGAAAGGTTAGTAAGAATGTGTTGTTTTGGCGTTAGAAATATTGTGGTATGTTTCGGTCAGTGATTGTGGCTAACTGTATTTAAAGTTAAGACAGAAGAAGACCGCCCTTTTGTCACCATCCCCCATTTTGGCCTTATGTCACATTTTGAATTAAAATTACAAATAAATATTGCTCTTCGCTATGAGACCCAGACTTTTTTAATTTATGCGCAGTACTAGACTCACGTCGAGATCTCATCAATTTACCGTTGAGCTAGCTAGATGTAACCGTAAGTTCTATGCTAACAGTTTCTTGTCTCGTACTTATCGCTTTCGGAACTCCCATCAGGCTCCTTAGTTTTCCACCCAACTTTATTCTGCAAAAAATTAAATGCAATGTCAATCGCTATCTACTGATCCCCTGATTATCCTTTCTTCATCCTGTTCATTATTAATGTTTCTGTTCCTATTTCTTCCACACCCTGTATCCCCATTGAGTCTTAGTGGCTTTACTGCCTTGCACGGGGTGATACCTATTAAAAAATTGTAACTCAAAAGAAACAAATTAACATTAATTTTTTTTCTTCTTCTTCTCTGTGCCGGGTCTCTTCAGGGCATCGGCGATCATGGCTCTGCACAATTTCTTGTCCTTTGTAGCTTTTAGTAAAGTGTGTCTTTTTGCTCTCTGTCCTAATCTCTATTCTGTCAACCCTTTACACAAGCTCGTTAGGTAGATTATGAGCTACTTTTTCTCTGGCTTTAAAACATGTTCTGTGAGTGTAAAATTCTCCAAATCCTCTTTCCTAAAAAATTCAACTTAGCCTACAAAAATCAATCCAAAAACTGTAAACTCTGCTTGGAGGAAAAAATAGCTACAATTACCTTCTCAGACCGAAACAAACTACTAAATAAACGACCAGCAATCATCTACGAGGCTAGCATCCCGCTATCACCCCTTCGCTGTCGAAACTCCTAAATGTAGCCGTCTCTTCTACTCCAATAGCTTCATGTCTCGCACCTCTCAGCTGTGGAATTCCCTTCCCTATTCCAGTTTCCCCGAGAGCTATAATTTCCAGCTATTCAAATGTAATGTCAATCGACATGTCCAGTTGCCTTGATCTATCCACTATCCTTCTCCTCATCCTTTCTTCTATCACTTCTATCTGATCTTGCTCCAAATTTTCTGTAACCCCTTGCGTCCTAGTGGCTTCCCGCCTTGCTTGGGGTGAAACGCTTAAAAAAAAAAAATCTCAAAATGCAGACACGAAAACAAATTTTTACTACGTTACTTAAAAATTATTTAAGGTAACAATTAAACTCATATTTGTAGCAGGATACAAACTTATTGAACTACACTTGTAATAACAGCATTTCATAAAAATAAACCAACAGAAAAAAAACAAAAAAACAAAAAACAAAAAACAAAAACAAAACAATAATAATTATGATAAAAACAATAATGTCTGGCTGTCGTCTAATCTTGACCCCGAAAGAACATGACCTGATAAGATTGGGCAGTATATTCATTGGAATGTATATCAACATTACAGTTTACTACTTGCTGAAAAATGGTATGTTCATCATTCTGGACCAGTTATAGAAGGCAGTCAGCTCATCAGATACAGCAGTAGCATTACATAAAACAAATATATGTTAAAGTTTATCGCAGAATAAATAAAATAACTTTTAAAAATCGAGTTCACCTCAAGCAAGGCAGTAAAGCCGCTAAGACACAAGGTGTTACTGGGTGTAGAAGAATTAGAAAAAAAGAAAGATTATTAAGGAGCGAGGACAATAAAGAAATTATCAGGAAGACAGTAGAAAACGATTGATATTGAATTTAAATTTTTGAAGACTAAACTTGTCAGGAAATTGAATTAAATTGAAATTGAGAAAATATAAAAGTGAATAAAATTGAAATTGAGAAAATGTGACCCTCAAAACTACTGTTAAACCTCTAATAAATCGAGCCCTGGGTATGATAAAGAAAAATGTACAGCCAAGAACATTAATAAGATCCTTGTTAGTCTCTGTTTAAAAGAGATTAAGTAAAATGCATTGTGGGTAACTGCTCATCTACTTAGCAGAGTATTGTCAATTTAAATGAAAGGTAAACATTGTACAAGCTACGTATCACTTAACATCAGAATTTGTGCAAACAGAATGCATATATTTATTACCTTGCCTTACTCCAGGTGTCGAGTAAGGACCTGTCAGGGATTGTACTGAATAGAAAGCAAAAGATAATAATAATAATAATAATAATAATAATAATAATAATAGTAATAATAATAATAATAATAATAATAATAAGAAGAAGAAGAAGAAGAAGAAGAAGAAGGGAAAATAGTGCTAGTAGAAGTAAGCATTAAAACAATTATACTATGTACTAAAATTACAGCTAATTTAATCCTGAGTTTTGTTGCTGCTGCTGCTTCTATGGTAATAAGGTTTTTCTTTGTTTTGCTACTTATAATAATAGCAATCGATCTTCAATAACACAATTTAATGTATTCTTGTGCGTTTCCAAACACAACACTAATATTCAGAGGTTCATGAAAGAAAACAATAATGGCGGTCAAAGCACAAAGGCCGGACATCAAAGACTTGGAAACGCTTAAGAGAAATATGTCTCACTGTCACAGAGCAGATAAACGAAGGCAAAAAACACAGGCGTAATAAGATAAATTTGATCGGATACCACAAAAAGAAACCAATAACAATGTGACATGCCACTACAAACGCATGATAAAATAAACTTTTCAAAAACGAAAATTAAAAACAAGAAAAGAATGGGAGAAAAGAACATTTCTGAGCCGTGCAATAAAGCTCTAACATGCTGTGGGGATGGGAGTCAAGGTAAAGATGGTAATCTTTGACAAGTCAAATTCATGTATCTTCTGAAAATGATTTAAGGGTTTTTTTTTTTTGTTTTTTTTTTTTTCTGGAGATAGAAAATATACATTTGTTTAAAAAAAATAAATATAAATAATTTTATTAGTTTTATTCGTCCTTTGGTTAGCTTCATTTGTTTTTCTTTTTCTTTTTTTTCTTTTTTTTTGTTATTTACTCGCTTTGTTCGAGTTCTGCTCGAGATCACAGTTATTTCCCCAGGAAGAAATTGGCACAACAAAAGCTGTGTTCTGTGTATTTCAGTTCCTACAAATTTGCATTTATCTCATTCTGTTCATATCTATCTATCTATCTATCTATCTATCTATCTATCTATCTATCTATCTATCTATCTATCTATCTATCTATCTCTGTATATCTATGAGATAGATAGATAGATCTATCAATCTATCTATCTATCTATCTATCTATCTATCTATCTATCTATCTATCTATCTCATAGATATACAGAGACTGAGAGATAGATAGATATCTATGTGCGTAACTATCTATGAGATAGATGTGCATATCTATTTATCTATCTATCTATCCTTATATATATGTGTCTGTTCTATTGATCTACTATTTATTTATGAATAAATCCTCAATGAATTTATAGTTGTCGTTTCTCTACAGCATTCCATATTCTTCACGTAAATCTCTATCAACAAGAGAATTATGTATATGGTCGTTTGGCATGTAAGAAGCAAGAGAAACAATGAACGGTTCCCAGAAATTAGTTCCCGGTAAAGCAAGTAAAAATTGCAGCATTGTGAGGAGGACATAATGACGACAAGTCGCTACTTTCAAAAGGGGACCGCTACATATTCAAATGTCATTTGGTAGTAGATGTACAAAGTAAACTACCATTTTTTTAGCAAAAGGCATTTCTATGAGATAACTTACCTTGTTTGGAAGGTCTCCTAAGTAAGCTTAATTGTTAGCGGCCAGAACGAAATTAGGCGAGAAATTAATAGTGATGACTGCTATGAGAAAGATTCCAAGGACGTCTTTAATATTTTTATGTGGTCGTCAAAAGATTTTACAAGATAACACAATGTATAATCCTAGCTGGAAATTTATTTTTTATTTTCATTGTATATCATTAGAAAAATAAATATAACGGCAGTCGAAGTATTACAATGGAGAGTAGCGAACAAGGATGGGATGTTAGTTGCAAATTGAAATTAATGATAATATTTAAACTATTTGTGTATAATACGCACTTATCTACAGTAAACTTCCCTAATATTTAATTACAAAATTATCTTGAAAGTCTCGTGTATAATACGCACTGACTTTATGTGAAGCGGGTAAATTTAACCTAAATGTAATAATATTTGTTCGATTTTTTTCCAATATGTATTGCTTAAATTAAATTAATGATTTAACTAATTAAATTGATATGCATTTATATTTAGTTACATTATATTTGGAAAACAAATTACAAAGTATTTTGAGTAAGCGCACGGTTTTGGTTAGGTTTGGTTTTATTTAACGACATGTCGACTCCTTTTAGGTCATTTAGTGCTGAAATTTAATTTCCTTGGAAGCTTTGGTATTGTTTTTACAATTAAAATCAATTACTGTAAATGTTTTCTATAAAAATTTATTTTTATATTTAATAGTGTTTTGTCTTTTAGGGTGTTCACTATTTGCACATAGTTTGGGCCCTAACAGGTGCTACCATCACGGCACAGGGTGGATTTGAGAACCACAGAAAAGCCTTTCGATGAGAGGAATTACTGCCGGATGTAGTTTATCGTCGTACCCAGGAAGTGCATGAGCACGGAGATCTTCACACAAATGTCATCAAGCAGAGCAGAGATTTTCGTCATATGAAGCCTGGCAGAGCATCCCTGAATCTATTGCGGAAAGTGATTAAAAAACAATTTCACTACATCATTTTCCATCATTTCACCCCTATAATAATCGAATGCTATGTGCGGGTAGTCTGATTGTTGAATCAAATAACTGAACTTCTTGACCCTCATATGTCGAAAAACGGCGGGAGAGTCCAGTATATATGGATAGATAAAGGAGGCCCCGTGGAGTAATGGATAACGGCTTGGATTGAGGAATCAGAGATCCGAGTTTGAATTCCAGTCGGATCCATTACTGATAATATCCTTGGAAATCCTCTTCTTCTCCCCCCAGATATGGGTAAATAGCAGAACAGAGGGTTGGGCTCCGTCAAGATATATTGCCCAAGAAACACCACTTCTACTGCGGATGCAGTACACATAGTGTCCCTACAACCCTACGGGTCACGGGATAAAAAAAAAGAAAGAAAAAAGATTGATTTACAATGACAATAAATAACATTTGTCACTCAGCTGATTGATGTTATATTCGGCCCCTCGACTGTGGAATTGCATAGACGAATCGTTTTGTTTAGTAGTCGTTCTGCCCACTCATCAAGCGGCTTCAAAAATTGACTACGATTTTCTTATTTTCGTTATTCATATATATATATATATATATATATATATATATATATATATATATATATATATATATATATATATATATATATTTAAGACTCGGAGCTTAAACACTGGACAATTGTTTTCGCCTTGTTTTAATGTTCTTAGATCTTTCTTCTTTTATTCCCCATCTTTCCTCGGGTACCGATTTGTTCTACTGCAAGTTGAGCTATCCAAGGTTTTTCCAAACGAGTACCACCATTTATATATATATATATATATATATATATATATATATATATATATATATATATATATATATATGTGTGTGTGTGTGTGAAAAGTGTGTGTATATAAATATAAATAAATATATATATATATCATTATTTATATATTATATGCGAGGTACTTATTAGAAAGCGCTCAGTATCAGAGATAGAGCTAACATATTTAGTTGGATTGATATGAGTTTGTGACCCTGGCTTTCAAGCTTTTGCGATCGTCAGGGTTGTTTGTCTGACGATCGCAAAAGCGTGAAACCCGGGGTCACAAACTCACAGCAATCCAACCAAATAAATATATATATATATATATATATATATATATATATATATATATATATATATTAGGTTGGTGCAAAAATAATGACGTAATAATGTCGTTTTTTGACGTTAAAAATATGTCAAAAAACGACATTATTACGTCATTATTTTTGCGCCAACCTAATATACATATTTTTTTTTCACTTTTTCGGTTCTGGGTATGTAAGATCATGTAACAATGTCATTTTCAGTATCACAGACATATCTTTTGTTATTAAGTTAATTCGTTTTCTCGAAAGTTCGAAAAAATATATATAAAAATATAATTTTAAGTAATGCTATACTTACTGGTAAAAGAGCTCAATATCAGCGGTAGAGCTTGTGTAAATATGATAGTCTATTTCGTGCTTAAACGTAATCTCACTAGCCTGAAGATTGCGTTCAAACATAAAGCAGACTGCCGCCGCTTGGTGTTGACCTGAGTGTCCATTCTTATACATGTTTCCGGACACTTTTTTTGAACTGATCCATTCTTTCCTTATTTCATGTTTTGTAACGTCGTAATGTGCAGCCGTATGTATTCCTACTTCCTGGTTCGGTGTGGTCAAATAATCCAAAACAAGTATGCATGATATCACCAAAATACATAGTTGCTCTCCTTATTCAATTTGAAAGGGATTAGCTTATGGGTTTTCGAGAAGCGAAGTGGTTATTTCAAAGTATTGCTGCGCATGATGGATGTGACGCATCGGTGGTGCTTTGATGTTAGCAACAGTGATCAAATAAGTATTCTTACACTCGTAGACCAGGTTCTGGACGGTTACTTCGTACAGACGTTCACCAAGGTTAACCCACTGTAAAAGCAGCAGTGACAGGCCGCTACGTGATCACTGCAAAGCCAAGATTACGAGCATGTGTGCCTCTAGCCAGAATTCAACTTACATATCATCATCATCATCATCATCATCATCATCATCATCATCATCCTACGGGATCAAGTGGTGTCGGATAGCACTCTGCAAAGTTCAAGGATAAGAGCATATTCTGACTTCATGAAAGTGATGCTTGTTTGCCTGTTTGATGTCGAACTGTTTGGGGAGGGGACATCTTCCAGAAGGCATTCGCCTAACTCTCGCTTTGCCTTTTGCATTTGCGGATGAATTGATGATGTACACCGCGTACGATTGTATTCATGCGATACTATGTTTCGTTAGAAAGATGTACAATCTATTAATATGGAGACTAGTAGTTCCTACAATCAATAATGGCATCTAAAATTTCCAGGAACCGGTTCTATAAAGGCAGGTAATCTTTAGAAATCTTTTCACTCTAAGAATGGAATCAAATCACTTTATAGTATCAAAAAAGAATTAAGACATTTTGATAATTTAATAGAAAACTTTTATTTATTAAGATATTTTCAGGTTGAAGATCTGTTCTCATTATACTTCTCTTCAGAAGTGGGATGCTTTTTGATTCTAGTGTCATCAGCCATGTTATGATTTCTTAACCACATTAGAACTGAATCGCTTCAGTTCCAAAGATCAAATGGAAGACCTATCAAATTTATAACAAGACGATTTACGACATTTTTAATTCAAGGCGATTTCTTTTGTCAGAATGAATTATCTTAACGACAGAAAACCCTATTTCAGCTTCCGCCGAATTTGCACCAATGGTATGAATTATATTTTTTGTTATTATATATCGGCTATTTATGTATAAGATTATTTTTGGATAATCCAACAACCTGTTTGCTAAGATTTTATAATTTTAAGAATCGGTTCGCCACCATTGTTTATAAAAAAAAAAGCAAAAAAAAAGCAAGCAATTCCGATTGAATGATGACTCAAAATCCAATCTTACTGAACCAATGGCGAAATTTTATAAAATACAGTCAACATTAATTTATTGAGATTAGAAATCAGATTGGCGGTGTTCAAAACAAAATCTGCCAGCGGCAATTTCCCGTCCGTTTGACTTAATTAGTGCTAAATAAAAATAAAATTCTCCCTTAATATAAGGAACTAAAAAAAAAAGCATGTCTTCTTATGACGATTCTTAAATGACATATTCAGTTTCGTATTATAGATAGATCCATAGCAGGCTTGTTGTCCACCACTGGCGCTACACGATCGTTTTAAAATGTTTTAAAGCCTTCTTAAAACACATTTTTGCTCAAATGAAAGCACTACTT
>OZ010572.1:49464956-49504956 GCA_963932145.1 Acanthosepion lycidas | reverse complement strand
AGAGCAAGAACAGAAGAGATTAATGAAGACAGTAGATAGCGATTGACATTCCATTTAAATTTTTGAAATGTGGAGATCCTTTCCTGAAGGGAAGGATATGGTTTAATGAAATGAACTTGTTTATTCCTTGGAATTCTGATATAGCAAATTGCTGGTGAGCCCAGGGTGGTAAAACTGTCTTCTGAAATGTACAGATGTAAATAAAGACTTGTAACTCGAGATCAAATTACAGGGCTTTCTGTTGTAAAATAGTTTCAATGTACAGCATTATTACACATAAAACCAGAAATTTTATCTGATAATGAAACAGAATATAGGGACAAGTGGATTCATGCCTTTCTTAAATTCATGAGTGCCACATGAACAGAAACAAGTTCTGCCAGAATACAAACCTAGTTTACTAATTCTTTTTCCCAGCTTGATAACCAGTACACTACCATGCACTTATATGTAGTTTTATATACCATCAAAATACAGTCATTCCTCACTTAATGACCAGGTTCCATTCTAATGACCTAGTCATCAAACAAGCTAGTCACTAAGTGAAAAGTTGTACCTATGTGTGTAGTGGGTTTTTGCCAACCAGCTTCAGATATATTTCATTTCACTTTTGCTTCATTTTTTTTAATCATATCACTCCATGAAAGGCAGTAAAGCCACTAAGACACAAGGAGGTTACTGAGTGTGGAAGAAAAAAAAAAGAGAAAGAAAGAAAAGAAACAGTAGAGAGCAAGTAGAACAGAAGAGTAGGCAGCAATAAAAAATACAAAAATTGCACGCATAATTAGAATAATCTACTCTCGTGGACTAAAAGGGTTTGGTTCAGAATTCTAACAAATATCACATGAAGAAGGCCAGAGCGTACAACGGCCGAAATGTCTTGATTTGTGGCAATAAAGATGAGGATAACAGTATGTAAATAGTGTAAATAGTTACAATACCTAATCTTAGAAATATAGACAATGTCCGTTTTCTGTTTCTTTTCCTTACAAGAACCCTGTATTTCTTAATCTGATTTTTATTTAATACCAGCAGCACTAAAATATTTCCCCAAACTAACGCCACATAAAAGAAAAGCATTTGGGTATTTATGAAGTAATAGGAAGTAGAATATATAGCAGCAAAATTGTCCAATTCGTGTAACAGCATAATTGTCCATCCCACAATATATTTAATATCTAAAAACTACGAAACTAATTGTGTTTCTTTTTTTCAGTTTTTCGGATAAGCCGTTTAACCATCTTGGTACCATTTGTCTAAGAATCCCTGAAAAATCCTTTGAGTTATTCTACTAGAAAGAGAACAGGCTAAAGTAGTTTTTGTCAACCCTACTGTATCTTCTCAACTGAGCAATGGCGAGAGGAAAAAGATCATTCAGGCCTTCAGTAATGGCACCAACATTCACACTCTGGCTTCTTTCTTCAAAATACATTCAAGAACAGAGAATAAGTTGAAAAAAGATGGAACAAAAGAGAGGAAAAATGAATGAGGAGGTTGTAAGAGAAAGAGGGATCATCATTTCAACTTAGAGCTAAAGAGATTAATTAGAAAAAAATTCAACTCAATTCATAAGACGTTTGGTACGCGAGAGAGGTGTTTCAGCTATTAAAGAGCAGTGGAAAAAAAGACTTGAAAATGAAATCGTGCATGAAACGTGTGAGGCAACGTCTTACTCCAGAACAGAAAGTTAGAAGGTTAGAGAGGGCAAAGATCATCTTGAATAAGTTGGAAAATGATCCTGGAATAATATATATATATATATATATATATATATATATATATATATATATATTTGAACTTTATTTCAGTCCTACATGTGCTTCCGATCCTCAACTAGGATCAATTAATGATGAACATGTCATTTTTGTTTATGATAGAATTCATCACGATTCTTTTGTTAAGCTTGGAGAGTAATTATACATTTTTATTGTTCAAAGTAGAGTACAATAGTATTATAAAAACCTCGGAGAATTCCAATAAGATATCTTTTATCATTAATAAGATACAATGGTTCAAAGCTTAATCTAACAATTCGACAATTTTGGTGTTACAAGATTTGGACAATTTTTGCTGTTACACTCGTTGCATATATAAACTTAACGGGAATACCTTATAACCATTTTTTATTAAACATGTATTAGAGAAGGATTGCTACCTTAATAAACAATACGTGTGTGTGTTTGTGTGTTTGATTTGCTTAATAGTGAACTACATGTTTGACCTGAGCGCCTTGACACAGAAATATAACGGAAAAAATAAACCGTTTCCTGCACTGATATACTAAGAATAAACATATTACCATACGTATCTACCTGTTTGTATGCGGCTATGGATTTGCACAGATGAATTAAATGGGCCAGGTTGAATGTACATTTTCCTGTAGTTTAACACTGAAAAAAGCAATAAACAGAAGTGGAAAAATAGCGTAAAGAGAACTCAGTGAAAAGGATGATTGGCGTATATTATTTTGTACATATCTGACGAGATTTATCCCCACCCATGATGATCTTTAAAAAAAAATGCGAGGGAAAATTGGCATCGAATAAAAGTTAAAAGGCAAAAAGTTAAAAAAAAAAAAAAAAAAAAAGAAAAGACGCGTTTGAAGTTATCTGCCCTTTAATATTTTGAACGAGTGAAAAGAGAGAGAAAAGAAAAAAAAGGTAAAGACTTTTTGTTTTTTATAAAATAAATTTAAAAAAAAAGGGGGTGCAAATGCGAAAAGATAGAGGCAAACAAAAAAGAGAAATTGAATGTTAATGAGAGAGAAGGAAGAAGAAAAAGCGAAATAAAAATGGTTACTTTATTGATAGGTAAGTAGATCTGGTTGCTTGGTTGTGGTGGGGGCGTTTCTGCACCGAATGACCCTTTGCAGCACAGAAAGGCTATCGTCACTTCGGAAACATGATACATTCATATTTATGTTCTGCTTGTAATAATATACGTGCGTGTATAAACTATTTGAGAGCCGATGTCTGAAAGGAAGTCAGTCATTTTCTCTGTATGATTATACGTGTGTGTATGAGCGTATACGTGTGTGTATGAGCGTATAAGTGTGTGCATAAGCGTATACGTGTGTGTATCTCGCATTTCCGTTTTGGCACGAGCATACATTTGCGCATTTATTTGCATGCGGGTATGAGCGCATATGTCTGTTTTCTTTCGTCATAATAGGTGTGGATATGTGCGCGTGTATATATATATATATATATATATATATATATAAAATTTTTGTATGTTTTTTTTTCTTTTGTGAGTCAATACTAGCGTAAAGACTCATGCGAAAATTCATAAATGCACGCATATGTACCATTGTTATTGCCAGTTACTATGATCTCGAAGATCAGGTCACTTTTGTCCTAATTGGTGCATACGCGTTCGTGGTTCGCGAGGCCAATACCGGACAGACAGGATCTTACACAGTGCTTGCAGTGAAATACCTAGCTTGAAGAGGGCTCTGCTTAGACACTGTTTTTTTCGCCAAATTCTCTTTTATCCACCAGGCTGGAGCGGTGGATTGCCTCAAAATTGCTTGCAGTTTGGTAGATGGTGATGTGTCAAGCCTGACGGTCGAGAGCTTTTATTGTTTACAGGTAGGGACTGTTGCTCAGAACGAGAGCCCAATTTAAGGTACCATTATAACGTCCCCACTCCGATGCGAAACATTTAGTTACAATACCCATATGTCCCTTACAAGCATTATGATAGACAAATGAATGAGTTTGTGTCAATTTATAAGAATATTTTGTTTACCGCAAGTATAAGCTTAATGTTTTAATTTAAAAAGTTCACACACACACACACACACATACATACATATATATATATATATATATATATATATATATATTTGAATAAAAACAGACCACTTTAAGGTTCCATGTAATAAATTATTTCACCACAACTCTTTTAAAGGGCTCGCGATCATCGGACTTTACTTCCAAAGGTTGAAATGAAAAATTATTCATTTTTCATTTCAACCTCATGGAACCTTAAAGTGGTCTGTTTTTTATTCAAATTTATTTGCTCTGAATTTACATTGAGCTCTCTGGATATCATCCTCCTTGGGTCTACCCATACTAGTTTTGCATAAACTATATATATATATATATATATATATATATATATATATATATATATATATCTGACAATTACATTACAATATATTAAACAATACACGGACAAAACAATAATGATAGTCTGTTTTTGTTTACATGGAAGATTTCCAAGCATCGACAAACTCGTGCATATGAGACGCTGGAAAAGAAAATCGCACCGCAGCGCATGACGTCACACATGACCACGCGAGAGTGAATTTCCGTGAGTCTATGCGTAATTTCCTCCAGTTGGTGTATTGTTTAATATATTGTCATCTTTGATAATGGCTTTTGTAAGCCGAAAGCTTAGATAGGATTAAAAAATATGTATTAATATTGTGATTTTCTTTCTTCTTTTAATGATAATGCTATTAATGTTATCAGACAATATGAAAAGAATTTACATAAAATAAATAGACAAAACTTGTCTATCTTATTTAATGAAAATGCATCAATGAAAAAATGCTGCCTAAATACACACAATTTAAAGAGCCTTTCTATGCTGTAGAGCAATATTAAGAATTTTTGTCTTAAAAAGACAATTGCATCACCACGATACTGTAGTTTCATCCACTGGATCTTCAGGCTGGTCTGTTTGTTATTATACTTCATGCCACTTCGTACTTAAATATATCACCTCTGTTTTGCCAAACAGAAAGATTGCATATAGGTTTTTCTTTTTCATTCAATTTTACTATTGTCAATGCTTCTTTCTTTCTTTCTTTTTTCTTTCTTTCTTTCTTTCATTCTTTCTTTCTCAACCTAATATTTCCCTAAGATTTTCACAAGGAATGCGATAAAATTCAGCTAGAGTTGCATGCATGGCGGAACAAATAAAAAGGTATAACAGAAAAGTATTAGACAGAAGAGCTAAGAAGGAGAAAGTGTGCCATTGCAAAAATTCGGGTATGTGCCCTCTTAATTGGAATTGTCATATCAGAAATGTCGTGTATCAAGCAACAGTGAAGAGTAAGAACTGTCAAGAAAACATATAAATCAGATTAACGTAAAGACCATTAAAGAAAAGATATGATAATCATAAAATGTCTATGGAGAAAAGAGTAGTAGCGCACTATCAAGGTACATAGGCGAATTAAAGAAAACGAATATGATGACTACGGTCGAATGGAAGATAATCAAGAAAACTGTTAATTATGGAAAAGGATCAAGAGCTTGTAGGTTATGCTTGGAGGGGGAAATTAGCAATAGTAATGTACAAAACCTCAACAAATTGCTAAAGAAAAAGTAAGAAATTATAATGAAATGTAGACATGAGAGAAACTTCCTACTCACACAATGAGAGACAGGAACGGGAGATTGAAAGAAAAAGGGAAAATAACCACTAATGATAAAATATTAAATAAGAAAGACAAATTGGATATACAAATATTTTTGTGTGGTGATATAAAGCGTAACGGAGTTGCGTGGGGTATAATAATAACCACACCAGCCTGATGATGAAAATAGAGTGAAACTTCAGTAGCGTGGCGAGGCAATATATATATATATGTATATGTGTGTGTGTGTGTGTATGTGTGTGATTAATTTGTGGATTTAGGCTAATCTCATAGTAATTCGTCGAGCCTAGAATGCAGAAAGCACTGGACGGCCGTTTCGTTCAATCTGTCCCGTGGGACAGTTGGTATGACGTTTGCGTTGTATCGAAACGGTCCGGGTTCGGTTGTCGGTAGTGGATGCGCACTGCTGATGAGTCCCAGATGACGAAATGGACGTCCAGTGGTTTCTGCATTCTGTTGAGGATTCTTCTAAGCTCGACGAATTACTATAGTGTGTGTATATATATATATATATATATATATATATATATATATATATATATATATATATATATATATATATATATATATATATATATATATATATATATATATATATATATATATGTAATGAGAACGAAAAGAATATAAATTCAAACGTTGAAAACATTAATTTAAAAGAGGGCTTAATACCAAGAATAAAGCAATAGTTATTTATTATAAGTTGTTACATAGGGACAAACAATTTTTGGGGCGATTTTTCAAAATGGATAACTGCTAATAAACAGTTATCCATTTTGAAAATTCGACAAGCGTGAAACGGCGCTGTTAACGGATAAATAAAATAACAATGCTATTTTAAAAAAATTTTTTTACATGAATTTGAGATAGTGCATTCTCATATGTCAGAAAGTATATATATATATATATATATATATATATATATATATATATATAAGGGAATATATAAATAATATATTGTGTATTTGGGCAGTGGTTCCTCTTATATACAAGTTTCATTGAAAACGACTGACAAGGTTTAGGTTTTTTAACCGTAATACCTTGTCAGTCGTTTTTACCGAGACGTGTATATATATATATATATATATATATATATATATATATATATAAAGATAAAAGACAATAAAAAAAACTGTGTCATTAGCCGGCGCGTTTTGTCCAATGTGGACATTTTCAAGGCAAAAACGAAATGAATTTATTGAAAACAAAGTAACTATAAACAAGAAAATGTTCTTAGCAAGTAGACGAATTTAGAAGGCTAAGGATATTTTGTTCGTTGTTAATAGTTATTTTGTTTTCAATAAATTCATTTCGTTTTTGCCTTGAAAAAGACCACATCGGATGAAACGCGTCGTCTAATAATAAAGATTTTCTATAGTCTTTTACCTTTATACATACTGTCTTTTTCTACAAGTTTACTCTGAGAAATTTTTCATATTATTTACATAATTCTAATATAGTTTTAACTGCGATATAAATTTCCGTCGTTCGCAATTAAAGCAATGATGATTAAAATGTTGCTCATTTAATATTTACTTGTTCACTGCTAAAAGATGTGGTCAAAAAGTTCTTAAGAAAAATATCTAGAGATTAAAAATGACATATTTTACAACTGCTCCTCACAGAAGAATTTGCAGTAGCCCAACCCAGGTAATCGATGAGCTTGATGCATATCAAGAACTATGAATGAATAAAAATCATTGATGTGACGTTCGTCTTTTAAAGTGAAATGGACCGATTAAACAAGGGATTTACACATTTTTTAAAACCAACCTACGAGGTATTTCCGCCAGTCTGTGTTGATTCTGACATTGAACACCATAAAATGATTTAAGTGATCAGGTATCAATATTAGTGTTTCTGGCAGTATGTATAAACAATTTATCAGTTATGATATGCCATGCGTGATACACGCTTAGGCGATCATTTATCTTTCGATACATGACTGACGAGAGAGATTTTTTCCCGCAACAGGTTGCCATTTCTTTCTGCAGGAGATCAGTTGCCAGATAGATAGTAACAGACTGAAATAGATAGTAATTTAGGTAGGTAGATAGATCAGTCAGTTATTATGTGCCATGCATGATACACTCTTAAACGATCATGTATCTTTGGAAACATGACTGACGAGGCAGATTTTTTCCCGCAGTAGTTTGTCATTTCTTTCTTCGGTAGACCAGTTTACCATCCATCTATATCCAAGGCTATAGGATTCGGTCTGCTCTGCTATTTACCCATAGGGACAGAAGGGGATTCAAGGGTATTAGAACGTGAGGCAATGCAATGGATTCGACTGGAATTCGAAATCTGCCCTGTGATTTCACAATCCGAGCCGCTATCCATTACTCCACCATGCCTCCTCTGTCTAAGATCAATGCGCTTTATTTTTGAGCTCTCTTGAGGATGGGAGTGTAATATTTGTTCTTATCCTCTGTAAGCTATGAGACAGCATAGTTCCGATGATTTAAACCCTACGGCAGCACTTTCCGCGTTTCAGAGGGAGAGTTGGTGGATACTGACGTCTTTGAGACAGTGGGCGCGGGGTTTGGGCTGTTTTTATTCTTGACCCAGATGTACGTCCCACGTTAAAATGACCAAGGGTCACATCTTTCCTCCATGGGGTAAATACAGTAGCTAAATGCTAGTGTGCCGTATCTGTGAAAAGCGTTATCCACACAAAGCACCTGAGTGGTTTACTGAAAAATTTGACCCGACCAAAAGAGTATTAAAAATAAAATGATATTCGTTGATTTGGTTAGGCTGAGAATTTTTCACTGTTGACTCGTAAATGTGGGAGTGTTTGAAAAATTGTGACCAAACCCATTTCTCCAAAACCTGACCAAACATCAGATTGTTTTTGGAAACACTTGTTGGTCAGAACGTGAATTTTTCCGCACCCAATCGTATATATGGATGCACATTGAGTTGTGTATATGGGAGTTGTATGATGTTTTGTTTTTATCCTTTTTATCTTGTTCGGCAAAGGATCGATCCGCATGGTTGCCGGATTAAAGAGGTAAAAATTTATTAAATTGGCTCCACCCGACAAAAAAATATTAGAAAAAAATGAGGTCCAGGGTGAAGAAAAATAAGCTTTGTTTATTTGCGTTTGGATAGATGACTATCTGTGTGTCTCCGGTGGGGTGCCCGGCCCTGAGGTTATAAACGGGAAGCAGAAGAAAGTGATAAATGAGGATAGGGAGGAGACGAGAGACGAAACGTGGCAAAGAAAAGGAGAGAGTGAGAATGAGAGATATTAGCATCGTAAAAGAAAACAGGGAGTAGAAAGCGGATGAGATTTAGAGAGAGGTATTAACGTGAAAAAGAGAGAGAGAAAGAGAGGGTGTCAGAGTGAGAATGAGATAGAGTGATTGAGAGAAAGAAAAGAATGAAGGGTAAGTATGTGAGAGTTAGAGAGGGAGATTAAGATGGAATAAGTGTGATAAAAGTGAGAGGGCAAATGATGAAAGGTAGTGATCATAAGAAAGGACGATAAATAGTAAGTATGTGAGGGGTAGATTAAGAGAGGGAAGAGAAGAATGAGGGGGTAGTGAATGAGAGAATGGATAGAAAGAAGAGTATATATATGAGTGTTAGTGAGGGAGGCAAAAGAGAAGGAGGGAGTTGAAGAATAAGGAGTATTGATCAAAAGAAAGGATGAGCATATGAATGTTAAGAAGGGAGATTAAGATAAAAGAGAGAGAATGATGAGGAAAGAGTGGAAATAAGTGGTACTGATCGAGTAAAAGAAAACAAGGAAGAGGAAATGTTAGAGAGAAATATAAAGTAAGGAAGAGGGCAAAGGGAAGAGGGGGAAAGAAAAATAGGGACCGACAGAAAGAAAACGAGAAAGGGTAAATATATACGTGTTGGGAAGGGAGATTAAGATAGGAGTGAGAATGAGAGTGAGTGATTAAGAGAGAGAAAGTGTTATGAATGTTAGGGAGGGACATTAAAATAAGAGAGAAAGAGAGAGTGGGGAAGAGAGTAAACAGATGTAGTAATCGAGAGAAATAAAGTAAGAAAAGGTGTGTTTGTATTATGGAGGGACCTTAAGATGAGAGCGAGGAGAGGGAGGAAAGGTTATTAGTAAGCAAGGGTTTGAAAGTCAATCCAAAACCTAAAACAGTAGAGCGAAACGCGACGAAACATGAATGGATGAAAACGAGGCTAATTTATGTTAATGTTTGGAATCAGTTGAGGGATTGTTTACATATGAATATGAGACATTGACATCTCTGAAGAAAAAAGGGACGCCGCTAATTATATTTGTTTTTGTGTCTATATACGAACACAAGCTAGCTATATATATATATATATATATATATATATATATATATATATATATATTGCTTGAACGTTATTCTAATGGATATACATATTCCAGTAGATGTTCTATTTTTTATTTATTTATTAAACAATATATTTATTTATTTACATCTATAGGCCTGAATATTCGGGAAATATTATTAGAAAGATATGCGCCCTCAGGCAGTATTCGAACCTGCGTCCCCTTGGAAAAATACACATCCTCTACTCAAATATGTGTATACACTAAAAATAACCTTTAAGCAATAAATTATGTCGGATTAATAAATGAAAACTCATTCCTAAATGAATAAATATATAAATATATATATACAGATACAGGGAATAATGGATAATTTGTCGCCATTTTATATTTTTAATTTTGCGCATGCGCTTTGTTCGTTTTTTATATTGTCGACAGCACAGGGTCAGTTGTGCATCGTCTGTGAGAAAAAGACCACCATGACGCAATTCACTTAGTCAGAAATTTGGGAATGATGTACTGCTTGTCATTCGTGCTGGAAGCTCGAAGGTGTTTTGAGTGATCACTAGTGATAGTGGGTGATATTATGACGCCATTCATGTTTCAATAGGGCCTCAGACTCAACACAGAGGCCTAAAATCAAGTTCTTTGAGTAGGTAGTGCTCGGTCAACAGCGTGGCCGCTGGAAGACCTTATGTCTGGTAACAGGACTCTGCACCGTGTCATATAAGCACGAGAATGCAGTCATGGCTGTCAAACAATTTCTGCGACCAGAACACACATCTGGTCACATAACTCTCCAGACTGCAAACCCTTTCATTATTAATGTGTGGGGCGCAGTTGAGCGAGAGACCAACAAAACTCCTTGTAGCATCAAAGATGAGCTGGAAGCAAGGATTATGGCATCAATCACCAAATTAAATATAGTGATTGTCCAGGAGAGATGCTAGAGATTCCGAAGTCGTCTAGAAGACGTGGTTGAATCCAATGTCGATTTTATTGAATAAATTTACTCTTTATTATTTCAAGATATTTTTGTGTAATTATATCTGTTAAAATGAGATGTCAGTGTTATTTTCATTTTTGCGTAATTTAGATGACAATTTATCCATCGCACCCCATATATATATATATATATATATATATATATATATATATATATATATATATACATCATTAGTGCCCAAGCACTCCTTTCTTCTCTTGAATCAGCAGCTAACTGTGCAGGTCTACACCTAAATGAAACCAAAACTGAGTGTATGCCAATTAACATTCGCAACAATCATGAGATCAAAACACTCTCAGATAACATCCTCAAATGTGTCGAAGACTACAAGTATCTAGGATCACACATCAAGAACTCTGAGAAAGACTTCAACATTAGAAAAGGCATAGCATGGACTGCTTGTAACAAAATGGATAAGATCTGGAAATCCAATCTTGCTCGTCAATTCAAAATCCAACTTTTCCGCGTACTTATTGAGCCAATCTTACTCTATGGCTCTGAAACTTGGACTCTCTCAGCAAAACAACAGCGCCGTTTAGATGGATGTTATACACGTCTTTTAAGAAGAGTGCTTAATCTGTCATGGCGAAACCACCCAACTCTAGAAATGATATATGGTGACTTGCCGAGAGTATCAACTTTAGTTTGTGTCCAGTTCGCCGGGCATTGTGCACGTGCCGCAGATGAACTTGTGTCATCATTTGTACTCTGCAGGCACCTATCATCTGACAATCGATCACGCAAGTTAACCTTTCCAGATAGGATAAAACGAGACACATTGATCCCTAAGGAAGATCTTTTAGGTGCTATGACAGATAGGGAATACTGGAGAGGTGTAGTGAGTTCAATCTCGGCTGAGGCCGAAAGATGATGATGATGATGATATATATATATATATATATATATATATATATATATATATATATATATATATATATATATAATATGATATGTCACGGAAAATGATATATTTGATCGAAGTAGCTAAGTGGTTTTGGCTACAGTAACCAAGTAGTACATCGTAGCAGTAATCGACTGGTACTCGTCGTAGTCGCAGGTAATAGGTGTAGACCAATAGGATAGCCAATTGCGTAGTCCAATGGGCGTCGTCATAGACTTAAACTCTGTCATACCTACACGTCCGTCTGTATTTATGACGGACACCAGCCAATCATAATCCAGTGAGGGGAACTTAGGTGTATGCATATTCCATTATATCAATATATATATATATATATATATATATATGTGTGTGTGTGTGTGTGTATTTGGATTGCAGTCTTTCTTTTATCCATGTTTGATTGAATGCGATGAACAAGCATATTTTTATGTGACTTTTAAAATCAGTTATTACAGATTTTGCTGACTAAAAGCTTGTAGAACCAGAGCCTGTATTGATTATCGTCTCAAGCGCTTTCGGACAATTATTTAGCCATTCGTTGTTAGTATATTTTCTCGGTGTTTATGTTCTAATCTATGCTGTGCAAAAGTAGTAGTCATTCTAAGTTGTGTTGGATGGAAGTAGTAACAATTCTATGTTGGGGAACCTTCAGAACACAGATAACTTCCGACCACTTCCAACTTGAGTTGCTACTAGGCACCTCCCGTGACTTTTGTCATGTTAGTGTAGATGTTATAGTAGACACAACGTTTCGACAAAGTTTTCTGCTGTCAACGAATACTCGTTGCCACTTTTGTAATACTCGTTGTAGTAGAGACTTTGTAATCGCAAATACAGCTATAGCAACGCCGTTGAACAATGCTGGTGTCAGACGCCTTCGAATAAATAGCACTTGCATTAATAGTACTTGCTCGATCATACTCTCTTGAATAGTAATCCGAAAAGAGAAATAGTATAGTGAATAGAATAGAGTAGAGAATAAAGTTGCGAATATCGGTTCGAATAGTAATAGAGGATAGAACAGAGATAACGATCCGAATAGTAATAGAGGATAGACTAGAAATGGCGATCCGTATATTATAGTGGATAGATTAGAAATTGCGATCGTTTAGACGTAACGCGACTTCTTACTTATGCGTTTACTCCATAGTCTGCTTAATTCAATAATGGGATCAGCTGAGATTGCTCACTGGCGATCTATGTTCAAACTCAAGTGTCGACACTTTATTCTCATATAACACAAAGTATCCTTAGGTCATCTTCAGACATCCATTTTGTGGTCGGAGGTGCTGATAGCGGTTATCATATATAAGCTGATTATTGTGTTATTTTCGCGCCTTTTCTTGTTCTATCTTGTCGAATTTGTCTTAGTATCATCAACCACAAGTGTAAATGAGTGAACCGAGAGTAGGAAGATATATTTGCGTCAGTATCTCAAGTTTGGCGAGCCTGGTTCCCATAATAAAAATTGGAAACCCTCAATTTGGGCAGGTTTCAATCACCGTGCATAGACACAGATGGGAAATTAGAAGCTATATCATGCTTGAAACAAGTTGCAGTTACTAAGTAAATCTGACATAACGCTACAAATGTGGAGCGTCCGATAATGACTGAATTCACAATTGCATTCAGGAAACTTTGTATTAGAGGCTTTTATTTTAAGGTGACAAGAAGTCCAGAGATCCGACTTGACAGCAGTTAATATGTCAAAAGCTGATTTCTGAGCATGGAATCAAAACTGTAATCCATTAAATTCTTCAGATATGTTCTTAAAAAAAAAAGATAAATCTTTGGACGGCTCAAAAATATCTTATACCTTAAATAAGATCTGAAAAGCCTTACTAAAAACTGTACATCAGAATGGCAAATAGATTTCGTATATATATATATATATATATATATATATATATATATATATATATATATATATAATAAGACGAAAAATATGCAAGCAGATATGTTTAATCGATTGGAGAAGAGTTCGTTGGCATCTTGAGAGATTTAAGAATAAAGCGGGTTTAAGACGGGCTATCCAAGATCATCGCTTTACGTTTCTCATAGACCGTTAAGCCAAGTACTTCCTTCAACCAATGATCATTAAATACTTTTGGTTTGGAAACATGGCTTAAATAGACGGCTTTCCTGTTCGACAGACACAAAGTATATACATACTCACGAGTTTATTGACATTACTATGCCATACCGTGATTAACTGCCTCTCCGTTCTTCTTTTATATCCCAAGTCCTTTAAGAATGTAGGCGATCATGGCTCTCCACACTTTTCTGTATGCTTTTTGGCTATATATAATTTTTCAAATATGACTATCCTTCTTTATCTTTTTTTTTTTTTGCCTTCCATTCACACAAACTCGTGGGTTAGTCGCTTTTTAGCCTTGCTTTTCTTAGGCTGTGGGAATATGACCTTTGAGTATTGCATTCTCTATGCACTCTTTTCTCATTATGTGTCCCAGAAATTTGAACTATTTTTTTTTATTGTAAGAATAAGTCTGCTTGTTGTTCTTTTAAGACTTCATTCTCGTCCTGTCCGTTTTTTTTTATTTTTATTTTAATTTAATTTTATTTTATTTTGGCATTCGTCGTTTGAATCACACATTTCCGTCGTTTATAATCTCTTTTGCATCTAGGCTTTCACAGCCATATTGGAGATTGGATGTAGCATAACTGTTCAGCATTCTATTTTGTTGGCTTTATTCCCCCCCCTTTTTTTTTGTTCTCTTATGCTTTCTAATATTTTAATTATGTCCTGGAAGACATCCTCCGCTTTTTTTCTTGTTCTTGTCAAATAGAACTTTATTCATTTTATATATTCTATATTTTCATATAGACAAATTTCCGATGCCTTTTCACTATGATTTAACACATACAAAATGAATCCCTTACAAATATATAAAAGCTCGTAACGTTCAGCCATTGAATGTACTTCTTTGATAAAACTTGGGAATGTACCCTCTAAATGATTACATATCCTTGTTTAAATACCCACACACAGAAATACACATATAAAATCAACAATCAACACTATCATTTGACAAGACACCAGAAGTGTTGAAACAAAATGGCTATTTTTGTAGTGATTTTTAAATAAATATTATTCGCTCTACTTTGTATTGAGCACATTTGTGTTTTGGTTACTGTAATTTTATTCCATCTGTATCAACCTTGTATTCGTATATATATATATATATATATATATATATATATATATATATATATATATATATATATATATAAATGTATGTATGTATATTATGCACTGTTATATTAGGACGTGTACATACTCACTACAAAATTGTACATCTTCAAATTAACGTTTCTGCAGGTGGGAAACCATGATGGTACTTCTTCCCATCTGAAGAAACGTTAATTTAACGTTGAAACAAGATGTACAGTTTTGTAGTGGGTATGCACATGTTCTAATATAACATCGCATAATAAGTATTTATTGCTCTACTTTTGTATTGATCCCTGTTTTAAATTAATGTTTAATGTTTAATTAATGTTTTGAACGTTGAAATTTTACTCTTCGGTCTTTTATATATATATATATATATATATATATATATATATATATATAGAGAGAGAGAGAGAGAGAGAGAGAGTGTGTGTGCTTATAACATCACTTAACGAGACATATAGGGAAGATATTCGCCGAGAGACGGAGATATGTAATTGCTGCATGACTATATTTGTTTATATCTGTGTATACGAGTCTATAATTCTAATTTCAATAATAACTTCATCAAGAACCTGAACATCGTTCGGAATAAAAGCAGAATGGAATCGTCAATAAACGTCTGTACTTGATAATTTTATTTGAAGTGAATGGGCTGGCTGAAATAGTATATATATATATATATATATATATATATATATATATATATATATATATATATATATATATATATATATAATTTATTTTAAAATTATAACATAAATATGTTATAAAATCACTAAAAAAATATCTATTTTCTTTCAAAACCTCTGGTGTCTTATCAAGTGATGATGTTGAATGTAGATTGTAGAGTAAAAGTTTGAAAAGTTTCAAATTAATTAACCACTCGTAAGGGGAAACGCTGTTACATGAGTTGGAATGACCAATCAAAATACAAGTATACAAGAATTAAAAATAAATTGACAACGAAGTAAGGTTATAATAGTTATTAAAAGCTTTAAAGTTGGGGTTATGCTAAAAAAGAATTCTAATTAATGAGTATTAAATTGTACGATAAAATTTGAAATTAAAATTAAAAACTATCCATTTTAAAATGTAAATTTAATCTCTATTAGTTTTAAAATTATTGAGGAAAAATACATATGTTATTCTATTCATTTTGTTTCTATTGAAATTACGTTGGAATAAACGTTAAGATCGACTGCCCTTAACTTAATGACAACATGGATACAAGTGTAGACATGGGATTGTGATATCTTGCGAAAGACAATACATAAGCAATCAGATTATAATTCGCTCTACTCTGTATTGAGCAATCTTTTAAGAATAGTAATTGTTGGCTATTGGAATTTATTCCGTATACACCAATCCTATACTTGGATATATATATATATATATATATATATATATATATATATATATATATATATATATAACTTCAAATAGTTGAAACAGCTAGTTGAATATTAAATAAACAAAAAAAAAAACTGCAGAAGATTTGTAAATTCATAAGTAAAACTTAGAAAATACAAGAGAAGACTTTACAATTAAACAACGCAATAAATATTTAAACATCTCCAGAAAAAAAAGACAACAAAAAATGCAAAAGAAAAAACTGAAAAAAAATTAAATATGGATATAATAGGTTTAGAAGATTGTGCTGCTCAAATCTTACAAGTACAAGAATTCAGTTTGGTTCTAGAATTAAAGCTTGTGTCGGTGAATTTTACACCATAACAACACTTGTGGTGTTTATTTAACGTCGAAATAAGAATATTCTTATAATAATTATACTTGATTGATTTGTTCTTTTACGGCTTATCAATCTTTTGAAATTTATTTAAAGCGAAAAATATTTTTAGACTGTAAAAATTTCTGGGGGTTAATAATGATTTACTGATACATATCCTACTAATTAACCCATAGTTTGGGGAGAAAAGATAAATATAGCCGGAGCACCTGACCAGATATAGCAGCAATATTCAATGCACGGACAAATGGTAGATTTATAAATGTTCAAGAATGATTCTGAGGAGAGAAAAATATTCAGCACGACACAATGAACTAAATAACCTAACTGTAGATCTAGTAATTAATTGATTCAGTATAATCATTCTACTTCTTGCCAGTTGAAAACGTGAAACCAAGAAGGTGCAATGATTCCCCCACCCAGGTTAGCATCGTCCATACTGATGGGGGGGAGGCAAAAATGGTTTTCTATAATGATTAAAATATAGCAGCTTCATTTTGGAGGCGTTAAAATTTACAGGCCATTTCTTTTCCATATTCAACAATATATGTAACAGTCGCATAACATTTTTGAGAACACCTGTTAGTCTTGCCTTTCTGTATGGGACTTTCTGTATTAAGACAAGAGGAAATCGCTGTGTCGTCAGCATGAATAACGAATTGGAAACTGATGACATCTGGAAGGTCGTTGATCAAGTTAAGAAACCGACTAGGTCCAAGGATAGAGCTATGGTGGGATCGTCGTATTAATGTAAAACAATCTAGAAGGACAGCCGTTCAACTCGTAGTTCATCATTCGATTTGTTAGGAATGATTGCATTAAGTCAAATATTCGGCCAAAGACACCATAGATCTTGAATTTGTGAAGAAGGCTGGCATAACAAACCCCGTCAAACACCTTCCAGATATTTAAAGCTATTGCTTGAGCCCCACCGATCCTATTAAAATCTTGATAGACAAACTCAGTCATAACAATTAACACATCGGCGGTTGACATAAAGAAACGGAAGCCATATTGTTTATCTGAAAGAACAACGTGTAAAATGAGAGGCTTAACCAATTCGAATTTTATCCATTACATACACACTATATATATATATATATATATATGTGTGTGTGTGTGTGTGTGTGTGTGTATGTATGTATGTATGTATGTATGTATGTGTGTATGTGTACCATATTTATATATATGTGTGTCTGTGTGAATATGTACCATATTTGTGTGTGCGTGCTGGAATATATATATATATATATATATATATATATATATATATGTCATTAATATCCACCTTATTTTAGTGTGTAAACACTAAAATTAATAACCGATAACCGACCTGTTAGTAAATAGTAACAACAAATAAAGTTGGATTAAAAAATTCTATTTAATACATACACACACACACACACACACACACATATATATATATATATATATATATATATATATATATACACACACACACATATATATATATATATGTGTGTGTGTGTGGAGAGAGAAAGAGAGAAAGAAAGAGAGAGATAGAGAGATTATATGTGCCATGGGTGATACACGCTTAGGCGCTCATGTATCTTTCGATACATGACTGACGAAGAAGATTTTTTTTCCTGCAGAAAGTTGCCATTTCTTTCTGCAGTAGGCCAGTTGGCATCTAAGGCTATAGAACCCGGTCTGTTATGCTATTTATTGGGGAGAGGAGAAGAGGATTCATACTTTCCCCATGGGTATTAACACGTAAATGAATATAATGGATTTGACTGGAATTCGAACTCGGCTCTCCGATTCCTCAATCCTCTGATATTTAAAGCTATAGCTTGAGCTTCACCGTTCCTATTAAAATCTTGATAGACAAACTCAGTCATAAGCATTAACACATGGGCGGTTGACCCAAAGAAACGGAAGCCATATTGTTTATCTGAAAGAAGAACGTGTGAAATGAGAGGCTTAACCAATTCGAAGTTGATGGGAGATTCTTGTCAGTCAGTTATATGTGTCATGCGTGATACACGCTCAGGCGATCATCTATCTTTCGATACATGACTGACGAGGCAGATTTTTATTCCCGCAGTAGGTTGACATTTTTTTGCGGTAGACTAGTTGCCGTCCAAGGCTATAGAACCCAGTCTGTCCTGTTATTTACTCGTAGATAGGGGGAGAAGAAGAGAATTTATACATTTCAAAAGGTTATTTACACATAAATGAATGTAATGGATTTGACTGGAATTCGAACTCGGCTCTCCGAGCTGCTATCCATTACTCCACCATGCCTCCAAGATTCTAGTACTTTGCCAAAAAAAAAAAAAAAAACAAAACAAAAAGAAACAAACAGGTAAAGGACTAATCGGATTATAATTCGAGGGATCAGAGTTCTCAAAGACAGGAACGACGGTGGATGATTCCAAACAAGCTGGAAAGCAGTTATCTGTTGTTCTTAGTGTATCCAACGATAACAATACGTATGTGTTAAAGATTTTTTTAAAGACATTTGTCAGCGAATGGAACACTCAAACATGCAAATAACAAATTGGAGAAATCAAAATCAAACAATTACAACAATTTAAAAATCTGGGAAAAGTTTTATCAAAGAACGAAAAGTGAAACACTGAAATTCTCAGGCGCATTATTATAGCAAAAGATGCCTTCCAAAAGCCAAGCGAAGTCTTAAGAAACAGAAAAATTTCGTTGGACACAAAGAATAGACTAATGAACTGTATTTCAACCTAGGGGAGGTTACTGAATAGAATAAACACACGAAGGTTGGTAATGAACGATAATACTTAGGACAAGAACAACACACATAAGATTCGCCAGCTGCGCGTAGAAGTAGTCAACTGCTAGAAGTGAGTTAAGTGAATTCCACAATGAATCTCCAACTAAAGACCAACATACAGTATTTACTACTGTATTTATGTGAATGGGGACATACCTGTTATCGTCCGTAGGCATGCTACAACAAACCGTTATGCAATATCGGTGATCGATCCTATGTGACAGTGAATGCTGAACAATCTCCTCACTGATGAAGACGAGACTTGAAGCAACAGAAATATCGTTCTACAGAAGGACGCTGAGAATGTAATATGGACCGAACATGTGTGTAACTACGAAGTTTTAGAGAAAATAGAAACAAAAAGGACACCAGGATCAGACACTTGACATTTTTAGAACACAAAAATGAAGAAAGAGAGCTTGGAAAATTTGAGACTCACAGGGCATATTGATGGCAAATAAGGACAGAGGAAAACAGCGCATGACATATTTAAGAAGCTTGAGGAAATCGGTGACAGAAGTGGGTTGAGGAGAGATAACAGAAAGACAAACATTATTAAGAGCTACAAAGGATAGGAAATTGTGAAGAGCCGTGATCGCCAAGGTTCTGAAGAGACACAGCACATAGCAAAAGAAGAAGACGTGCAGCTCGTGTACAGAAAAAGCTGATCGAAGCAGGATATTTTAATGTCAAACTTTGTAGCTGACGTGAACATGCCTTCTTTGATTATTTACATATTTGAAACGTTGAATTTCCTTAACCTGTTATTTGTGTCGAAAATAACTGACTTATATTTCAAATAACAAGCAGGCTATTTAAGTCTGCTGCAGATGTTGTTGCAAGCTGATACTCTTTTCGTTTTTATTTTTAAAACTCTAGCTTCACTGTTTATTTTTGTTTGTGGCTGGATCTATGGCTTTATAATTAATGGCTGCAAGACAGATATACAAACAGAAAAAATGCCGTTTACTGATGTATTTTATTAACGATTGATTGATTCGTTTTCCATGAATTATCAATCCTTTGCAGGTTATTTAAAGCCAGAAAATGTTTTTAGATTGTCAGGATGTTTTTTTTTCCTTTTTGGCGAGGATAATATGATTTAGTGATACAAGTCTTACTAATTAACACATAGCTGGGAGGAGAAGTGGTCGATTCATATCTTTCTCAAGGGTATTTGCGCGTTTCTTTATACACTTAAAATCAAGAAGACTCAACATGATGGTCTTCAACCAAACTTCTTCAAAATACGAATCTCTGCGTAAATAGATGTCTCTCTTTCTCGCTTTACAAGCATGCACACACGGGCGCGCACACACGCACACACGCACACACATATATATATAACACCTATTGATATATGTAAACTTATCTAATTTAACTTATGTCACGGTGAACAAAATCTTTGTCAATAAAATATTCAATCGTTATGTCGAAAAATAATTGTTTCTAAAATATTAAAATTTCCGAATACTTATCAAAGATGTGAGTCACTTTTCAGTTCAATTTTTCGATACCTCAGGTTAAAAATGAATTTTTCAAAATGAAAAAGCATTCTTAAAGATTTTATTTTAGTTTTAATTGAAAGCTAAAGGATTAAATTTCATTTCCAGTAAGTAAAATATTCTGGTGTATTTCAGATAGAAATTATATAGATTGGAATGCCAAATATATACTTGATTTTTTAAAAATTTTCTTAAAAGCGGCCATTTTCTTAAATTTCAAGAAATTTGTAAACAAAAAAAACAATTGATTTTCAACGTCTTCCTAAAATAAATTATATATTTTGACACGTTATTTGCGTAAAATTAGAAAATTTAAAGTTAAATTAATCTGTTTTGAAACAAACAGTACTTACTTATAGCATAAAAAAAAAATGTATCCAAAGATTTCTTAAGGATGTGTCTGAATTTTTTTATGTCTTTATTCACGTTATCGATGTTATCGAGATATTAGAAGTGATGACAGCTATTATTGATGATCAAATTTGACATAATTTTACGAAGTAAGAGAACGCGTTTTTTATTTTTAACTAGTAAATTTTAAATATTAACATTTATTCAGCAATTATGTAATATTTTTTACTTAATTTTTTTTTAGTCTGGATTTCGTTTCTTAGGTTCTTAATCTTTTTATCTTACTAACTTAAATAAAAAAAATACTTTAATGAAATTTGACCCAAACTAAAATAAATACCTAAAATAAAAATATTTAGTAAAAAAATAATTCACAAAAATTAAAATAAACTTAGAAATTTTGAAAGGACTTTTTGCAAACACGTTAACGATGTGAAACAGAACTGGATATTGAAGGGAAATAATTGCAGTGCCTCAGACGACAATCAAATCACGTGATCTTTTTAAGGATTATGTCATGTATAGATTCTCCATAGATAGAAATTAGGAACGTTTTTTTTTTTCACTAAAATTTTTTTTTAATTATTTTACAAATATTAGGGTACGAACGACTGTTATGAGCTTTTCAAATTTCGATTCGTAAATTTACTTTTCCATTAACGTTATCATTGCATTACGTGTATAAAAGCAATAAAGAATTTTAAACGATTTTGGAAGTATTAATAAGTTAATATTATATTAATAAAAAAAATTTTTTTAAAATGAAAATTTTTTTTCTAAAAATGCATTATTCATCGAAAAAAATTTATTTCTTCACAAAATAATGTCCTTAATATAACGTATTTACAAAAGCAATTTAAAGCTTTTCTAAATAATTAATGTCATAGTTTTTTTATTTTTTATTTTTTTTGTAATTCAGAGCAGATTTCTTTCTGGTTAAAGATTTAATTTCTCGAAATTTCCTGAAAATATGTAAGGGGGTGGAAACATTTTAAAAAAAAAGTATCTTTTTAACAAGATTTTCTAAAAAAAAAAAAAAAATTCCAAAAATAATTTTATTGATTCCTGAATATTGCCTGAAAGTTTCATTAAAATTCTGACAATTATTTGATTTTTGCAAGAATTTCCAAATCAACGTGTGTTTTCCTCGGGAAAATCGCAAAATAAAACAAACCTTTTTTTCTCTATTACTGCGCTGTCGAAAAAAAAAAAAAAAAAATTAACCAAAATTTTCTACGGGCTAAAAAGGAGTGAGAAATTAAAAAAAAAAAATATAAAAGTATATTTTGGTCTTTCCTCTTAATAACAACATAAACATATTGATGACAAAACTTTGTTTTCGTTGAGTTATGGGCTTTTCTTCATCGTTATAAACTGTTTTTTTACACGACCTAGTGGAGGTACCTACTCTTCAGGAGCCAAGCAAGACTTTGAGTCGACATATATATATATATATATATATATATATATATATATATATCGACACACATACACACACACACGTAAACACACACATATATATATATATATATATAAAGAAATATAGTTTTAAGGCGTGATATATTTATGGGATAAAGTGCTCAATATCAGAGATAGAGCGTATGTAAATATAAAAGTGAACATTGAAGTCCATACTCAGAGGCGACAGGCTGTTTCATGCTGGACACAATCTTATTAATCGTTTTATATATATATATATATATATATATATATATATATATATATATATATATATATATATATATATATATATATATATAACGATTAAATAAAATTAATTTTTATATATATATATAATTATTTATTTAAAAATATGATTCCAACACGCTACATAATAGTTCTCATGTTTCAAAACAAGAGCCGAAAACTTCAATATAATTATTTGAATTAAATTGAATTAAAGTAAGCTCTGTTCCATCTTCAAGCAAAATTTTTTTTTTTTTTGGAATAACTTATTTCTGAAATTTACGTGTTTTAATAGCAGATTCATTATTGAAATCAAAATTTCCATCGAAAGATACATGATCGCCTAAGCGTGTATCACGCATGGCAAATAAATGACTGACATCTACCGGTCTGAATATTCGAGAAATCTTGTCAGAAAAATATGCGTAAATCGACATGATTCGAACCTGCCTGAGGAACCGTCATTATATCAGACGTGTCAAGCCGCTCGGACAGTGTGCAGAGAATATATATATATATATATATATATATACAAGGTTCTATGAGTAAATATATATATGTTATTAATATCAACCTTATTTTAGTGTGTAAACACTAAAATTAATAACCGACCTGTTAGTATATAGTAACAACAAATAAAGTTGTATTAAAAAATTCTATTTAATATACACACACACACACATATATATGTGTATATATATATATATATATATATATATATATATATATATATATATATATATATATATATTAGGTTGGTGCAAAAATAATGTCGTTATAGTAACATATGTGAGAAAACGACATTATTTTTGCACCAATCTAATATATATATATATATATGTGCGTGTGTGTATGTGTGTGTGTGTGGAGAGAGAAAGAGAGAAAGAAAGAAAGAGAGAGAGAGAGAGAGAGAGAGAGAGCGAGAGACAATGTGAACATAGAAATTGAATAAATTGACTGATTATTACGTCAAGCTATTTTTTATGTCAGTGTTATTTTTACGTAAGACAAATTTATCCATCACGCATATATAAATATATATATATATATATATATATATATATATATATATATATATATATATGTGTGTGTGTGCGTGTGTGTGTGTATGTGTATGTGTGTGTGTTTGCGCTTGTGTGTTTTGTGAGTATATGGGTAGGAATAATAGTTGTGACATTGTACCAGACTGTGAAACTTTGTTGATGGCTGTTGTCAATCATTTAGAAAGATCTGGTAGAAAGTACATTTACGAATGCTTCTAATGGTCAGGCCTAATAGACTGACGATGCAAATTTCACTTAGCTGTGTGTAAAAAAAAAAAAGTTTGCATTTAATGCAGGAAGATGAATGTACGTAATCATGACATCCGGTTCACCGAATTTGCAAGAAAATTTGGAGAACCCGGACAAAATCGCAAGAATTTTTTAAAAAAGCAAATATTTCAAACAGATTTCAAAGAAATGCGTGCAGCTCTAATAAGATTCGGACTGACGGTTTTAGAATTTGACTTATGGTCAATTTTAAATGTAAATAATTCGTGCATTCGCTAGTAATTTACAGTCACCAGATGACATGCATTGATATCCATCGAAACCCGACTGCAATTGTGTAGCGATTTTGACATGATTTCTGTGTAATATCCTAATATATATATATATGTATATATATATATATATATATATATATATATATATATATATATGTAAAATGATATATCAATATAAATTCCATAAAACTTTTACTTCAGTCCAAGAACTTTCTAAATGGCGAAAGTCGTCATACAGGCCAATTCCATATTGCCTCTGATTTACTTTATATATATATATATGTGTGTGTGTGTCTGTGATTATATGCATGTGATAATATAATCTAAAGAATTTTCTACTTTTATATTCACACCCGTTCTTTCCCTGACATTACCTCATAGTATATATTTATCTTATATATATATATATATATATATATATATATATATATATATATATATATATATATATATATATATATTTATCTTATATATATATATATATATATATATATATTTATCTTATATATATATACATATGTGTGTGTGTATATGTGTGTGGAAATATTTGCGCATGTCAACTTTCTTAGATCTTATATATATATATATATATATATATATATATATATATATATGAATTAAGAAAATTGATATGCACAAAATAATATATGACGTTGAAAAAGAATAAAATAGTCCTCACTGTTTAAAGGACAGTAAGATTGAAACCAGTGAGTCAATATATATATATATATATATATATATATATATATATATGTATGTATGTATGTATACATACATACATATATATATATATATATATGTATGTATGTATGTATGTATGTATGTATGTATGTATATATATATATATATATATATGTGTGTGTGTGTGTGTGTTTATATATATATGTATATATTTATATATGTAAATATATATATATATATATATATATATATATATATATATATATATATATATATATATATATATATGTGTGTGTGTGTGTGTGTGTGTGATGAGACCAAAGAATTAATGTTTCTGTCATAAGAGACGATGGATATTGCATCAGATTTTATTGTTAGACTTCTTAGAAAGTAAATTGCATTGATCATGTTTTCTTTTATTTTTCGAAGTGAAAGGTCACGCTACAGAAATCGCTATTTTTTCGATTTCAACTTCAGCTGAATTTACTGCTTCATCTTTCCCTTTCATAATTTTTGTTTCTCTCTCTCTCTCTTTCTTTCTTTCTTTCTTTTTTTTCTTTCCTCTTATTACGCATCCTTTCTTTTTCTCACTAAAACCAAACAACGTCTGTGGTATAGCTTTTTTCTGACTTTGCTCGCAATAAAAACGGAATGGTTCATTGTTTATGTGAGGCAATGGCAAGCCATAACGCACGTGCTTACTTAGTGACTAAAGGTGTAAAAGTATAAATAGAATAGCATGCTATTCCTACACCTCAAAAATGGCGGGGTGACACGATTAGTAAACGCTCGAAATCTTTTATTCGTATTCCTTTTTATAATCTTTCCTTTTTACCGATTGATCTCATAGATGATTTACCTTCTCTTTTTTTGTCCATCATAGACTTTTTTTAATATTTTTCTGTTGGTCATTAATACTTCAGCTTTTTCATGAACCGCTTATCAGATAAAAGCTGACGTCATACCCACTTGACATATGAATGGATAGTTGACTGGCGCCCGCTGTATATTTTGTGTTACTTTCTTTGTGTGAATCATATCAGGCTTTCTCCCGTCCGTGCATCCATACTTCGGCTGGAGAATTTAAGCGATGTCTCAGTGCCTGTACTGGTAACATAACGGCTATCGGAATCTTTTGCATTCCCTTTCACGCTAATATCCTTCTGAAAAAAAAAACGTAGCCAGCACTTCTCCCCGTATCTATAGTTTAAATAAGAATCTAGAAGAAGAGATAGCCTCTTCTAGCCTTGTGTGGAAACCAGTATAGGAGAAGGAAAATATGACTCCCAGACTGGGGAGAATTCAAAGGGAAACCACTTCATTATTTTTCACCAAATAGTCATGGCAATACACAGGTAATAATGAAGAGGTGTTTATGGAGAATTATAATCGTTTAAATCTTGAAGTCATATGGTATTAGAAAAACCAAAAAAAAACCCCAAAAAAACAACGAAGCAAACTAATTAACCTTTGAATTGAGTTGACAGGTTTTGTGCGTCATTTAATAATGGATTCACAGAAATGTTTTCGGGGTGGTATTTCCCGCGTCATCACGGTCTCATTTTACCTCGGCTTGATATATGTTTTATTTCTGAGAAACCAGGAAGTATTTCCAAGAAAATGTTAAGCAGATGTTATTTAAATTTACACTCACTGCTCATTGATTATATCTATATATATATATATATATATATATATATATATATATATATATATATATATATATATTAGGTTGGTGCAAAAATAATGTCGTCTTCTAACATAGTAACATATGTGAGAAAACGACATTATTTTTGCACCAACCTAATATATACATACATATATATATATATATATATATATATATATATATATATATATATATATATTTATATATATATATATTAACATGAATTAATTTTCACTGAATTAGTTGGTCGCACATCGATGAAAGACCAATTCACTTTAGTTCTCTAATGTCGGTGCTCAACACCCCCAGAATAAGATAAGGTTCGAGAACATTCCAGAACATAACGGACACATGCGGAATTCTGGCGAGCAATCGGGCGGAGTAAACAACCCGAGTAAATTTTTCCATAAAAGAGCAAATAAAACGATTGTTGTTTGCTTCTTATTTGTATGCACAATGAAAGCTACTTTTAAAAAGATTGCCATGCTCCTTCAGTACGTAGGCGATCATGGCTCCCACACATTCCTTTACTATTTAATATCAAATTCGCATGACTTCTTTTTTCGTGTACATCGATGTAGATATAGATTCCATGTATGCACAGAAAGTCTTTAGATTTTCTCTTTCATACAAGCTTACACACACACACACTCATACATATATGTAATTACTATTATTATTTTGTTCAGTTTAAACGCTATATTTAGTGGACGTGTTTAAGTAGAGGGTCCTGTTTATTTTGCACAGCTTAAATTTACGTCTATCGGTCTGTGCATTCAAGAAACTTACTAAAGAAGATATGCCTTCCAACAGAGTTCAAGAATTTTGTCTATTAAGCCTCTCGAATGCACAGGTCGGTAGAAATAAATTTTCACTCTTAAAAATAGAGGGTTATCTACTGAAATACATATATCCATTTGATATAACGTTTCATGTAAAAAGAATATATATTTTTACCTTATAAATAAAATTTATTCATTCCACACACACACACACACACACACACACACACACATACATATATATATATATATATATATATATATAAACGTTATTTTTATTGAGTAGACGTATGCGAGTTGCTGTCACTGTTTATTCTATTTTCTTAGTAAAATTAATAACAACTGGCCTAAATTGAGAACTCCAACAGAATTACACCGACAGGAATCGAACGACTCTAGTGGAAACTAGGGATGCAGGTTCGATTCTTGTTGTACGCCGGCTTTTTCTTCTGCAGGACTTCTCAGTTTAGATTAGTTGTTATTTTACTGTTTACAGAGTTTCTTAAACTTTTTTTCATTCATGACCCAAGACAAAGGAATTCTAATTACCTCACAGACACAATATCGGTTCTTGATAATGACTGAGAAAGTCGAAAGTACTTGAACAAAAATAACAAAATAAGGACTTTGGACTGTTTAGCGACAACTTCGAGCACAATAATCAACATCTTATCCGAAAATTTGAAAAGTAAAAAAAAAAAAATCATGAAACTTGCATATATATATATATATATATATATATATATATATATATATATATATACACACACATATATATATATATATATATATCATACTTGCATATATATATATATATATATATATATATATATAAACAAGTTTGATTAAAAAGAATCGACCAAAATATACCTATCAACATAAGACAAATACTAGTAGATCATACCAAAATACACTACAGCAACCAATGTAATGAAAGTCTCAAATCTCTAGAAACTATTATTATATAAAATAAACAGCCCACCTTAAATACAATATCATTCCCCATAAGAGACGTTATCTTAAAGTGCATATGATATCATTAATGTGTGCACATATTACATTATTATTAAAGATATGATAAATAATATAACAAAATATGGACTTTGGACAGTTTAGCTACAACTTTGAGCACAATAAATTAACTGAAAATTGGAAAGATACAATAGAAATTAAACGGTTCTTTTTAATAAAACATGTTTATATATATATATATATTCATATTTTCAATTATATATATATATATATATATATATATATATATATATATATAACTGAAAATATGAATATATATATACTTTTTAAAAAATAAACAATAAGCTATACGCGTACCCGATGAGTTGGGTAACCAACGAAACTCTATTCGCACATCAAACGTTGCTGTATGTCTATTTATTAACATATATTTCTTAGCTCTGCCTAATCACATTGAGCACTATTGTGTCTACACCTTTTGGCTAAATTTGGTAATCATTTATTTGTTTGCCAGCGTATGTACGCCAGCACACGCGTATACAGTTGCTAATATCTAGTTATCCCATTTACCTTACTTTATATATATATATATATATATATATATATATATATATATATATATATATATATATATATATATATATAAAATATGGTGTATCAATTTACAAAGTTTGGAGGCAGGTTCCTCTTGACACCAAAACAAGGTAAAATGTCTATATAAACATATGTCCAAAAGGCCATCGTTGTACCTCAACACAGCAACTCATAAAAAATGTTCAAAATGTCCTCCGCTTGCTTCTACACACACACACCCGTTAGATTATTGACTGGCGGACCCTCTCAAATACTTCCACACTGTGTCGAATGGCTTTGCAGGTCCCAGTGACACGTTGATGACACCTCTCTGCATTATTAAACTATGCTGCATAAACCAATATTTTTAGTGGCTCCACAGATAAAAATCCAAAGGATTGAGTTCGGAGGAACGTGCAGGTCATGGAATCGGTTCTCCCCTACCTATCCATCTTTCATGGTAGATGTCAGCCAGTGCATCGTGAACAATGTGACTAAAATGTGCTGCAGCCCCATCATGCACGAACCACATAGCAAGGATACATCCTCTAGCAGGTCTGTGGCAGCACGGATCCTGTCACGGCAACGCGACGATAAACAGCAGCAAAGGTTGGAGGACTCGGCTGCCTTCTGTCTGGAGACGCAGATACAGCCATGCAGCCTCGCATCCATTACTATTCGAGCGGTTGTATATAAAAATCATATCTGTCTGCTCACAATATGAATATCCTGCCATTGTTAAATGGAACACTTCTCAGTTAACTCACTATTAAACATGTTAAACGCTGAAGAGAGACTAGCCACAAATGTACACGAATGACAAATGTAACTTAGTCTCCATGGCAATACAGCGCTATCTACCGTAAACTTTCTTTAAACCTAATAATTCAAAAACGAAGGATTTGAGAACGCATATTTATATGGACCTTTGTCCTTGTTTTGATGTGAGGAACCCGCCCCCAAAATTTGTAAAAGTATTTTTGATATACCCTGTATATATTGGAATTGCTGAAACCTCCTGGAGAGTGGACGGGCAGGTCTGTCTACGAAACTCTGGAGTCGGGATGCTGAAGGTAACATCATTCAGCTAAGTGGCAAACTCTTACTTACATTAATCCCATATATGTATATATATATATATATAGCAAAAAACAAAGATTACTTCAACATGGGAATAGTCTATGTGTATAATACGCTCATTCACCAATACAAAATTAAAACCCCAAACAGTCCCTTGAAAAAAGAAAATTGGGAATTGAAGGAAAAGGGCCTGAATCCTCAAATAAATTGGAAAATCTTATGTTTCGCGAACCCTGCCCCCAATAATTTTAGGGATAGGTGCAAACTATTTTTAGAAGAAAAAAATAAGGATAATAAAATATATAGATCAATGCAGTCTATTAAATCAACGGAGGGAACTAATCACGAAATGTAGACATAGAAATAGATTCAAAATTACATAAGAATACATGTGTATATATGTGGGAGTGTATGTGTGAGTACAGTGGCATATATGTATACATATGTAAATATACATATATGTATGTGTGAAGATATGTACGCATATATAAGTGTCTTAGACAGCATGATTTGTTCCATTGGTATTACCCACAATACATAAATTTATCATTCAACTAATTTACCTTAATCTTAACGGGGTTATCGTTTAAATCCTCCATCGCTTATTAATAATATTGGACCGTTGTAGTATAAAAACTATTTACTGTGAATCCCAGGAAAACACACTTGATGATTGTATAGGAAACTCCACATAGTAAGAACAGAAATTTAACTATAAACAGCGAAAGGATCTACTCATAAATAAACTCCAGCCCCAGACAGCTTTCTCGGAATAAGATACCTTATGCCCGCCACCAGTCGCTAACACAAGCCCCTTTCCATTAACAAGGCGTCTGCTAGAGGAGGACTGACATTGAAAATAAATTTAAAACAATGCTTCGAGACAGACATTTAGGAGCTGATGATAGCTGCGTAGAGACCAGCTTGAAATAGACTATTCCCATGTTGAGGTAATCTTTTTTTTTTTTTGCTGTAAAAATACATATGCTCTGTTATAATAAATGAATCGAGATCTCTGTGGATCAGTTTTAATTATTAATATTACTTGGTCCACCCAGTTTATATACCGATGGATCTATTACATGTACTATATATATATATAGTTTGGGGTATAAACAAAAACTTTTGGGAGGAGATCGACAGTTGAAAAGTATGTCATTGTATGTGTCATTAGCAAGAAAGATGAGAGAAAGTTCTGATAAAAAAATCAGTTGTTTAATTTTGTAGAACCGGATATATTTGTGAAAGCTGATAGGGTGAAAAGTGCCAAGCAGGCCACTAGAAAACAAAAGTTAGAGAAACATTTGGGGCGGGGTGAAAGATATATTAGCCTGCTGTAAACATGTTTTCTTTTGATTTTAAATACACATTTTTTAATTTAATTTTCACTTGCACTCTTTTTCTGGAATTAGACACAGTCGTTTTCGAAAAGAAGAATTATGAATTATGTTTTAAAAGCAAATGATTCTGAGAGAGAAAAAGAAAAAAAAACAATCAAAAGGAAAATGAAGTCTTCTGATTTATTTTAAAAATGAATGACATAAATGATTTTTGACAAATGATACTTCTTAGCTCAATAGCATTCTCATATATTAAAACCAAAAAGACAAATTTAGATATCTGGGTGTTTCCCAGTTTCAGAAAAGAGTGAGCATGACGGAAACTCCCCATCCCATCTACTGCTACGTGAATGAGTTGTTTTCTCGGAGAAAAAATGACAATAACTTACATACAAAAAATGATGCAAAAACACTAGTTTTAAAAATCTATAAAAAATCAATTAATTGTTAGTTTGCAACAACAGATATTTATAAATCAAAGCCGGAACGGAACTTATTCTTTAAATCTTGCCTTTCACATTTTTTTAATCATTTCACGCCAGACAAGGCGATAAAGCCACTAAGACGCAAAAGGCTACTGGCAGTTCAGGGAACTGAAAAAAATGACTAAAGAGAAAGACAATAAAAAAAATTATTAACTGATTCGTTTTCAACAGCTTATCAACAATTTCAAGTTTATTTAAAGCCAGAACATATTTTTAGATTGTAAGGTTTTTTATTTTCGATAATAATGATTTAGTAATACAAGTCTTACTACTTAACCCATAGCTGGGGGAGAACAGGTGGATTCATACCTTTATCAAGTGCATTTATACGTAATTAGGCTCGACATTGCTTAACTTCGGGGACGTATGGGAACTTGTGTTTCAATGCTTTATGGTCGTAAGTCCCAATAAAGCTAACAGCATTCAAGGAGAATGCAAATGACGATTGACATCTTTCGTTTATCCCTCTGCCAGTCGTATCAGAAATATATATATATATATATGTGTGTGTGTGTGTGTGTGTGTTATAAATTGTTACATACATTTGAATTTTGAACGTTTGAATATATATTCTTCTCGTTCTCATTACATTTGTATACAGATATATATATATATATATATATATATATATATATATATATATATATATATATATATATATATATATATGTATGTATTATTAATAGAAATCTTATAAGTATAAGAAACTATACTCGCTCGGAAAAACTTCGGTGTCTTGATTTTCAAATAAACAAGCCAACACCAAAGGGGAAAAAAGGTATAAAAAAAGAAAGAACCAAGAATATGTACGTTAACCGAAAATAATCGTCCAGCATACGAGTCAAGGCCCAAAGAACAAAAACCCAATGCGAGTATCCAAAACAACTAAATAAAGTGCTCAATACAATGAGTAGAGCAGACCTAGTTAAACCTAGAGAGCCAGACAAACCTACCAAGGTTTTACCTAAGCGGATCGTCAGGGAAGCCTTCCATAACGATCCGCTTAGATGAAACCTTGGTAGGTTGGTCTAGCTATCTAGGTTTAAGTATATATATATATATATATATATATATATATATATATATATATATATATATATATATATATATATAATATGATGAATACATACAGATATATATAGGTTGATTGGTTGATTTTTATACGGTTTAGAAACGCTTTGGTGGTTATTTAAAGCCGGGACAAATTTTTTAAATTGTAAGAATTTTAGGGGAAATAATAATGATTTACTGATACAAGTCTTTATGATTAACCTATAGCTAGGGGCAGAAGAGGTGGAGTTTCCACGTAAGTAAATGTAATGTATTCGAGTGGAATAGGAACTTCCGTCTCCATTTAACAATCCGAAGACATTATCCATTACATTACCCGCACATCTAAGCTTACAGCATCAAGCGCTCACCCATTTAGACACCGACTAGTTACGATGTTGCTTAACTTCAGTGCACGTATGGGAGCCGGTATTTCAACGTTATATGACTGTAATGCACAATAAAACGAACAACATTCAAGGCGAATAAAGATGCTAATTGGCTCCTTTCGTTTAATCCATGTGCCAATTGTATCAGAAAAAGCAATACAATGTTAATTATCTTTCTATTTTTTTAATTCTAACTTCATCATAACGACGTTATACAAAGAGTAAAAAAAATAATTTTGCTTATAACTAGGTTATACACAGAGTAAAATATAATAAAGAAAATACACTACTCCTAATCTTGTCGGGTTAGTGAGATTCAAGTTAAAAATTCTAAAATTGCAGACTCAGTTGAGATACTGACGTAAGGCAGCATCTTCATTTCTTCGTTCTCACGCACAAGCCGCGAGATGAGCAGATGGCGACAAACATTATAAAGACAATAAACGGATATCCGGGTAGCGCCATTATCATAAGGGCGTTGAATGCGACTATTGCTTTTAAGTCAATTAACTTTAATAGAATTTGTACATTTTTAGGTTTCATTCTTAACACGTGTGTATGGGCGGGAAAGAGTAGAAGGAAGGTTAATATACAATTTTCAGTTCATTTCAGTATAAATCAAAAATGTACATTTCTTTTTATGATAAAGAGAAAAAAGAGAAGAGACAGAAAGAGGGAGAGAGGGAGAGAGAGAGAGAGAAAGAGTGCGCGTAATTGAGCAGATTATTTTAAACTATTTTTCACCCAACACAAGGCTCAAGAGCCACTGTATGAATAGGGTTACTCAATGAGTATGGTAAACGTATGGACGTAAATGGACGTAAATGGTATGTGGTATATGTAGGATAGATAATATGGGCACATGGCCGAGCGGTTAGAATGTTCACATTCTGGCCATGAGACCCGGGTTCGAATCTCACTGTGGTCGATTTGTCAGGAAGGAGACTTCCCGATGGTATCGGCCTGGCTCGAGGCCGATCCCAGCGTGCGGCACCTTTGGAAAGTGTCTGAAAACCATACCACGTGTTGACCCAAGTCTTGTGAGTGAAATTTCACTAGCACGAAGTCATCGTGACTTGAGCGTGCTGGCCTTGTTCAAATTGTTGATCACGCTAGAAAACGCGCTCTTTCCCAGAAACTGTAAATAAGGTCTGCTCAGTTGCAGTATAAATCACAGGTGGGCTCTGTTGAATAAACACAAATGCAGGGATACCCGTCTACAACAAAAGGGATTGGCTCGCCTCCTTAGTAGACGGGTATCCTCGAATACGAGTGGTCAGCTATACACAGGATAGATAACGGTTGACCCTGAACTTGAAGTGGTTAAAATTGTAGCAAGGAAGCATCCTCTCGAGAGTATACTATCTTCCCACAAAGCTGAATTGATTTGTCGACGAGAAAGGTATTTTATTCGTATTTTATTTATGCGCTTACGGCTGAGTGGTCAGAACGTTCATCATGAAACCCGGGTTCAAATCTAACTCATCATCAGTTTGTTAGGAGGGTGACTTCTTGAAGTTATCGGCGATCCCAGAGTGAGGCCTCTTTGGTGCCTGAAAACCACAGCAGGGGAAAGAACAACGAAAAATACCGAGAGACCGGTGTAGTGGGAAAAAACGCGCCATCTAAAATTGTGTCCCAAAAACAGAGTTGCTAATTTCTTTTGACTACACCATGATTACCCACATCTTTAAGGGGCATGATACATAAAAGGCAGTGGCTTCAAAAATGTCCCCCACAGAAAAGAATGGTCATAACCACTTTTGGTTTTTTTTTTTTTTTTTTTTTTCATATCATTAGAGAAACCATGTATTAACGTAAATCTTCGAAATATAAAAGCAAAAATAGTGCAAAGAAAATCTTGTGAGCGAAATTGTGCAGATGACACTATTTGCGAACCGTCAATAGTTGTGCTAGCACGATGTCACAAGTCATCGTGACCGAGGGTTTGAGCGTACTAGACTTTGTTCAGACTGTAGATTATGCCAAATATTACGCTTTCTTCCAGAAACTCTAACCGAAGTACGCAAAGTTGCAGTATAAACCACAGATGGGATCTGTAGGTTCTGAACAAACACAAATGTGCCTGAGCAGGAATCAGCAACAGGGATTGGCTAGCCGCCCTAGTAGACCGGCATATGAACGGCCAAGCATTATTTATGCTTTTAGTTTAGTTTTTCTCTGTTAATGGGAGTTTGACTTTTCCATTTCCATATTTTTTTTTTAGCTAGGGGTTAACGAAACCTGAAATAATTAATGCTTTATAGAACCATTTTGGTGAAGATTATGTAAATTAACTAAATTATGTGTCATCTCAATGTTGGCTTTTCTATTCAGGATCTACTCGAGCGGTTAAGTCCTACAGTTGTACGGGAAATTCCAATTGATGGCTCTGTAGGCTTTCTTCAGAATGGGGTAAGATATAGTTCCAGTTACCTACAACAAGATTGAAATATATACAGTGGATTGCAACAGCGCTAAAAGCAAAAATAAATGTGTTGAGAAATGAAGTGAAATCGGCTGAGTATTTGCGTTGAGACAAGTCGAAAATTTAAAATTTAGTCTCCCTATATTTTCGGCGTTTCGTCTTGTATTATTATAACTAATATGTTTCATTTATATTTCCTCCTCCCCCATTATATATATATATATATATATATATATATATATATATATATATATATATATATATGGAAAACAAAAATTTTTCCTTTTGTCTTTATTCACACACACACACACACACACACACACACACACACACACACACACACATATATATATATATATATATATATATATATATATATACCTAGCATGATATGTGCTGATTCCTTAATTCGTAAACTTAAGGAATCAGCACATATGCTAGGCCACAAAAATTTCCTGAGCCGACCAAGCATAGAAATAAATACAATATGGGAACCAGTAATAAGGAATTCCAGAGAAAAGTGATAATAACAAAAAATGGTTGCTGAAAACATTAGGTTTATAATACCCAGAAATTCATACCCAGATGTCCTCACGGACACATGGCACAGTGATAAAGGCGTTGGTTAGATCCAGTGACAGACCCAAAGAGTGTGAGTTCAATACCCGGTTAAGGCAGTGGAGAACTTTCAAAGAGAAAATTAGCAGGAGAGAAGTGATAACTGACATCCATCAAACATGGCACGTGGAACTAGAACAGTCTGCCCCAGTGAGCTAAATAAAGGTTTCAGTTCGACATTTCAACCACCTGAAGAAACGTTGTGACAAATATGGCGACAAAGATGAGGACAATAGTCCGACTAATGTAAAAACTGTACATAATACCTCATCTCAGAAATATAGACAGATATATTATTCCATATAGTTTAATTTACATTTTATGAAAAAAGCGTTTCAAATTTTACCCATTTGCCGTTTAATATCTATCTATCTATCTATCTATCTATCTATCTATCTATCTATCTATCTATCTATCTATCTATCTATCTCTCACTCTTTCTCGTTTCTCTCTCTCTCTCTTACTCTTTCTCTCACTCTCCCTGAAAATGTTGACAGAATTTTGATCTAATGTGTAATGAATGTGGTTACGTCTAAGTAGGACAGACGTCCGAAATGATCAAAGCTGCCACGGACAGAGGAAAGTCATTTATTACATGGTATGCGCCATTGATGTAACTACTATAAATAATGTACAACACTGCCATATCTTTGCAAGAGATTGTAAGACCACTGCAGGACTAAAAAAAAAGCCACATCCGCACTGCCCATATCTGAGAATGGATCAAGCGATACTCGAAATCGAGTCACAGCCATAATCTATGTTATGAATTTGAATGAATGATCCCGACAAGTGTTATACATTAAATGACAATTGGAAAAAAAAACAAAAAAAAAAACATACATGAAAGTATATTTTTTTGAAACATTATACTTTAATGAACTTTTTTTTTTTTCAATTGTCTTTTCATGTCGGTCTCATTTATCCAAATCTTTAACATATTGTCAACATGGAGAATGCATGGATAAAAAAACAAAAAAAAAAACAACTTATCTTTCATTTATTTTCTACCCATTTTAATGGATTTGTATCTTTAAACTTGGACATTTAAAACAAAAACATTTAAAAAAAAAAAAAACATAAAACTTTAAACGTTTTTTTTTTCTTAAATAAGTCAGCCATTTTCTTTCTTTTCTAGTCATAATTAACGCCTTATTGGGAAAAATAACTCATTATTTTAAATAAACATACAAATACAAACACACCCAATTCACTTTTTCATCTTCAATCTGATGAAGCCCAAATGTGAAAAATACATTATCGGATATTTTTTGGAAACATTAGAACCGACGAGGCAGATTTTTCCCGTAGTAGGTTGCCATTCCTTTTTGCGGTAGACCAGTTGCCACCCAAGGCTATAGAAATCGTTCTATTCTGCTATTTACCCATAGCTTGCGTTTGGAGAAGAGAAGAATTCATACCTTTTCCAAAGGTATTAGCAGGTAAGTGAATGTAATGGACTCGACTGGAATTCGAACTCGGCTCTCCGATTCCTCAAACTGAGCCGCTATACATTACACCACCGTATGTGTTTAAAAACACAATCTCCGACAATTTTTCTCGAATCATCGTATCTGCTCGAGAAACGCATCTTAACGTAAACAAAGACAATATACAATGAAATGGACTAGGTCCGACAATATATTTTCTGTTTATACGAGTCTCAAAAGTTCTGCAATCAGAAGCGATATATGCAAAAACATGTACAAGGTGCGATGAGTAAATTGTCGCCATTTTTATATTTTTAATTTCGTGCATGCGTGTTGTTTGTTTTTGATTTTGTCGACGGCAGAGTACAGTAGGGTCAGTTGGGCACCGTCTGTGAGAAAAAAAAGCATTATGACGCAATTCACTACACCGACAGATGTTCTGGAAACGGCATGCTGTACTGCTTAGCCTTCGCGCAAGAAGCTCAAATACGAACATTTCAGTGTGTTTAGGTGTCAATCTGAAGATAGTACAGAGCATTCAGGAAGAGTTGGATGAGTCTAATGGTGATTACGAAGGTACGCCAGCTCGGAAAACTTCCTCTGATCATTCAGTTAAGTAAAGAACTCCTGAATTTGTTGGTGAGGTCATTAGACTCACGATGGAGGCCTAAATCAGGTGCTTTGAGGAGGTAGTGCTGCCCTGAGTCAACATGGTGGCTACAGGAAGACCCTGTGTCAGCCATAAGGACTCCGCACCATGCTATACAAGCAGAAGAAGACAGTTTCTACGACCACACTATTCCTTACGTCTGGCCACCTAACTCTCCAAACTGCACCTCTTGATTATTAAGTGTGGGGCGCAGTTGAATGAGAGACCAACTCCTTGTAACACCAAAGATGAACTGAAGGCAAGGATTATGGCAGCATTCATCAACTTAAACAAGGAGAACATCCAGAAGAGTTGCAGGGGATTCCGAAACCATCCGGTGGTAGTGGTTGAAACTATTAGGTTGGTGCAAAAATTTTTTTTATACCAACCTAATAATAGCGATTTTATTGAATAAATTTAATCTTTAGTATTTCAAGGTATTTTTGTGTAATTTTGGTAAACATATCTGTTAGAATGAGGTGTCAGTGTTATTTTCATCTTAGACGGTAATTTATCCATCGCACCCTGTACATATATATATATATATATATATATATATATATATATATATATACGCATTTGCCTAGATTCACCCATATGTATACATAAACACACACATGCAGACACACGCATATATATATAATTTATATTAGATATTCATGCGTAAATACAGATATATATATATTTGCTTCGAGTTTATTTCATAAATATCAGGTCATCCCATAAGTTATGTCCGAATTTTAACTTTTTGTTAAAATGAACGAAATTTGAAGATTATTTTATAATGTCTAATGTAGCTGAACATTATTTTTATGTTTAGATGCATTTAAACTGATCAAATTTTATTTCAGAGAACAATAAAATTAAATTAAGATTAAAACCCTGTTAACATGGAAGTACCCAAGAATCATTTGAGGCACATAATGCTTTATGAGTTCAAGAAAGGAAACTCATCAGCCAAAGCGGCTAGAAACATTCACTCAGTTTATGGAGAGGAATGTGTGAATGAAAAAACTTGCAGAAGATGTTTTGCAAAATTCAGAGGTGGAGATTTCACCCTTGAAGATGAAGATCAAACCGGACGTCCAGTTGAGTTTAATGAAAAGCTTCTTGAAGCAGCCCTTGAAGAAAATCCTGCTTTATCAGTTGAGTTATTGGCAGTGGTTCTCAGTTCAAACCATACACCTGTTCATCGTCATCTTCAACAAGTTGGAAAAGTTCCTAAACTTGGAAAATAGGTGTCTCATGAATTGTCTGAAAACAACCTCAAATACCGAGTTGGCATCTGCACTTCTCTCCATTCTCGCCAACTTGTTTCACCTTTTTTGGATAGACTTGTGACAGGCGACGAAAAATGGATCTTTTATCGAAATGTTAAGCGTCGTAGACAGTGGCTTGGTAAAGGGGAAGGACCCCAGCCACAGCCGAGAAGGAAACTTCATGGGCAAAAGGTTCTTCTTTCA
>OZ010572.1:49409956-49459956 GCA_963932145.1 Acanthosepion lycidas | reverse complement strand
AAAATTATTGCCAGCAATAAATTTTTGAAGAGAGATTATTACCACTAATACATTGTTGAAAAAAATACACCTCTGATCGAAAATTTAAGACCACTTGAAAAATTTTTTTAAAATGAGTGTTTTTCATGGAAAAATTGTAAACATTTCTTACTTATGGTTACTAATTTTATAATCTAAAAGGTTTTGTAGACAAAAAGTTATTCGAACATTTTATTGAGCAATTGACATTTTATTGAGCAATTGACATTTTATTTAGCAATTGACATTTTTATAAAATGAGGCGTTTTACACTTGATAAAAATTATAAGACCAGAAACAAAAATTCTACAAAATTGTACGAAAAATGTACGAAAACATTCAACAACCAAATTTAATAATCAGTTCTACCTCCACTGGTTTTGATGACTTCAAAGATTATTTGGAGCATGCTAGAAATTTCCATTAAGCTGCGAGGAATATTGCTCCAGGTTCGGAAGATAGCTTCACGAAGTTCATTTTTTTGTTGAATATTGTTTGCTATTTCAATAAACATCTCTTGCCATCCACCCCCAAGTGTTTTCAGTTGGGTTCAAGTCCGGTGGGCATGCAGCATGTCTCAAGAGATGGGCCCCATTTTCTTGTAGAAAGGTCAATGTCCGACATGCAGCGTGTATTGCAGCATTATCCTGGTGGAATATACATGCTGACTGCAGTCCAGTAACCATCAGACGACACTTACGACAAAAAGGCATGCTAAATAAAAAGCGCAAACAAATTCCTTGGCTGCTTTCACGTCACAAAGTGAACCGTTTAAGGTTTAGTCGTGAAGAGCAAACATGGGACATTGAGAAGTGGAAGAAAGTCCTGTTTTCTGATGAGAAAAAATTCAATCTAGATGGTCCTGATGGCTTCCACCGATATTCGCATAACAAAAACATGCCTCCTGAAATTTTCTCCACATGCTATTATGGTGGAGGGTCCCTAATGGCATGAGGTGCCTTTTCTTACAGAGGGACGATGGAGCTCCATGTGGTGCAGGGTCGTCAAACAGCAGCTGGTTATGTTAGCATGCTACAAAAAGCATCGTTAGTGACGGATAGAATGAATGGATATTTACACATATTATAAAAATTCATTTTATGATGCGGAAATAAAAATTCATTTTTGTAATATAATAAAAATAAAAATAAATATAGATAATAAAAAATAGAAATAATAAAAATAAAATAAAAATTCATTTTTACAATATGTGGAAATATCTACTCTTTTCTTGAAGAAGGTTGCGCAACCAGAAACCCGTGTAGCAGAATTATGGAAAATAGAGTATAATATATATTCTAAAATAAATAAAAAAATCCATATTTCAATCAAGAATGTTTGCGGATTCTTTTTATAATATATACTTTTCTCCCGTTGGAACAACTATAAACTCTTCCCTATATATATATATATATATATATATATATATATATATATATATATATATATATATATATATATTTTAGGTTGGTGCAAAAATAATGACGCAATAATGTTTTCTGACGTAACGTCAAAAAACGACATTATTACGTCATTATTTTTGCACCAAACTAATATATATATATATCGATTTCGTGTTGGTGGTAGACACAGAAAGGATAATGATGTAATAAGTAGCATTGGAAAGTGAAAAGAAAGCTAACTATCAATTGTAAAAAAAACTGAATATATGATTGCAAGCGCGACAAATATCCCATGTTGCGATCTATGAATTGGGGATGTTGAAATTAAGCAAGTATAGAAGTTTAAATATCTGAACAGATGATCAGAAATGTATTACCAAAAGACGAAGACGCACTGAAATAGCGAAAGATGCCTTTCAGAGGCTAAACAAAATATTAAGAAACCTTTTAATTCATGTACTTTGGTTCTCTGTTTCGTTTCTTTTTTGTTCACTTTTCTTTTTCCCATTATATCATTCATATTTCTTACTTTTTTATCTTATATCTTGTCCTTCTAATTTTCTTCATTCCATTCTTTAATCCATTTCTTTCTTTCTTTCTTTTTTCTTTCTTTCGTTCTTTCTTTCTTTACATTTATTTTTTCTTTTTATATTGATTTTTATCCTATAGCCTGTGATTAAAATTTCCTTCATTTCATATTTTAATCCATGTTCTTTCTTTCATTCTTTCTTTTTTTTCTTTCTTTCTTTCTTTTTCTTTCTTTCTTTCTTTCTTTCTTTCTTTCTTTCTTTCTTTCTTTGGTTCTTTTGTTCTTTCTTTGCTTTTCTCTTTTCTATCATTTATATTTCTTGGTTTTCTTCTATATCTTGAAGTTCTAATTTCTTTCATTTCATTCGTTAATTCATTTTCTTTCTTTTGTTGTCCTTTCTTCCTGTCTCTTTCTTTCTTTCTTTCTTTCTTTCGTTCCTTTGTTCGTTTCTTTCTTTACATTTTTTCCAATTATATAATTTATTTCTGACTTTTTCTTCTATACCTTGTGATTCTAATTTCCTTCCTTTCATTCTTTACTCCATGTTTTTACTTTCTTTCTTTCTTTCTTTCTTTCTTCTATTTAATATATATTGCTTTTTATCCTACATCTTGTGATTCGATTTTTTCTTTTCATTCGTTAATATATGTTATTTCTTTCGTTCTTTTTATCTCTCTTTCCTTAGTTCATTTTCTTTTTGCTTTTTTTTCTATTACATAATTTATATTTCATGATTTTTATTGTATATGTTGTCATTTTAATATATTTCATTTCATTCGGTAATCCATATTCTTTCATTCGTTCTTCATCTCCTTCTCCTATTTTACCGTTTTACAAACAAACAAAAAATATATAAATATTTGATTTCATGCCTTCAGTGCAAAACGGCAGCAGTGGTCAACAACCTGAAATGGAAATTGTTTCGTCACTCCAACAAACGCCATTTATCATTCCTGCTACATTTTCAGACACTGACCTTGACACCGCCTCCATATACAACTCAACCATATATATATATATATATATATATATATATATATATATATATATATATATACACACACACACACACACACACACACACACACACACACACACACACACACATATATATATATATATATATATATACACACGGATATATGTACATACACATACACACACATATATATATATATATATATATATATATATATATATATATATAATTCTAAATCAGATAACTGTGCACCTGCTCTTCTTCTCGACTCCACACCTGAAGTGTGTGGCTTTAAGCCAACTTTTTTTTTGACTGGCTTATTCAGGAACGAACACTAAACACTGATGGCTTGCAAGCCACCAAGGCCAGATAAAACGGAGTTCTTCCTTTTGCCACTTAACGAAATGGGCCGATGGAAAACTTTCGTATTAACTCGTTTTGTTTCTGCTTATTTGTCCAGAACTTTCCGCAGATGTTTTCTCGCAACGCATTAGGTCAAAAATATCTCGAGTCGTAAACAAAATCCTATGCTAGAAAAACTGGTTTGACAACTTCAAACTAGAAAATTTTACCCCTGTTTATCCATTATATCTTAAAACGCCCACTCGCTAATACAACTCAGCAAACAACTACTGTACGGACGAAAGGATCTATCTATCTATCGATCTATCTATCTATCTATCTATCTTTATCTATTTTTAAACTTTCTTTCTTTAAAGATATTTTTCTATGTATTCAAAGCAAGAAAAAAAATCTCGCCATTTTCTTATTTACTTTCTTCTTTTACTTTTTTTTTGCTTCAGCTTACTATTCTTCTGTAAGTTTTTATCTCTTTATTTTCCTTTCAATTTTTTGTTTTTTTATATTTTCATATTCGTTCTTTTCTCTTGTATTTCTTTGATGTGGTTTCTTCTGACATTTCTTTTTCTTCTTTTTTTCTTTTCACATTATTCATTCACTCATTCTTTCTTTTGTTTGTTCGTTCCATCTTTCTTTCTTTCTTTCGTTCCTTATTTCATTCATGCTTTCTTTCGTTCATTCATTCGTTCTTTCTTTTTCTTTGTTTCCTTTCTTCTTTGTTTCCTTTTTCTTTCTTTTTCCTTTTTTCTTTCTTTTCTTCTTGCCTTTTTTCTTTTGCGTACTATTCTTCTTTCTGTTGGTATCGCTTTTTGATTTTCTTATACATTCATATGCGTTCTTTTCTCTTGCCTTCCTTCATTGTCATTTTTTTCTAAAATTCCTTTTTCTTTCTTTTTTCTTCGCACATTTCTTTCTTTCTTTCTTTCTTTCTTTCTTTCTTTCTTTCTTTCTCTGGTTCGTTCATTCGATCGTTTTCTATAATGAATAAAATATCCATATTTTCCCACACCTCCGCCAATGGAAATTTCGATTCTGCATTTTCTAAATGACCATCATATGCATACGATTACATACAATTACAACTCGTGTTATTCCACGTATTATAAAATATCCCAACGTTTCTCTCAATTGCCTGACCATAAAATAATAATAATAATAATAATTTTTTGCATCATTTTCTAATTCTGAATTCCAGACATCCGATTTATTGCTTTATTTTTCAGTAAACCTTTATTTTTCTTTAATGGTTAAAGAATGATGAATTTGTAGCAAATGGGTTAAAGTATTTCTTTTATTTAATCTTCCGAGAGCAGCTGTGTAATTCCTGAGATATATGTAAAGCACTTCATATATGATATTTTCTGATGATCTTAATTCTTCTGAAAGTTTTTCAGTTCTGGTGGTTACCTTCACGTCTGTGTTCTGTCTTAAGGAATTATAATCGGCAACTGATGATCACCCACTTCCGTGCTTTGCTTCAATTGCCCTGAAACACATTTAAATCAGTTTTGAGCAGTATGATTATATACGGTTTGTTTTCCTTCTACTCTCCGGCTTCTGCATACTTACCTAGCACAGGGATCCGTCCCTGTGCTGGTGGTGTCACGGCTGCGACTGGCTTGGACCGGCTCTGATCAGCTTGGACCAGTTATGACAAGCCAAGACTAGCTACGACTATCTTAGACCAGCTCTAACCAGTTTGGACAAGCTATGACCAGCTTGGACCGGCAGTCCGAGTAAGGGCACTCGGGTCCCCACGTTGAAGGCTGGCCTTGTGTCACAACCTGACTCAGTGGAGGGTCAAGTAAATCTCTACTTACCTGGCCCAGGGCTCCGTCTCTGTGCTGGTGGTATCACGGCTGCGACTGGCTTGGACCAGCTCTGACAGGCTTAGACAAGCTGGGCCAGCTAAGACCAGCTTGGGTCCCCACGTTGAAGGCTGGCCTTGTGTCACAATCTGATTCAGTGTTGGGGGGGGTCAAGTAAATCTTTACTACCCGGCGTCAGCTAGCAGCTTCAGCCACTTTGAAGCCCAGTTTAAAATAAGTCTCTTAAAATTACCAGAATCACAATACATGTATCGGCCATTATAATATCTTAAGAAAAGGACATTTGAAGAGTATTAATAATAAGAGAATATAATAATAATAATAATAATAATAATAATAATAATAATAATAATAATAATAATAATAATATAATCGAATAGTATTTGCATTTGGAGTTGAGCTCTATAAAAATGTACTTTTGATATAGCCTAATGTAATAACTGTGCGGGTAGTGTGATGGATTACAGCTCAGAATGAGAAATCGGTGAGCCAAGTTCGAATTCCAAGTGTTTGCTGTATTTACTTACGCGCAAATACCCTTGGGAAACGCATGAATCTATCTTATCTCCTCGGCCAGCTATGGGTTAAATAGCAGGGCAAACTGGGTTCCATAGACTTTGTTGTCAACCAGTCCACTGCAGAAAGTAACGGTAGCATACTGCGGGAATTCCTCTGTCAAATCAGTCATGAATCGAAAAGAGACATGATCGCGCAAGCGTACATCACGCATGCCACCTAAGGAAGGAAAGCGTATTATAATTAACCCTTTCTTTTCTTTATCAGTTCACCCCAGGCAAGGTGATAATTCCACTAAGACGCAAGGGATGTTAAAGATAATGAGATGATTGTAGAAGGTACCAGAAACCCAATACTAAGTAGGAAACAATGTTATTTCCCAACGGTTTCTATCTAAAATCTGGATCAACAATGAAAATAAAATTATAATTATCCTTCTGTTTGTTAATGAGCACACGATTGGCAAAATGGAAAGCTATACAGTGACGCGTTTCGTTCTGAGAAGGAACGTATTCACACAATATAACTGTTATATTAACGAAAATCAATCTTATACTTAAAAAGCAAAGTGCGGAAGGAGAGGAAATCAACAAACCCCGGTTGCAGTACACATAGAAAAGTTAATGAGACAGGTATGAAACAGGTATAATTTGACGTTCTTATTTCTTGAAACTGTAGATTTCCTATGAATTTTTGGGCCACTGCCAAACCACGCTAGGTTATGATACTGTGAATTTTACAGCAAATTAAATTCTACAAAATGGAGCTGCAGTTTTGAATCCAGAGGTACCTTTCTCCTAGACTGTTTGGCAACCAAAGCTAAGCGAGCCTAGTCTGCTCTACTATTTAATCCCTAGCCGGGATCTGGTGTGGGAGAGAAGAGATGGCTTTATGCCTTCCACAAGGGCAGTTCGGCGAACGTGAACTCAAGTGTAACTTACCAATCCGATAAGTGCTGACCCCACTTACCGAGATGATAACCACTTGGCTAGGTGCTACTATATAAAGTTGAACTCCGATCTATTTAAATTGTAAACAGAGCCTTTTTCATTAACCTTTTTTCGAAACAGTTTTATTTTGATCGTTACTGTCTGAATTATCGTACATTCTGTTAGGAGGCGATGGGGAAAATATAGCCTGGATTAAGCGATTATGGGGTTAAACGTAATTGATGAAATTCTCACTATAGAATTGTCAAAATCCTTAATAAGTCGAATTAACAAAATTCTCAATAAACAAATACGAAGCGGAAGAAAGACAGAACAAAATAATACGAGACCAGCAATACAAACCCACAGACACACACATATATATAAAGAAAAAAATGAAAAAATATAAGCAATAAATTGCTGATACCCACTGAAGAGTGCAGAAATAGGTCTGTCAACGAAACTCTAAAGTCGGCATTCTGAAAGTAACATCAGTCAGCTAAATGACAAATTTTACTCAGATTTATCCTATATATATATATATATATATATATATATATATATATATATATATATATATATGAGGCACGGTGGAGTGCTTGGATTGAGGAATCGGAGAGCCGTGATCGAATTCCAGTCGAATGCATAACATTCACTTACGTACTAATAATTCCCTTGGGAAAGGTATTAATCCACTTATTCTCCCTCCAGTTATGGGTAAATAGCAGGACAGACCGGGTTCTATAGCCTGGGATGGCAACTGGTTTAGGAGAAGGACAACTCTGAATTCAAAACCTGCGGAGGGTCATTTGGGGAACGTAGTGCACCAGGTCTCGGTATTCGGCCCTTCAAAAAGTGTGGATGGTCCTGCACGAAACCTTCACCATTATAATCAAATCAAATGTCTCGACTGTCGGTTTCCTAGGAACTGAGCTGCTTGAACTTCGTACGTCGAATATGACGGGAGAGTCCACCATATATATATATATATATATATATATATATATATATATATATGTGTGTGTGTGTGTGTGTGTGTGTGTGTGTGTGTATGTGTGTATTTAACGTTTAAAAATACGTCAAAAACCGTAATTATTTTTCCACCAACCTAATAATAATTTCTTACTTTTTGGGTGATAAATTATATAAAAACTGTACTAATATTCATTAAATATTCATGGAAACCGACCGGACACTATTCGTAACATACTTGTTGACAACACTAATATAATAGCATCAGCTACATGCAAAAAAAAAAAAAAAAAGGTTAAAATTAATGGAAGCCTTATGAATAAAAAAACAAAAAATACAACACTTAATAACTATGAACATGGCCACAATATCTTGACTGTGTTTTGAAAAATGAAAAAAAAATTTATAAATACATAACAACAAACTATTTCTTATTTTAACAGTTAAAATATAATCCTTGAAAATGGCTAAATGTATAGCCGAAAGCACTAGGATAAAAAGAAACATTCGGACAGTTTTTATATGATTTATCATCCGAAAAGAAAAAAATTATTAGATCGCATGAAAAATTGTATAAAAAACTAAATAAAAGCACATTGTCTGTCGTTTACAATGAAATGTGCATATATATATATATATATATATATATATATATATATATATATATGATGAAAATATAGTTTAAAGTTATGCTATATTTATGGGCTAAATTGTTCAATATCAGGGATAGGGCGTATGTAAAAATAAAAGAGGACACTGAGGCTTTAAGATTGCTTTTAAGAATGAAACAGACTGTTGTCACTTGGTGTTGACCTCAATGTCCATATATATATATATATATATATATATATATATATATTGATCGGCATTATATAAACATATCTACTTGCAGTGTTTAATATCACAGCGACTGTGAGAATGTAAACATTGCATTGAAAAGCAGAATGGTAAAACAAATAATGAAAATGTGTGAAAAGTAATAATCATAATAATAAAAACGAAAATACTGCCAGAAGTTAAAGTAAGAACGGAAGAGAGAACAAGAAAGGAACAAAGCATTTATAGTATAAAAGAATTTAAGCTTGCTTCGTCACGGTGTAATGGATAGCAATCTGTTCTTGTTTAGTCCTGAATTCGACCCTCATTAGTGGTACCAAAGTTCTGGTCTAGTTCCAAAACTAAGGTATTGATTGATTGCTTTCGTTTTACGGCCTATTCAACTCTCTGTGGGTTATTTAAAGGCGACTCATATTCCAGATTGTAAGAGGTTACGTACAGTACCGTGTGTTCACAAGCGGGGCCCGGTCTAAGTATTGACTAAGATCGACATTGCTTAACTTGGGTAATTGAACGGAAACCGGTGTCCATATCTAAGCTAAGAAAACTGATACTTTCAACAGATAACTTGTCAAGATAGCTAAACTGGGTGACCGCGATTTGTTATAGGGTGTGGTTGCAAATTTAATTAAGCCAAATTAGTCTATAAAGTAAAACGAAAAAGAAAATTGTGTAGGTTGTAAAAAGAAAGAATATAAAACGATCTTCAGTCTGTTGTTAACTGTGACAAAGAACGGCTTGTTAATTTTAACGCATCCATAACTAAGCTGCTCTCCATTAATCATCTGAGAGACCCATTTCTGATTTCAATCAGCATGACTGAGGCTAACCTCCAAGAGAGTGACACGTTGGATTTTCTCAGGCTAACATTGTCGACTGATTTGAAATAGATAGATTGTATTGAATCCTTTGCTAGATCAGCTACCAAGAAAATTCTTTCACTGTGTCGTGCTAGACACTATTTTTCTCCGGAATCTGTCCTATATATCTATGTCTACCATTCGCCCATGCTTAGAATATTGCTTTCAAATATGGTCCAGTGCTCCTGTTATATATCTAGAGCTCCTTGATAAAATCCAAAGAAGAATCAGCAATATTATTAGCCCTGTTTTAGTGTTTTGGCTTCAGTCTTTTTCTCACCACTGTATAGTTGCCTCCCTGTGCCTTTTCAATAAATATTTTCACGGTAATTGTTTCGATAAGCTTTCCGCTATGGTACCTAGACTTTATGAATATAAGCGCAAAACTAGACTGGTAACGGGGTCTCCTTAATATACCGTTGAGTTGGCTAGATGTAACCGTAAGTTCTACGCTAACAGTTTCTTTCTCGCACTTCTCGCTTGTGGAACTCCCTTCCGGCCAACTTTGATCTGTAAAAATTTAAATGTAATGTCAATCGCTATTTACTGTCCTCCTGATTACTCTTCTTCTGTTCGATCTCCTTAGTGGTATTTCTGTTTTCTAATTCTTTCACACCTATTAATCCCTTGTGTCTCAAGGGCTTTCATGCCTTGTTTGGGGTAAATAAACGCACAAAGTTAAGAGAGAAAACAAAAGAATAATTAAGAAATTAAATGTGATAGAGGGCTGACACAATGGTTGAAAGAATGTGTTGTAGCAAACCTACGGACGATAATGGGTATGTCCTCATTCACAAAAATACAGTAGTAAATACTGTATGTTGGTCTGCAGTTGGAGATTCGTCCCCAGCTGTGCTAATCAAATTCTCTGCCTTTGGGCAGAGAGGATGCCCAGACAAGCTTATGTTGAAGGTCTCGTCTCGGGAAACAGCTATCCGACCCCGTTTTATACGGAGTCTACAGGCAATTTTTGGCCGAGCTTATGGGCTCGGATACCCCACATTAAATCCGGCCTTGTGCCACATATGACCGCGTGGGGTGGTTGGTATATATCCTGCAGTTGGAGATTCGTTGTGGAATTCACTTGACTCACTTCTAGCAGTTGATTACTTCTTCTACGCTGGTTAATCTTATATGCGTTGTTCTTGTCATAAGTATTATCGGTCATTCATGCGATTATTCTATTCAGTAACCTTCCCTAGGTTACAACAGAATGAAAAATTAATGTCTGCAAAGAGTAAGATAAATGAAAGTAAAAGAAGAAATATAAAAAAAAACATGTTAGGCAAATAAAAGTATCCTTTAAAGCAACAATAAAAGCTTGAAAGAAGAGAATGGACAAAAAGAACGCTAGATGATAAGAATGAATAAATGAATGAAATAAAAACAAACAATCAGACAGACGGAAACATCGTTTAAAACAAGTAAAAACGAATAAATAGAAGAAAGAAAGCTAAAGAAAGAAATTACAATATGAAAAGAAAGATATCTTCTATCTAAACAAGGCTGGTATCTCATTACAGGTCGGGAGAGAAATGAAAAAGCTGAAAAGCGGTTTTTGTGCCATGAAGAGCGCTTTCTCTCTATAGAAAGCCTGTTGACCATCTGGACAGAAAACTGTCCTCATGTCAGTTATCATGCTCACTACAGTTCGAAAGTTTGAGACCACCTCAAGTAATTTTTTTTTTTTTTGAATTGGCTCGAAAAGTAGTTGTTTTGTACTTTAAATAAGAGAAATTATTATATTAGGTTGGTGCAAAAATAATGTCGTTTTTTGACGTTAAAAATACATGGTCCCAAAAAGATTTTTTTATCAGAAATTTTATTAAGAAAAAAAAAAAAAAAAGCATTTCATGATTAAAAAGTGAGACATGTTTAAAATAGTGAGACATATTTTTATTATAACAAAAAGAAAAAAGAAATTTATATTTAAATTTTCCTTTTGTAAAATATCCTCCTTTAGCCTTTGTCACGACGGCGCATATTTTTGGCATTCGTCAAAAGATTCTCAAACTATAAGGCTGATAATTGATTCGATTCTTTTTTTCAATGACTCTAAGAGCACTTTCTCATTTTTTCCCCCCACTTTTCTGTCAAGTTCATCCCATGCTAATTCTGTGGGTGTCTTCAAACTTTTGAACTGTAATGTACGTAACCGTATTTTATTTATTTTTTTCCTTTTCACGTTCTTTCTTTCTCTCTAGCTTTCTCTTCCACTTTTTCTCGCTCTTCTCTAAAAGCTCTGCTTTCAAATATTACTGTGTCAGGTACTTTATTTACCAAATTCAAATTAGTTTGACTAAAAAAAAAAACAAGAGACACCTAGTGAGAAACGAAGAAGAGTAATGGCCCAGAGGAGTAGTTTCCTAACTCACGTTGAAACATAAGCTCACGTACGATCACTGAAGTTAAGCAATGTCGGGCCTGGTCAGTACCTAGATGGGTTTCCGCTTAGAAATACCAGGTGCTGTAAGCTTGGATGTGAGAGTGGTGTAATCGAAAACGGCACGAAATTGGAAGTCGGAAACCGAGTTCGATTTCCATCTGGGCTTGTTATATTCGCTTACGCGCAACTCGCCTATATATCCATGGCCTACATCTTTATTTCAAAATTCAGAAGTGAAGAAAAACAAAAGCAAATAAATCAATAAAATAATAAATAAACTCAAGGCCCTAACCGTAAATTACCTAAAACATTGTTTCTGTATTGTGAAGTGCTTTTTTTTTTCTTCCTTCATTTTGTTTAATACACAGTGTTCTATATATAGAGACCGCAAAAGAAGTAGATTATCCTGGTTTGTAGATTGTTTGAGGCGTTAAACTGACAGTCACTATGCAGTGTTGACCCCTGTGCTGTATTAAATACGTAAGACTTTTTACAGACCGCACATTACATTATATTCTGAGCCTCGTCTTCATTCAATTCCCCCCGAAAGCAATTTTGACTCATAGTCAGTTTAAGACCGTGCGGGAGTTACACTAGTACACATTTGTTGGTTGATCGATTGCATTGACTGAATTTCAACTAACCAGGTGCTGCTGCTCTAGTTTCAGCAGCAATTTTACGGGCTGGATATGCTAGCTGCACAATCAAGAGGTTTTGGATGCAAAGTTGACTTCCTTGTAGACTGGTTGCCAATCAAAGCTAGAAAACACAGTCTGTCCTATTATTTAACAGGTTGTACACGTCAGCAAAGACAAAAGCTAAGCAATTCCTCTGACCACTGTCATACAGGCGTCTGAATATAGGATGATCGACACTACACAACAGCTCCCTTTCCACTGTTTCTAACAAAACTTTCTTGCTTCTTAAGATTTTGCTGAGTTTTTGTAAGGCAGGTTTTGCTGAGTTTTTGTAAAGCAGGTTTTGCTGTGTTTTTGTAAGGCATGTTTTGCTGAGTTTTTGAAAAGCAGGTTTTGCTGAGTTTTTGTAAGGCAGGTTTTGCTGAATTTTTGTAAGGCATGTTTTGCTGAGTTTTTGTAAGGCAGGTTTTGCTATGCCAATGCGTCTTTCGGATAATCTAAGGCTCAGATTGAAGGTAAAACGAAAAATATCAGAACCTTGTGAGGGAGCTGCAGAATTTTGGCTATATGTGAAAGTTTCGTGCGTGCCACTAATTACTGGAACGGTCATTAAAGACTTTACCTAAATTAAAAAATTAAATTAAAAATCTAAGAAATTGTCAAGACGATGCAGACCATGATTCTTTTGAAGTCAACAAGAATACTATGATTTGTTGACAGTTGGCCCAAAGTCATGAGTAGACACCTTACGTGTCACCCATCACAACAAGTGCAATTAATAAAACATGTACAAGAACCCTTAAGAAAAAAAAAATTCTGATCGAAAACATTAAAGTCTATGTAAATCAAATTACCAAAAACATCTCACCTTAGGAGAGGCCCTGTATATCAAACAACTCTCTCACACTATCAACTTCACCATGTTCAACAATGGGAACCTCGTGCTGAAAGTTTTTGTAAAAAACAGAAAGACGCGAATTCTAGCCCTGATCAACATGTGAAGGCTCGGAATAAAAGTTCAAAACAACAGCAGCTATATTCTCTACTAGATGTTGAGCAATAGCCGATTCCATATTTTTAGAGGGAAGATATATATATATATATATATATATAATATTATGCCTCTAAATTCCTTGAGGAATATAGGGCCGCAAGATATCGTTGCGGTTTCTATACCAAGCTAGTTTTTTTCTTAAGTAAGTAGGTTCTTAGCCTACATAGAGGACCAGGTTTTGAAGTCAGAGTCGTCCTACTCTTAGACTTGTTGCCACCCAAGAACCCGATCTATCCTGGGGAGAAGAAGAGAATTCATACCTTTCCCAAGGGCATGGCACGTAAGTGAATGTAATGGATTCGACTGGAATTAGAACTCTGCTCTCCGATTCCTTAATTCGAGACGCTCTCCATTAATCCACCATGCCTCATACATACATATATATATATATATATATATATATATATATATATATATATATATATATATATATATATATATATATATATATATATATATATATATATATATATATATATATATATATATATATATATATATATATATATATATATATATATATATATATATATATATATATATATATATATATATATATATATATATATATATATATATATATATATATATATATATATATATATATATATATATATATATATAGTGTATGTATTGTCATTTTCAAAATTTCTTCCCCTGACCAGATCATCGCTTCAAATGTATCTAAGTTGTTACAATATTTGTACTTCCTTAGATTAGCATTTGCTCTGAGATTTTGGCTTTTCGATTAAAACAGAAAAAACAATAAAATATATGGAATAATTTTATAATATGTTAAACTTAGTACAGGTTAAATTTAAAATTGGTAATTTTCATTTTCAATTTTATAGTAAAATTTAAAATGAATCATTTAGAATAATTTCTATTTTAGTCTATCCCTAACATTAAGGTATTAATTATTATAACCAAGTTTTGTTGTCAAGTTTTTTTGAATTCTCATATACTTGTATTTTGATTGGTCATTGTAGCTTATGTAACAGCGTTTCCTCTAACGATGGGTGTTTGGTCGATTTGAACCTTTTAAAACTCTTTATTCTACATTCAACATCATCCTTTGAGAAGACACCACAAGTGTTGAAACAAAATGGCTATTTTTGTTTTTTGTAGTGATGTTATAACATGTTTATATTATAATTTTTGAATAAATAATATTTGCTCTACTCCGCATTGAGCACTCATTTAAGAATAGTATTTTTGGTTATTAGAATTTATTCCGTCTACACTAATCCTATATTTGGGAATATATATATATATATATATATATATATATATATATATATATATATATATATATATACTCAAATGGATAAATATAAATAAATATATGTGTAAGTGTTCAAATACAAAGAATGTTTTCGCCTATAGTTTTTGGGATCAAAGTAAGTTTTAATCTTACTAATATAAAGACTCCTTCCCGACCACCTAATAAAAAAAGTTTACTCACCCTAAAGTATTCTATTAATAATTATAATTTTGGATCTAAATGAGATCTAGGGAAAAACTCTGTGCAAAAAAAGTGACTCACTTATTTCCCGCAACTAGTAATCAATAGAAACATAACCGAACAGCTTTAAATAAAGAATAATAGAGGTATAATTTATTTATAATAGGTAATATAGTTCGAAATATTTAATAATCTATGGGTTCTCCTTTATTTTGAATAACCTTTTCAACCCTTTTTGGCATTGACTTGATTAGGTTCTGGCCAATCTCATCTCAAAGCACTGAATTCCATTCGGATATGAAATTCACAACCAAATCCTCTTTGTTGCTCAACTGCTTTCTCGAGAGCTTGTACTTTATAATGCTCCATAAGTTTTCTATGGGGTTGAGGTCAGGAGATTGAGGCGGCCATGTCATAACATTCACCTACTTCTCATCAAAGTGGTCCTTCAACAATATTGATTTGTGACAGGGAGCATTATCCTGCATAAAAATGAGCTTGGTGGGGTCGATTTTCAACCTTTCAGCAGAAGGGAGCAGAAAAGACTAAAATTCTCTTGTACTGCTCGCTCCTGAAGGTCTTTTCAATAGGTTTTAAGAAACCAGTTCCATGAAAAGAAAAGCGTCCCCAAAACATTATACTGAACGGATGCTTGACAGTACTTACTGCTAACTTCAAAGAGCTTTCAAAGCTTCTTCTTCGGATTTTAGATCGCTTATCCTTTGAATTTAGCTCAACTCGTTTTATCGGAGAAGAGAAGGTTCTTCCAGTCTTCTACGGCGAAATTTTTGTAATAGTGAGCCTATTCAAGTCTCTTGGCTTTGTTGGCTTTGCTTATTAGCAGCTTAAACCTTCGTGTACAAGATTTGTAGCCTTGTTCTAACAGCCACCGACGGACTGTTGAAGAGGCAAGACTAACACCTTGCTCTTCGCTTAGACTGGCTGCAATTTCTTGGCTAGTTATTCTTCACAACTTCTCTCTTGATTACCCTGCCAATTCTATCATCAATCTTTTTCTTTCGTCCCCTTGTTTCCTTCCTTGGAGCAGAAGTGGCATCATTATGTGCCCTAAGCACTCGAGAGACAGTTGATTGCGAGATTATAGCAATTTCTCTCGTAGATTTGCCTGCTTTTGAGAGGGCAATAATAGATGCCTTAAGTGGTTCTGAATGGCTAATTCAAGCTGTTTTTATACTGTATGAGGCTTTCTGGAATATTCTGGAATACTCTAGATTTAATTTAAGCTGTTCTAGAATTCTTTAGAATAATGTTCTGAGTGTATTGTAAAATAGTTTTCAATATTTTTTCAAAAGTTCTTTAAATTTACCAGTTTAATCATTAGAATGCGATATCTGAGTCACTTTTTTGCTGAATCTCATTTATACCCAAATTTATAATTATCAATATAATACCTTAGGGTAAATAAAATTTTTTCCTAGGTGGTCGGGAAGGGGTCTTTATATTAGTAAGATTAAAAATTATTTTAACCTCCAAAACAATAGACAAAAAATATTTATAGTAAAAAAAATCAGGTGAGTCACTTTTATCGAACAGCACTATATATATATATATATATATATATATATATATATATATATATATATATATTGGTGAAAGAAAAATAGTGCTCAGTTCTAAATAACAGAGCTATTAAGTATATACTAATAAATATGCATAATACCATACGCCGTCAGTACAACTTTCAAGTTTCGTACTCATTACAATCATCATATATATATATATATATATATATATATATATATATATATATATATATATATATATAAACATCTGTAGCAGAAAACAGGATGATTGCATTAGAAACAGTCATGAAGTTCAGAATAAATGCAATATGACAGGTATTGAAGCCATCCTAATGAAAATCCAACTCAAGTGGGCAGGAAAACCTTCTCGCATGAGTGATAGCTGGCTTGCGAAACAGCTCTTCTTTGGCCAGCTTCTAACAAACAGGTCAATTCGAAGACCACTCTTGCGTTTCAATGAAAATCTCAAATGCTATCTAAAGTGTTGCAGCATCCTCTTTTCTACCCGCTAAAAATATATCGCCAGAGCTAAGGAGCTGGCGCTTGTCCTGCTTCTCATTTCTACAAAGGTTTGAGTGAGGTCGACTTAAACATCGGGATCAACTGCATGCAAATATTAAAGCAAGTTGGCAGTATGCTGCTTCTCTCAATGATATCCTTTGGTGCCACTGTGGTTTTGCCGTACGCAATAACCCATGACCTCCTATCCACATATCGCAATGGAGCCTCAACGACACGATCGAAATGGGTGGTCAACCACATTTTCCATCGGTCTAAAAGTTTGCAAAACACCTGCAGGCCTTGGGTGATATATGTGTGTCTATAGAAGTTATGCACCTCTTTATTTTACTGAGCCCTCATTTGTCGTTCGAGATGAGAGAGTCCACCATTCTTCCTTCCTTTCTTTCTTTCTTTTCCAACGTATAATTTCTGTCTTTTCCTTTTTACAAGTTTTCTCTTTTTCACCTTGCACTATTCTCACGCTTTCTTTCTCTTAACCACTTTTACTTTTTTTGCGAACGACTACTTTCTTTCTTTCTTTCTTTCTTTCTTTCTTTCGTTCGTTCGCTCTTTCTTTCTTTCTTTCTTTCTTTCTTTCTTTCTTTCTTTCTTTCTTTCTTTCGTTCGTTCGCTCTTTCTTTCTTTCTTTCTTTCTTTCTTTCTTTCTTTCTATCTTTCTTATTACTTAATAATTTTCTTTAATCAACTTTTATTTCTCACTACTTCCTTCTCTAAATCAATTTTCTTTTCTTTTTTAATGAACTTTTTCTTTCTTTCCTTCTTTCTATTTTCATACGTTTGCTTTTACACTTTCGTCACCCATTTCTTCTCTTAAACAGTACTTCCTTTCGTTCTCTCTCCTTTCTTTCTTTCTTTCTTTCTTTCTTTCTTTCTTTCTTACTTTCTTTCTTTCTTTCTTACTTTATTTATTTATTTACTTATTTTTTGTATCACTGGCCTCTTCTTGCTTACACTTCGCTTTTTTGTCTTGTTAGCTCTATTTATTTCATAGTTCTTTTTCCCTATTCTCCCCAAGTTGCACTTCTGTTTCTCTATCTATCCCGTTCTTGCATTCTTTCTTTCTTTCTTTCTTTCTTTCTTTCTTTCTTTCTTTCTTTTTGTCACTACCTTTTTCATTTCTTTTCCAATCGTATCCATTCTCTCTCTCCCTCCCTCTCTTGTTGTGACCATATGTACTTCTTTTTTCCTCTCTTGCCCTTCTCCTTCTATTGAGGCATCAACATCAAATGTTGTCATTTTCATCAAAGCTTCTTTTACTATCTTCGTCTTTTAAAATGAGTAGAGATGAAATAGAAGCCACATTTTCTTTTGGCTCGGTTTCAGATGGTGAAATCTGAGGATTTCTCTTCTTCCCAAAACGGAAACGAGGCTTAAAAGAACTTCTTTCTTCCTGTCTGCATAATATAATTCTTGCCTGTTCTTAAATAGCTACAGCAGACTGGAATCTAACTCCTTTCCTCATCAAGCAGTGTACAAAACAAAAGTATATATAAATATATAAATATATATATATATATATATATATATATATATATATATATATATATTGAGGAGAGGAAGAAGAATTCAGTACGGAATCGAGCCAGTTAAACCAGGGAATTTTTCATTTGAGTAAAAGTTGAGCTGTGCAGAGTTGAACAAAAATTTGACCTTTCCGAAGAGGACAGATTAAAGAAGAAAAGAAAAAAAAAAGAAAGGGGGGGGGGAGAAAATTAGCAACGAGAAGAAAGTAGATGGGGCGGAGAACTGAATGATTTTTTTTTTTTTCACTAAAGAAAACCCAAATGGGTTTTTCTAAGTAAGGATAGGCTGCGTCGAATTACTGACCTTTCGAGCGCAGGTCATTTGTCCCCAATAGACGCATTGTAACGCTTGTTTTCTGGAATGGCTCCGACTTCTTGGACAATTTAAACGGAATTTTTGTTTCCTCCATTTGGCATCAGAAGATAAATAAATATATAAATAAATAAATAAAAGCAAAGAGAATACCAAATAAAGATTTGTATCCCCCACCAACATTCACTATACATGAAATAAATGTGTATATCTTAAAGTATATATACATGTCTCTGTGTAAATGTTTGTTTGTGTATTCTTACGTTTAGATGTACATATATATATATATATATATATATATGTATAAAACATTTAAGAAAATAATGGTTCAAAAGTAAACAAGATATTTTCATGTAGTGCTCAATATTAAAAATATTATAATAGTATAATATTAAAAATAGAAGATTGATAATATTATACAGTTTAACCCGGATATAAGAGACCCTGATATAAGAGAAACCCTGATATAAGAGATTTTCTATTGTCCCAAATTAGAGCTATATATACCTAAACAAAATAGACCAAACCCGTATATAAGATAAACCCGGATATAAGAGACTTCTTCTCCGGTCCCGACAACTCTCTTATATCCGGGTTGCACTGTATACAGAAAGATAACTGTAAACATCAATTTTTGATGTTGTTTCGAAGTCTCTTGGAATTATCAAATTTGAAGAATGGATAATTGCAAGAAACTACAAATTCGTGGAAACAACATCAATAATTGATATTTACAGTAAATTAATCTTTATATATATATATATATATATATATATATATATATATATGTATATATATATATATATATATATATATATGTGTGTGTGTGTGTGTGTGTGTGCATTTTAAGAGGTTCACATGCTTGTATATATGTGCAAGCGCGTATGCGTAGGAAATTGTATATATATATATATACACACACATATATATATATATATATATATATATATATATATATATACAAGCATAAATGAATATATTTAATGGTACTCGAGTTGTTTTTTTGCATTTAGAAGTGAATGGATACGATGTTATATGTCGCATATAATATGTAATAAACTTATATATCAAAGTTATATGTCAAGCTAATATATATAAATTTTTGCCATTTTATATTTTTCATTTCGCATTGTTTGTTTTTGATTTTGTATCACCTGAAGAAGCCGGAACATACAACGGCCGAAACATCGTGAATATGATCCTAAAATTAGGAAGGTAGTCCGAACAATGTAAATAGTGTAAATAAGAAGTAAATGTATTGACAGTAAAGAAAATATTTGCAGAATATTAATTAATTCTGTTAAAAACTTGAAAATACGCAAACTAGCGCCTTTAAGTCAACATCACAAAAAGAAAAATGAAACTGGGGAAAAAGTAGAAAAAACTCTTTGATTCTCAGCACTAATCTTTATTGATGAACGTAGGTTTACACTAGATGAACCTGATAGCTTAAGTAGAGCTTGAGTCTTTGTAAGAACTTGTCCACACAACGTGGAACGTGGAGTAATATGTTAGGTTAGCATTATAGTCAGCAAGGGTATACGTCCTTTCAAAGTTAATAATCTTCACAAGATAAATATTTCTCCTTCTTTTAGGTGCAGTGTCCTCCCATCGAGACGTAGGCGATCATGGCCCTCCACATCTTCATGTCCTTTGCAGCTCCTAATAAATTTTGTCTTTTTGTTATTTCTCCCAAACCCTGTTCTGTCATCATTTGCTCAAGTCCATCAAGTATGTTACGTTCTACTTTCCCCCGTCCCTCTGTCTTGTGAGTATCAGATTTTCCAAGCCCTCCTTCCTCATTACGTATCCCAGAAATTTCAATTGCCTTTTCCTGATGTTAAATATAAATTTGATTTTTGTTTCCATTCTCTGCAAAACATAGTCGTTGCTCGCATGTTTGGACCAGGATATCCTCAGCATTATCCCGTAGAACCGCATTTCTGTTGCTTCAAGTCTCTTCTTCATCTTTGAGGAGAATTTATTCAGTGCTACAGGTTCCAGATTTATGCTAAGAGGACCATTCTTGAAATCATCTTTTTTTTATTCTTCAAAACCAGGGACATTCTAATATCTTCCCAAAAAGTCAGGACAATTCAAATTTAATAAAGAGTATAAATCTGTGGAGAGCCATGATCGCCTACGTCATGGCGGACATAACATTTTAAAAAAATACGCTGGAAATTTTATCAACTTCAGTTATTTAATACTACTTTTATTGGCAAAACATTGACTTGAATAATAAAATCCTGACATAATATATGTAAGGTTTCTGGAGTTTGCACACTCCACGGAGCATTCATGGCTTTCGAGAAAATCTGAACGAATGAATGTATCTTGAAGTCAAAATAGAATGTTGCGTACTTGTAAAGATTCTTGCAAAGCACATTTCATTAAAGGGCGGTTTTTCTTGCAAAGACTGGTGGTGCATGTTCGGATCCTGCCGGAGGGAGAGTTTTCACGCATGTGCAGGCCGGTAGATGAAATAAAATACAGTTTAAAATAAAGTAAAATCAACTAAGAATAACGTTTAATATAATACAAATATGTCCGTGTAGTTGTTTACGTGAAAGAGGAAATGTCGACATTTGTGTGTGCGTACATGAAATCTATGGCCATATCGAAATAGAAAAAAAAAATAAAATGAATTAGATAGGTATTGAACGTAATGGATGAATAGTTAGCTAGAGAGAGTGAGTGATAGAGAGTGAGAAAGAGAGAGAGAGTGAGCGAGAGAAGAGAGAGTGAGAGAGAATGAGTGAGAGAGTGTGTGAGAGAGAGAGTGAGTGAGAGAGAGTGAGAGAGAGAATGAGTGAGAGAGAGTGTGTGAGAGAGAGTGAGAGACTGAGTGAGAGAAAGAGAGAGAGTGAGTGAGAGAGAGTGAACGAGAGAGGAGAGAGTGAGAGACTGGAAGAGAATGATTGAGAGAGTGTGTGTGAGAGAGAGTGAGAGACTGAGTGAGAGACTAAGTGAGAGAGACTGAGTGAGAGAAAGAGAGAGAGAGAGAGATAGCGAGAGAATTGATATATAATGCTCCTTACAAAAGTTCATGTCAGCCATTGAAAATCTTGTTTAAAAAAGTGTTATAAAAAGCGTTAAAAGGATACGGGCATCGATTAGTTTAATAATTGACCGACATTTAACGGAGAATCGATCTCCAACCGGGAGCGCCACCGACCACTGGATTACTGTTTTTTTATGGTGGGGGTGTACAGTTATACGCTAATATTCTTTGTCAAAAAAGTTGTATAACCGATCACGGAATTAAATAAAGGGTAAGTGATATGTATTACGTCTCGTATGATGATGATCTCGTTCTATGTGTTTACTCAACAGTCCCTCATCTGACCTGCTTGGACAAACTATGACCAGATAAAACCAGCTATGACTAGCTTAGACCAGCTCTGACCAGCTTGGACAAGCTATGACCAGCTAAGACCAACTTCGACCAGCGGCCCGAGTGAAAACACTCAGGTCTCTACGTTAAAAACTGACCTTGTATAACTGACTCAGTTGCGGGGGGGGGCGGGTGTCAAGTAAATCTCTACTCAACAGTTCCTCATTTGAAAGAGGATGATTGTTGACGAAAGTTTTTAGAAGTTTTCTTTCACTTCGGTTTATGCAAAACATCAGGACTGGATTGTCTTTTAATCTAGTATAAGCTGCAGTCTAGGGCCCCTCATGTTTTTTTTGTTTTTTTTAAAGCAGTGATTTTAATTTTCTAGATATAACTTTGAAATAATTCCATAAACTGATATATCAATATGACAAATTCATATTTAACTGACTTTGCAGAAAGCAAAACAAGAAAAAGAACGTTTTAGTTTTGTGTCATTGTGTTTCAAGTGGATAATATGTTTGATTTATTTTCAGAAAGCTTAAACCGAATGGACAATTAAATAACCAGGAATTAAGTAGACATATGATAGCGACTGACATTGCATTTATGAAAATCAAAGTTAACCGGAAAGAAGCCGGAAGAATACCACAAACGAGAAAAAAAACTTTTAGCATAGAACTTACGGTTGCATATAGTCATTGCAATTGTAAAATGTTGGTATCGTGCCGCCGTAGAGAAATAACAAATTTTCAAACCAAAAACTGAAATCGAGACGCAATATTTATTCAAGAATTTAAGATTTCTTTTTTAGAATTGTAGCAAAAGGCAACCCTCAATATTTAAGGGGGATTTGGGGATTTAAAGGACGCCTTGTACACGGATATTTTAATAAAGCGGTGGTTTTAATTTTGTATTTGTTAAAACTTCTGAGTAGTTTCATAAATTGAAATGATATTGTTATGAATAATCAAGAGTGGTCTCTCCTTGTTTTTTTTTTACTTTCCTCTTTGAGAGAACTATTTCTGTTTACTGGGACTATAAAAGGACACTATATGCGAACCTTGTATTCTCAGGTGAATAAAGCTTTCTTAAAGCCTACTCCTGCGTACTATTGTCATTAGAATCATTATGACAGAATCATATTTATTTTGAGTGTTTTATTATTATAACTTTGCTTATAAAAATATTATTTTTTACTGCTGTTATGTTGAAATATGTGCTAGTTTGGTATGCAATTAATAGAAAAATTGTGGCATTTATCAAAGAATATTTCATTGGAAAACAATAGATATCTGTTCTAGCTTATTTAAAGAATTTGCAATCAGTTTACTTCAAACTTTTTAAATGTCGTTAAAATATATCACGAGTAAAAAATATTCAAGATGGGCGCAGTCAAGTTAGAGCAGTGGTTTTCAACCTTTTTGCTGGAGCGGAACCACAAGGAAACATTCCAGTGGCTTGAGGAACCCCTGCAATAAATTAATTGTCTTATGCAAAAAAAAAAAGCTTTCAATTATTAAAATAAAATAAAAATAATCATCTTCAGATTTATTTACAAAAAAATACAAAGACAAACTGTAAAACTATTGTATACGTACATATGCAATTTTAATCTTGCTTCTACGGTTATTACACATGTATTAAAAAACTTCAGTTTAAATGGATTACATTTATTTTCATTACAAATTCGATGAGAAACTTGAGCCTGATGTTTCTTGCACAAATCTTTAATATTGGGTCGTGTTTTTGACAGACACACACGAAGTTCATCTTCCACAGAGAGCAATTGTGCTCGCTTCTTACGCTTGATGGTTGTCAGAGCTGAAAATCCAAATTCACACAAGTAGGATGTTGAAAACTGCATAAGAAGGCGCAGTGCTTTCTAGGTAATTGAAGAATATTCCTTTTTAACCAGCAACTAGAATGCATCCAGGCTAAGCGCAGAATGCTTCAATTTTAATGTTCTGTCACTTGAAACACTGGCAAGTTCTTCTTCTGTTAATGTAAATTCTTCTTCTGTTAATGTAAACTCTTCTTCAGATAGCTCAAATTCCACAAATTAGCTTCTAACCCAGTCATACTGGTCGACAGATATCGATGCAAAATATTTATCAAGATTTATTAACAAAGTGCCCAAGTCCACTTTGATCATTCCTCTTAATAAAAATATAAACATTTAGATGGAAAAAGTTTGTTTTATTAAGTATGAGACCTTTTTTATTAATACTCTGCTGTTTTGTTATTGATTTAGTGGAGGTACCTAAACACACCTATCTGCAGGGGAGAATTAAAAATTACTGTCAATCATAGTACTTGTGTAACTTCTTGCAGAACCCCTGGGCTTTACTGGCGGAATGCTAGGGTTCTGCGGAACCCTGGTTGAAAACCACTGAGTTAGAGGGTGGCTGCGTCCGAGGGTGTGCATAATTTCATTGGCTTAGGGACACCAAAAGGTCATAATCCGGCTCTGTAAAACACTCGGAACATCCAAAGAACCCGGTTTAAAATATTCAGTCTACAAATAAGCATCACAGTATCTAATCAGGAATTATTAAATATTTTGACTTGAAATACTACTTACTTGCTTCTTCGCATATGTGAATAAAATACAAAATACATAACGATTGCATTTCTTGGCAAAAGAAGGCCAACTCTTCAGTGTCGGATTAAGTCACAGTGAGCATATAAATAACTCAAAACGCTCGCTTCACTTCAAACTTTTCTGTATGCACGGCAAGCGAAAGATGTGCGTATAGTCATCAAGTTTATCCGGCTTTTGTGCATTCTTATATGGCTCTTCAGACCTGCTGCTGACCCACATAATCTGTCACAAAACTAACATAAATTACCTTTCAGTCGTTGTGGATGGCTGTCAAAGTAACTTGTTTGTGATTGATTTAACAAATTTGGCAGCAAGAATTTTGGCTTTTACAAATTCCGGGAACTGTGGCTAATTTCTTCTCTTTGCAATGCAAGATTAAATTCCTATTTATTTAAAATCGTTTTCTAGAATATAAAAATGCGATCTGCTTAGATGTTGAAATCCTACAAGATCTTGACTTGGTCGTACTCGATCACCATCTCTGGCTTGTAGCGGTAACATTTCTCGTCGATATCACGCCCATATTTCCTACACAGGCACCAATGTAGATCAGACGCCACTTTATCATGACTGCGCTTGTATTCTTTATATAAATTTGTCACCATAGCTCGCACATTTCGCTCCCATGGTAATAGAATGATAATATTAGCTGTTTCCATATAAGGAAACCTTCAACATCCATTGTCCGAGCAGTTAGTATTGCAGTCGGTTAAAATTTATAACATCTTTCTCTTGAAACAATCTTGCAGGAAATTTAGGCTTCTCAAATCCACTGTCATTGCTCATTCCAGTATTGTTGGGAGTTTCCTTCCTAACCTTTTGTTTGAAGTAGTGTGGAATGTTGACACCTTGATTATGTCATTATTTTCTCTTCGAGATAATTGTGCTATCCATTTTAGTTGTTGCTACTGTTGAAAGTCCTCAAGCGATGCGTTTTCTGTTATTTAGTACAGTTATTTTTTATTCTGTAGTTCCAGTCCACAAAGTTCGAAGAAAAATTGTCCTCGGTAAGACATACAGGCTTCCTTCGCTCAAATCCATTTTTAATCGTTGATCCGAGAAAGCGGTTGTACATAGCTGACAGTTTAGATATTCCTGAATGAGTTTGGACATTCTTGATCTGACGAGGCTATTTAAGACCATGACTCAAGTTCATTAGTTAATGTTTTGGTTCTGTAGTAACTTGCGGTATTGGGCAAAACTACCCCAAGTGCAGACTATTCTGTGCTCAATTTTCTTATCTCTTATACTAAATTTGTTATAACTGATCCATACACTGAGGTATCTGAAGTATTTATTATTTACCAATTCGACATCCTGAAATGTTATGATGGATTCAGAATAGGTGCCATCACTGTTTTCATTCCAATTCCAACTCATAGTTTCTGTCTTGGAACGATATATTTTGATTCCTATTTCTTAGAACACTTGATAGAAGATCCCAATTATGAATGTATAGGCCCTTTGTTACCAGTTCAACTTCCTCGTGAGAGAAAGCTGGGTCGCTGTTTTTTATTGGTAGATTAGTTTCGGTACGGAATGTTTAAAGGATCAGTGCCCATATCTTCACATCTGTGCTTGTATATGCACAGGGCATAGTCCAGGAAAGGATTAAATTGAGTGCGGATCTCATTTCCTCCTTGTACTGCTTATGAGGTTTGAAATGTTTCTGCATTGGGGTCCTTGCCAGATATGTATGGTTTTGTGGACCGATATAGTTCCTCAGTCAGATCTAGACCTTCAGTTTGACTCAACTCGGAAGGCGGTTTCTTATGGATGAAAAAAGAAAATCTCTATGGATATCATCATATACTGCTTTGAAATTGACGTAGCAGGTATACAATTTTCTATTGGAAAGTCATGCAATATCCTGGAGTTTTTTTTTAATGATATATATGCCATTATTACACAACTTCTCGAAAACGAAAACAAACCAGATTGTGAAGAGTTGTACTTTGATAAAGCGAACAGAGCCTAGTTAAGACAATATTCATTATTACCATATTGTCCAGCATACAAGACGCTGCGGCTTGGAAGACGCACCCTAATATTGGAAATAAATTTCTAAGAAAAAAAAGTCATTCTCATACAACACATTCATCAGGCGTCCCTCACATACTAGTACCACGTATTGTTTACATTAAACACTCATCCGATTTTATTTGTATGGCAATGACATACTAATCAAAGTCAGAAAGGCTCTCGCCGCTGCTAGTAAACAGAGCTTGTGGCTCGGCTCCAGGAAGGTTTATAGACTTGGAAATACTTGTAACAGCTAAGTTCTGATGTTACATCATATAAAAGGCTGAATTACATAGATAGCTTACATTATAGTGTAATGACTCAACATACAAATTCTCGTCCCAATCAGTCAAGCCAATTATATGACCGTCCAAACTTACTTTAGCCTGGGCGTTGCATTGCATTCGTCTTGAAAGACGCACACGTATTTTCAGGGTATTTTTTAGGAAAAAAAGTGTGACTTGTATGCAGGAAAATACGGCACTTTCACTATAAGAGATTCAACTGAGACACAGCTGTATGTGTATGAGTCTTGAGGACTACTTTCTGTTTCCATAGTGTATTAATACGCGATAAACACCACTTTTAGGTGGGGGATGCGTTTCTGACTCTTATGATAAATATACTGGATTTCGTATACTTGTACCCAAATTGACATATGAATCTCTCAGTAATAATAATGTTAATCTCTCCTAATGCTTCTTCTTTTGTTTAATAATATTGTTCAATACGCTATTTATGATTATTATTGCTATACGATATTATTTTCTTCGTTACGTCTATACGAGGAAGCGGGTAACATGTTCCTAGCCCGACACGCAGTCAATTACTCAATTTTAGATCAGACATTGTCATTCTACACTGCCTTAAACGGGTATTGAACTCACGCTTTTTTGATCGTGTCACTGTATCTAACCAAATAGTGTGAGTTCAATACCCGGTTAAGGCAGTGGAGAACTTGGAGAGGAGACTTAACAGGAGATAACAGATAACTGACATCCATTAAACATGGCACGTGGAACTCGAACAGTCTACCCCAGTGAGCGAAATAAAGGTTTCAGTTCGACATTCCAACCACCTGAAGAAGGCCGGAGCGTACAACGGCCGAAACGTTGTGATAGATACGGCGACAAAGATGAGGACAATAGTCCGAATAATGTAAATAGTGTACATAATATTAGGTTGGTGCAAAAATAATTTCGTTTTCTCACATAGTAACTTATGTGAGAAAACGACATTATTTTTTTGTACGCCATCTCAGAAATATAGACAGATATTGTTGTTATCTTTTTTTACTATGAAAATGTATTCTTATACTTTCATAATGTTCTGACCCCAGTTTGTTGTAGTTGTCTGATTTTGGTATCTCCAAATTGTAATCTGCATGTTATATTTGGAATAGTGACGGATAAAAGTCGAGTGATTTAACAGAGTATTTTAAACCGGTTGCAACTTTTTTTAAAATGGCCGTCGTAAATATGTCGTTTCTAAATATATACTCTCATTTGGACTGCGATCATCATTTTCCAATGAGGTTTTTAGAGCAAGTCAATTTTATCACTGCTTTAGGTTTCGAATTCTCATCGCATTTAAAGGGACAAAGATGATAGCTCCCCAGCTCAAAGGAAAACTATCTTGTGTCAAATATTTTAGAGTATTATTAGCGAATAATATCGAAATTTGAAACTGCTGTTCAAAAATTATATTTTTCAAAAACCGACAAATGTCTCATGATCTGCTAGTTTCAATGAAAAAGAAACTATTCAACTTAACCTCCTTTTCTTTCCATCCTGTAAGTGTTTGGCTAAAAATCCTTGGAGAAATTTGACAGACGATATCTAGAAACGTTTGTAATTTAATGTTGTAAACCTCGTTACAAATCTTACTTATATAGTTTCACCCGGATATCATGTGTTGAGATGAAGAGAAACACATTTCGGTTATAGGTGGCGCGCCATTACTAGGTCAAACGATCGTGTCACGTGACGTTATCTCGTCTAATATCTGGCTCCCATATTATCATTTCGATGCACATGCCTATGTACGCATGCGCGTGTGAGTACCAACAATTACATGTAAAATAACGATTTGCAGAGCCAGCCCGAACCATCTACAAAGACATATATATTTATCTGTACTAAGAAATGTAGACCGTAAGAAATATGATGACAAACACACACACACACACACACACACACACACACACACATACATATACATATATTTCTAAAGAATTATTTGATTCATTTTTACTCCGATATTTTTATTACTTCAAATATTATTTTTAGTGGATACCAGTATTTGAGTAGAGACCAACTTTTTAAAACCGTGTTTATTACGTCGACTGACCTGAGCATTCGAGAAAACTTAATAAGGAAACTTTGCCCACCGGCAGGGTTTGAACCTGTGTCTCCCTTTGTAGATCCGGCTTGATTTAGACTCTCCCACGACCTAGTGGTTTAAAAAACGTAATACACACAGTTTAAAATTATAGGCGTCTACTCAAGTACTGGTAAGCACTAAAAATAACGTTTGAAGTAAAAATATATATATATATATATATATATATATATATATATATATATATATATATATATATATATATATATATATATATGAATTTATTGAAAGCAAAGTAACTATTAACAACAAGCAAAATGTCCTTAGCAACTAGAAGAATTTAGAGAACGGTACTGTATTCATATTGTCAACTGAATGTACTTAACGTAATTTACAATTGACAATTATGAATACTATATATATATATATATATATATATATATATATATATATATATATATATAATTTAATTAAGTAAATGCTTTGATTTAGATTAAATAATATTTATTACATTTACCGGCCTGAATGTTCGAGAAATTTCGTAGAAAATATGCGTTCTCCGGCAGCAATCGAACATGTATTCCTATACGGAAAACGTCATTTGATCTGACGTGCTATACTATTTAACTATAGAAAAGTGTCTGTTTAGTAAAGTCCAATTACATATGTGTATAAACACACAATATTCGACGATTTTTCTCTGTCGATCATATTTCCTCACGTAACGTCATTTAACGTAAACAACGACAACATATAAAGAAATGGGTTAAGATACGTTTCTTAGGCGCGTCTGATAAACAACTGATTTGAAATGGCCCCATAAAAAAAAAAATCCAAGGATGTGAGATCTGGTGACTTCGGTGCTCTCTCAACAGGATCTTTTTGACTTATTCATTAACTCTATGGTGCACGACTTTTACCTCACCCTGTAAAAGGATTTTATTTTACAACATGTATTTATAAACATAAAAATATTAGATTTTCAAAGCATGTGAATATCCGCTAAAATTTTTCCTATCTTTTCAGAAGTATATGTAAAAGTATAACATCTGGGACTTGACGAACTTAATTATTAATTTATTAAAAAAAAAAAAAAAAAAAAAAAAAAAAAAAACAACTAAAAGGAAGCTGATAAGAAAAAATATACAGGAATACACATTACAACATCTGCATTTTATAATTATAAATAATTTATTAAATTACATATATTATTACTGAGTTTATCAAAAGAATGTCTTTTCTTAATCTCTCGACAGATGTTTGTTGAAGTTTATTGATGATTTTCTCTCTATCTCTACCCCCTTATATCTAGATAATAAATCCGAATGTCAGTGTGCCACACTTTTTCAATTAAAGGGACACAACTCATTAACTTTCAATAGGAAATGTTACAGAAATTTTGGATTCCCAAGTTTTATAATTACTGCGATTATTTTCGGCGAGTTTCTTACATAATATTTTTCCCGATATTTTTTGCACGATAACAATGTTTATAATTTTGGATTTAAATCTGGGAAGACTTGAAATTAATTCCAGAATCCAAGGAAAGTCACCCATGAAATAAAAAGAAATTAAGGCTTACACTCATCAAATTGTCTTTAAATTAAGTGGCAGCAGAAGAATTATTGTTGAACTCTTAAAAGATAAGCTTAAATACTAATTAAGCTTAAATGCTGCGATCAATTTTGAGTTCTTCAGTAGTTTATTATTGCCTATCGCATACAGCAACAGTATGCGTCACAAAAGGTTATCTCCACCAACAGAGGACCAAATCGCAATCAAAAAGTCATCAGCGAGGAAAGGAAAGACCTGTACAAACGAAAACCCAGATCAAACGGCAGCCAGGAGAGCTTCCAATGATAAGCATATGCAATGACTTAGGGATTCTCAAATTCATAAACAAGCCGAAGAATCCTCCGCAGGATCTAGCTTAATGGCAGCTTTTAAGATAGTATATATATATATATATATATATATATATATATATATATATATATATATATATGTAAATTTCCAAAAGGATAGAATCCAGGCAGAGCAGAGTGTCCAGGAGAGAGCAATAATATAGTATAAAAGGTTCAAACACTAATATTCTATGAACACAATTTATTACATTGGAATCGTAATAACAATCTAATTCATTAGACCAAAAAGTAGGTCTAATGAAGTGGATTGTGATTACGTTTCCAATGTAATAAATTATAACCATGGAATATTAGTGTTTGAGCCTTTTATATCATAGTCAATATATGCACTATTTATATTCGGACTATAACTGAACAGTATTAAATAAAATAAGAATTAGACAATATCCCTACATATGAGTAACAGAACAATAACAGTTTATCCCCGGGGATTAAATAAAGTGTCCAGTTCAAAATTCCCTGTAGGTTACTTAGATTAATATACATCCGAGATCGGAGGGCTCGGCGACTGAAACGTTGTGGTAGCAACAACAAAGATGTGGAGAATAGTCCGAATAAAAATAGTGTAAATAATGATAACGCCTCATCCCAGAAATTCGCAATATATATATATATATATATATATATATATATATATATATATATATATATATTCCTCACACTTCCTCCATATGTGGCCTCCTTTGTAAATCATTAGCGGGTCTTAAATGCCACTTAAGATTAGTGCATAAACTTCCATAACTGAATCAATAAGCTGGCAGATCCTCATACGTCGAAACCGACGGGAGAGTCCATTATATATATATATATATATATATATATATGTGTGTGTGTGTGTGTGTGTGAGAGAGAGAGAGATAGAGAGAGAGTGTGTGTGTGTATGCCCAGAAACAGTGTAGACAAAGCATTCAACGCTTTATAAACTAAGATGATTATGCCACTCACAATGAAGTGTTGATTTCTATGCCCACACTGTTTATGCCTACAAACGTAGTGTCCCCGATGTCAAGCGAATCTTCCCCTATGAATATAGCAAATTTAAAAAAAATATATTCATATATACACGAAAACTGGGAAACTTGGTCCGTTTGCAATATAGTTTCTCCATTTACAAAAAAAAAAAAAAAAAAAAAAAAAGAAAAAAAAAAGCCTTTCATTTTCGAGCGGTTCTATGATGGGAAACCAACGAATAAGAAGAACACAAAAACGTCATCAAGTGATGGACAACTTCTTTCCGTTATGATTAAACGCCAAACGACAACGACGTAAGTAAAACCAGAATGAAGACGAATACAAAACATAAAAAGTTATCGGTGTCGTCTGCACATCAAAGGACAAAGGAGCAACTTCAAAGTTTCTCACAAGGAAAACGATAAGAGAAGAAGAGCAAATGTAAATTAGAAATCATTGTACAATGATCGCCTCACAAAAGAAGGAATAATGTCGCTCTTTCTTTGCCGGTCTCATATAATGTGTGTTTCACACCTCACACTGTCAAAAACATTACCCTTACCATCTTGATCACTCCCATCATCTTCAACTTCAATAAAATCATAATTACCTTAAATGCCGGCATAATGAATCTATTGATTAGATAAGACAGATAGGTAATGAATAAGATGGGATATATATATATATATATATATATATATGTATAGAAAAAGTTGCAAATTAAAAAAATAACAATGTTCTTTTATGAAAGTATTTATTTATTTGTATATATATTTGATATTTCAGATTGGCCTCAATCTTTCTTCAGAAATAACTGTTTGTCTACAAGTAGCGTCCGTCACGTGATATGGAACGAATATTGCTAACGTAAATCTAACTGTAGTAATATCTTAGATGTTGTTTAAAAAATAAAAAAAAATAAAATAAGAAATAAATTTTTTTTTAACTATATCTAAAAAATGTTTAACTATTGAAATATTTATAAAGATTTAAAATATATATAAAATTAAATATATATATATATATATGTAGAGAGAGAGAGAGAGAGGGTGCGAAAGAGGATGAGAGAAAGTATGTAGCGGCTTACTGCGAATCCAGTTCTATTTCACTAATGTAGTTTTTGCTTTTTTGAAAAAAAAACATGCTTTTCCTGATGACGACCATTCATTGCGGAAACTTGTCAAAATAGAAGTTACCCAAAATATATGCCTATGTCAGATTCTAGTCCAACTTCAATTAATACGTAGTTTCGTAAGCACATCAAGGTATCATGTTCACTCTTCAATGCTTGAGAAGACAACAAGCCGTTAATATCTATCTATCTATCTATCTATCTATCTATCTATCTCTTTATAAAAATATATATATATATATATATATATATATATATATATATATATATATATATATATATATATATATATATATATGTATACAGCTATCTTTATAGAAAATTGGTACCTAAGACTTAAAATAATTTTGACAAATTAAAATTTGAAAAGGTTTAATTTCGAGGTAATAGATTAAATTTAATATTTCCAACAATTTAACATAGAATGAGTTTTTAAATCGCGGAAAATCGCAGTTTTTTTTTTTGTTATATTTACAATTCTTTCGGCACAACATAAATCTCTTTATTTAAAAATCCTTTTTAATAAAAAAAAATCAAGAATAAAATATACTCTTTTGAAACTTTATTTGACGAAGATTAACCGATTTAAAATTTAATCAATCGGATTTGAAACAAATATTACTTTTAGTCTAAAATATCGTAGAAAATCATTTCTTTACACGGTAGTGGGTGTTTTTATTAGATGTTAACAGCTTGATGATTCGGAAATTGATTTTTTTTCTACGAGGAACATATCTGTAAAATTAAATGAAGAATGTAACGTAATTTCATTTTCATATAATTTTTAATTACCCAGTAATCTGAAATGTTTAAGAAAATATTCTACGTAATCTATTGAATTTTAGGTACGTTCGCTTTAAATTTACTTTAGTTACCCCTCTTATATTCAGATCATGTCTTCATAGACGTGCATATATACAAAAATCGGCACATTTATACACACACACACACACACACAAATACACACGCACACACACATACACAAAATAATTTTAAAAATATTGGGGGTCGCCGAATTGTAGTAAGTTTTTCTATTTATGATTAGTAAATATAATTTTTACTTAATAAAATATCACATAACCTGTACAGAATTTTAAAAGAATTAAAACTTAATAAATTATTCTAATTAAAATTGAAAAAAATTGAAAACAATTCTTGCAAAAACTCATTAATCATCTAAAATTCATTTTTTTAAAACAATAAAATCCATAATACATGTGATTCATAAAAGCAATTAAAAGCCTTTCTAATGTATAATGTCTTAATTTAAATTGCATTTTTATTTTACGATTCAGAACAGATTTTCGGAAAAAAGAGGTGGGTTCCTGTTTTTAAAAAAATAAAAAATTCATAATTTAGATTCTACAAAGACTTCTGATTATAAATAATATAAACATTAGGCTAGGCGCAATCTTCAGGCCTGACGATTGCGCCTAGCATGAAACAGCCTTTCGCCTCGAAGTGCTGACTTAAATGTTCACTTTATATTTACATACGCTCTATCTTTTGAGCACTTTATCCCATAAATATAGCATACCTTAAAACTATATTTCTTCATATATATATATATATATATATATATATATATATATAAATACTCGACTCTCCCGTCGAATTCGACGTATGAGGGGCAAGCAGATCAGTTCCGAGGAAACCGACAGCCCGACAACAGAACATGAGATTTGATTATAGTGGTGAAGGTTTCGTGCAAGACCATCCACACTTTTTGAAGGGCCGAATACAGAGACCTGGTGCACTACGTGCCACAAGGTCCCCAAACGACCCACCGCAGTTTTTGAATTCAGAGTTTTCCTTCTCCTAGACCAGTTGCCATCCAAGGCTATAGAACCCAGTATGTCCTGCTATTTACCCATAGCTGTGGGGAGAATAAGAGGATTCACACCTTTCACAAAGGTATTAGCACGTAAGTGAATGTAATGGATTCGAACTCGGCTCTCCGATTCCTCAATCCAAGCCTCTAGCTATCCATATATATATATATATATATATATATATATATATATATATATATATATATATATATATGAATGTATATATATATATATATTCATTCATTTTTACTTTAAATTTTAGCTTTGTTATACATCGACCACTGTTATAATAGCATCAGCAATCATCGTGCATTACTTTCTATATATATATATATATATATATATATATATATATATATATATATATATATACACACAAACAAGTTTGTTGCTTAAAAAGAACCGACAAGGTCTATCTGTTAATTTTCTTTGTAAAGCAATTAAACAGTCTGACCTTGTCGCTTTTCTTTAATCAAACTTGTTTGAATGAATACTTGCTACCTAAATATAACTTCTTTTATATATATATATATATATATATATATATATATATATATATACGGAAAGAAAGATTTAATTTGTACATACTGGCAACCACAAATGCATTTCATAAAAAGAAACAGAAAAGGCGAAATCTACTGATTGATTGTTGGTTTAATCTATTAGGTAGATGGCCTCTTTGACGACGTCCGGAATGTCGTGTTCGTGATGCGACTGTCCGACGGAAGTTAACATTAAAAACACGTTCGGCTGTTTAGCGAACGTGTTTCATTAAGAATCGCTTCCATTGTACTTCTCTCTTACCACAGAAGCTGAATTTTATTCTCATTTGTTTCATTTATTTTTCTTTTTTAATTTCTTTCCTATGTTTAATTCGTCTTTGTTCAGCCTTTTTCTTCTTCTTTTTTTTAACAGATAATGTCCTGTGATCAAAAAATTGGAAAGGAAACGATAGTCAGTGGCGCGACATGCAAGATAATGTGACTAACAGGAAATCTGAAAAACATTTTAATTTATGCTTGATCATTGTGATATTTCAAATTAAGACGTGTTTCTCTGCTTAATTGTTTGAACAAATTAACAGGACTTTATTTTGATAGATAGATAGATAGATAGATAGACATATAGACAGATAGACAGAGACATACACATAGATAGATATGCACAGATAGACAGGTCGACTGAGATAGATAAATAGTTCGACAGGCAGATTGATAAATAGCTAGCGAGTTAGATAGATGAATAGACCGACATGGATAGATATATAGAGAGCTATATGTGTCTACGGGAAATTTTTGGTGGAGCCTCTGGGCTCGGTTACCCCACATTAAATTTGGCCTTGTGTCATATCTAACCGTGTGGGGCGTCTGGTAGATATCCTTTATAGCTAGATAGAAAGATGTGCACATAGATAGATAGATAGATAGATAGATAGATAGATAGATAGATAGATAGATATGCAAAGAGACAAATTGATTGTTTGGCATATTAATGTTTTACGGGTTATCAACCTTTTGCAGTTATTTAAAGCCAGAAAATATTTTACATTGTAAGAGTTTTTTGAGAATATAATGATTTACTGGTACAAGTTTTACTAATTAATACATAGGTGGGGGAAGGAGAGATAGATTAATATTTTCCCCAGGGGTATTTGTAAGTGGATATACTGAATTTCCATTAGAATTGGAACTCGGATCTCGCACTTCCTATTCCGAGTCATTATTCATTATACCACCCACGCTTATAGCATCTGGCACCCCCAAAAGGTCACTCATGTTTGTACTGATCTGGCTCGAAGTTCCTTAACATTGTTGACTGTAGGAGAACCATTATTTCAACTTGATATGGCCCTAAGCTACACAGACATAGATAAATAGATAGATAGATAGATAATGATATCTACATAAAAAAGTTATATATATCTATTCTAGCAGTATAACCCGCCTTCGACGGGGTATTTCATTACTGGGATATTTTTACCGTTCGATTGGAGCAATTTAAGTTTAAAGTCAGACCACCCGAAAATCAATATTAGTAGCAACAATTGGGTGCACAACTGAAGCACATCCCCAAATGGGGGGGGGGTAACAATTTCGATGGGGTGGTCTGAAAAGGGCCGTTTTTGCGTTCTCAATCTTGTTTCAGCCTCACGGACAGCAGCAGTCGAAGAGGCGTTACTCCTCAGCCACTGAGTCCTTTGATCATTATTTTCAGCCTCATGCATAGAAGTGTTAGGCATGCTTTTCTGGAAAGCCGATGACTATGTTGATCTTCGGTGACTCTGATTGAAGCATTCCAAGAGGCATTTTGAGACAGGCAAGCTGAACGTTCTAAAGACGATTCGTTATCTCTTATTTGTATGGCGGACCTGGTGGCAGTGGTTTTGCGACCTAGGCAAGTTCTTTTCTTTGGTGGCATGTCTTAGGCAAGTATGAATTGTCAAATGGAATGCGTGTGCAAATCCCAGAAGAGAATGCTGTAAAGCTACAGGGATCACTAAGTTCGAATAACTTTAGGAAAGGTTGGAAAAATAAATGTTGAGTAATAAAAGAGCAAGTTTAATGATTATTACGATGAATGCAAAGCAAAAACTGGCAGAACAATAACAAATTTAAATTAGGAATGTCTATAAACAACAATGAAAGCAACACTTTAAAACTGTAGTAGTAGGATTTATGCAACAGTAAATATAACCTCGCTTGAGAGAGATTGAATTCTTGTCCAAGAGAAGGGGAATGTGTAATTTGGACTCAAAATCGGTACTAATGAATTATCTATCAAACAAAACAAAAATTCATTGAAATCGGATGAAAACTGTGGAAATGCATAAACAAAATCCGATCACACACATATATACACGCACAGATTTTGAGAATTATAGATATAGATATTATTATTGTAATAATTTAAAGTATTTTTATTAAAGTTTTTATGAGAGATATATATCCAAGAACGGATAGTAAACAATAAAACGTTCGGCCAAACGCCTGTTAAGGTTAAACGTTCGGGGTCAGCCTCTAGATTTCCAAGAATCGCCTAAAAACTGAAGGTTGCATGCTTTTTTCAAAACTATTGGTTCCCCCGTTGTTCGTCTCGAGATACGAAACTTTCTCACAGACGTGATGTGGCTTCCCTCTGTCTTTTCTATAAATATTTCCATGGCATCCGCTCTGACGAGCTATTTTCACTGGTGTCCCGACTGCATGAATTTAAGCGCGCTACTAGGTTGGCCTCTCGGTCCCACCCTTTTACTGTCGAAACAGTTAAATGTAAGTTCCCACCTCTTCTACTCCAACAGCTTCTTCTAGACGCACTTCCTGACAGTGGAACTCCCTTCCTTTTACTTGCTTCCCTGATAACTATAATCTTAAAAATTTAAATGTAATGTCAGTAGACATCTTTTTTATCCTTTCCTCAATCCCCACTCAACCTAGTCTTTTCTCTTACTTTCACTCCCTCGTACGCAAGAGATTAACCCTTTGCGTACTAGTGGCACTCCCGACTTGCTTAGGGTGAAATGCTTATAAAAAAAATTTAGAATCAAACCAACTTTCTCTTCCTGAAGGACCATAAATTCATTTATAATAATCATTATAACGAAATTAACCTATTAACGCATAATTAACCTATCACCGCATAAAATTAATCTGTTACCGCATAATTAACCTATTACCGCATAAAATTAACCTATTACCGCATAATTATCCTATTACCGCATAATTATCCTATTACTGCCTAAAATTAACCTATTATCGCATAATTAACATATTACCGCATAAAATTATCCTATTACCGCATAATTAACCTATTACCGCATGAAATTAACCTTTTACCGCCTAAAATTAACATATTACCGCATAATTATCCTATTACTGCCTAAAATTAACCTATTATCGCATAATTAACATATTACCGCACAAAATTAACCTATTACCGCATAATTAACCTATTACCGCATGAAATTAATCTTTTACCGCCTAAAATTAACATATTACCGCATAATTAACATATTACCGCATGAAATTAACCTTTTACCGCATAATTAACCTATCACCGCATAAAATTAACCTATTACCGCATAATTGACCTATTACCACGTAAAATTAACCTATTACCGCATAATTAACCTATTACCGCTATTATCTGCTTTCGTGTCGTCCCGCAGCGACCTTGAGGCAGTACTGAAGGCGCTTGATCGGTACGAAAAGGTGACAGGGGCCAAGTAGTCCGGCTTGAGGTTAGGTGCCTGGAAGGGGGTCGATCTTCCGAGGCCCTTAGGTTGGGTGGACGGTCTTGTTCACATTCTTGGAGTGTGGTTTGGACCCGACCTCCAGCTGGAGAAAAATTGGTCTGAAGTACGAGCAAAGGTCGACGCGGCCGGTCGGACTTGGCGTCGACGGAAGTTGTCCGGGAAGGGTAGGGTGGAGGCATGTGCCACTTACGTTTTACCGATTATCCTTTATCGATTGTCCGTACTTCCCATCTGTAGAGACCATAGGAAGCCGCTCGAACGCTCGCTATCCTCCATTTTATGAAGGGGACGCAAGCATCAGGTCGACAGAGGAGTTTGTGCACGACGTCCGGGTCATGTGGGCTGGGAATGCCACACTTAATGAGCCGCAAACCCGCCCCGAGGTTGGCTTTCCTACGCCGCGCATTGACAGAAGATTCGATTATGGCGGGGATTGTTAGGGAAGCGTTCCCTTTCCTTACTATCAGTCCCCCATCTCGCTGGTTGAGCGACATCATAAACCCCGGGTTCAATCGGATTTCCTTCGCGAGTGTCGGTCTGCCTTGTTGGCTGTTTCTTGGTCCAGTGACATTTCTCAGCCTAGGAAGGTCTTCTATCGTTATTTAGTGGAGAGGGTCGCGAAGGATACTCTACGTGAGCGGCTCGACATGTCGCTGGAGAAGTTTCGCTCTTTCTGGCATTGAGTTTTCGCTTACCTTGCGGCTGCCTCTCAATGACATGGCCTTCATACGGGGCTTGGCGGATTTGCCAGACTGCGAGCGATGTGACATTGGCATAGAAGAAACGGCTTTGAACGCCTTCTACCATTGTCCCCGGGTCCGCCCCTTATGGGACCATGTCGGCGAGTTGACGGCTCGTCTCGCTCCTGAACAGCTCGTGCTCATTGATCGCGCATACGCGAGTGGCAATGTGCCGCCCCCGTTTTCTGGGGTGAAAGGGGTGGTGTTTCTCACGCTGCTAGCCACGGCCTGAATGGTGATTTGGACGACGCGAATGGAGGAAGTCTTCCGAGCCAACCGTCTTTCTCATCAGGATCTAATCCGATTCTTTGATGACTCAAGATGAAGATTAGAACTGATAGAAAACGCTTGCATTCGACTGTCTTCAGCGAAAGGTGGGTGTCTGAGGCGAGCATGGTTCGTTTGAACAGGGCTAGCCTTAATTTTCTCTTTTAGGTCAACCTACGTCACATCGAAGCCCTCGCCTTGGTTAGGTTACACAAGCTTTTGTGAGCCTAGTTAATGTGAGTAAGTGTTGTTCCTGGCCTGTTCCCGGCTGCCTCTTTGGTTATGATCCAAGACGAGATTCCCAACCTCCCCAGTTTGGTTTTGGCCTTCTTAATAATTTCGACTGGGTCAGCTTTTTATTCCCCATGTCATCTATATTTTCACCTCTCCCTTAGTGAGAGAGCTTCTTGATTTTGTCCCATGGGCAGAATACAGAGGCCTCTGAGTTTTTTGAGGGTTGGACGGGCCCTACTAACATCACTTATGTTTAGTTGATTTTGTGTTTATGTTTAGTTTGTTTTGGGGTTCATTTCCCACCCCCTTTCATTTTTCATCATAATTTTTTTATATATAATTATTTATTATCATTAAATTTTTATGGAGTGAGGCGCGTTTAGTAGGACACCCTTGTAAAGATGTTTGGTGATAGACGAGTTTTTGTGGTGAATGGGCAAACTGTAATGAGTGAATGGGTCGTGAATCGGATTAGCTCGGTATAAGATAGATAGTGACGACCTTGCCTCAAACCCCGCTTTTTTGGACTAGTGTTGTAATTGTGTATTTTGCACAATAAATAATGCTACCTTGCTGGCTAATGTCAAAGTTAGAGTTAGCGAATTTAAATGTTTGTTAACGTCCCTCTGTAAAGAATTGAAAACCATGAACTCATTTCGGCATCCTACAATCGTTGGCGTTCATTAAGACAAACAATGCATGAAACCTACTAATTATTACTATCAGAAGGTGATCCAAACTTTTGGCCTACATATGTATATTTTCTTATTGAATTGTGGTACATGTTTCGGAACTTCTATTCCCTTCATCAGCCAAAGATGTAATAGAACCACAATGTCAATAAACTATGTGTTGCTGCAGTTTTTTCCGTAGCGAGTCGGTTTTACAGCGTGCAATTCTGAGATTTCCTTCCTGACTGATTGCCAACCAAAGCTAAAGGGCAAAGTCTTTACTGTTATTTAACCCGTAGCTAGGAGGGTAGAAGAAATAGTTTCATACAATTTCCCATCATTTGTGTGAAAGCGAACGCCACTATCTCAACTATAATTCGAACGGCAATTCCCATTTTTCATTCTCACATACAACTTTTGGCTTTTAAAAAATTTGTTTAGGTGTCAATGGCACATGTCAGTCAGTTATGTGCAATGCGTGATACACGCTTTCGTCAATCATGTATCGAAAGATAGATGATTGACGAGGCAGAATTTTTCTTCGCAGTAGGTTGCCATTTCTTTCTGGGTAGACCAGTTGCCATCAAAGGCTATAGAACCCGTAGCTGGGAGTAGAAGAAAAGGATTCGTAAGTGAATGTAATAGATTCGACGGGAATTCGAACTCGGTTCTTCGATTCCTCAATCCGAGCAGCTATCCATTACTCCACACTTTCTCAGATGTTGAATAAATTTCACAGTATTATTTTTTGTTAAGAAAGATATTTCGATCTAAAAAATATTAAAAAAAAACAAAAACAAAAAGATATTTCTTAAGTTCGTTTATTGATCTTAATAGGACAATAATTTTTAACTGAATTTAAAAAAATTTTTTCGTAATTATTTGTGTTAATTTACATGCACTGAAATTAACACTTTCTTAATTTGACAGCGCACATATGCTCTAAAAAGATAATTGTTTATTTTTTCAACAGTAATTCCGTATAAGCGAGTAGCGAAAGGTGCCTTCCAAAAGCTAAGCAAAGTATTAAGAAACATGAAAATTTCATTAGCAACAAAAAATAGTGTCGAACTAATATAGGTAATATCAATTTTTCCAATATGGCAGTGAATGCTGGACAATTTCTTCACAGATGAAGAGAAAACTTGAGGCAAAAGATATGTTGCTCTACAGCAGGATGCTGAGAATACCATGGATGGAAATGTGATTAATGAGAAAATGGCAACAAAAAAGACACTTGTAGAGAAAGAGACAGTTGAAATTTCTGGAAAGCGTAATGAGGAAAGTGGGCTTAAAGAATTTGACACTCACAGGACACACTGACGGAAAATTAAAGTACAGAAAAACATTGAGTAATTTACGTAACGAATTTGTATAAACAGATAAAAATACAAGTCCTTGGAGAGATAGTAAAGAGCCACAATGGATAGGAAGTTGTGGAGAACCATAATCAGCCATGTGATGAAAAGTTGAAGAATTCAGTATTTGTTCAAGAAATGGCATTTATTCTGTATTATTATTTCTGCATTCATAAACTAAAGATGTAAAAATTTACCCTTCTATGTGCCTTGCCACTTCAGGGTTTTGGCGATCATGGCTCTCCACAATGTCCTGTCCTTAGTCGTTCTTAATAAATTTTGTCTTTTTGTTATCTTTCCTAAACCTTGTTCCGTCATCCATTCACTCAAGCTCGCTATGTTGATTAAGTGTAGCTTAGATGTGGCCAAAAACATGAGACACCCAGTGAGGATCGGACTCACTATTCAGTGGTAATTGATGTAACGAGATAAGCTTGCTAACCATTACACCACGTCAATGTGTCCCTCGCTAGGCAGGCTATGCATTGTTTTCCCCTTTCCTTCTTGCCTTCAATCTGTCCTGTGAGTCTCAAATTTTCCGAGCCCTCTTTCCTTATTATATGCCATAAAAATTCCCTGCGTCTCTTCCTGATATTAAGTGGTACTATCTTTTTTGTTTCCATTTTCCTGAAAATTACGTCGTTTGTCCATCGTATACTCAGGATCCTTCTGTAGAAACACGTTTAAAAAGAAAAGAAAAAGATTAAGAAAAACGCTATTTCTGTATGTTCCACTTTTCTATCGAGGAATTATGCAAGATATCACGACAGTGATCATTTAATAAAGGATGCCGTACGAATAAGCTGCAAAAATACAGCGTGCGTTGGATAAATTGTCGTCTAAACTACGCAAAAAGGAAAATAATATTGACATCTCATTTTAACAGACATATTTACCAAAATTACACAAAAATATCTTGAAATATTAAAGAGTAAATTTATTCAATAAAATCGCCATTGGCTTCAACCACAGCCTCCAAACGACTTCAGAATCTCCTGCAACTCTTCTAAACGGTCTCCGTGTTTAAGTTGGTGAATACTGCCATAATCCTTACCTTCAGCCCATATTTGGTGTTACAAGGAGGTTTGGTGGTCTCTCGCTCAACTGCGCCCCACACATAATAATCAAGGGGGTTTCAATCAGGGGAGTTAGGTCGCAGAAATTGTCTGACAGCCATGACTGGGTTCTCCTGCTTGTGTAACATGGTGCAGACTCCTGTTGCCAGACATAAGGTCTTCCAGCAGCCACTGTCTTGGCCTAGGGCAGCACTACATCCTCAAAGCACTTGATGTAGGCTTCCGTGTTGAGTCTGTGGCCGTCACCAACAAATTCGGGAGTTCTTTTCTTATCAGAACGATCAGAGTGAGTTTTCCGAGCTGCCGTTGCTTCGTAATCATCATTAGACTCATCCAACTCTTTCCGAATCTTCTGTACTGTCCTTTGATTAACGCCTAAACACTACGAAATGTTCGTATTGGTGCTTCCGGCGCAAATGCCAAGCAGTACAGCCTACTGTTTCCAGATTTCTGGCGGAGTGAATTGCGTCATGGTATTCTTTTTTCTCACAGACGGTGTCCAACTGACTCTACTATACTGTGCAGTCGATAAAATAAAAATAAAAATGCAAACTACGCACATGCTCGAAAAAAAAATATATAATGGCGACAATTTACCCATCGCATCCTGTAAATGATGCCATGTGTGATTATTGAAAGGAAAGATTTAAAAGGAAAATAGAAATTTAATAAAAGCGAGATGAACAAGTTTATAGTTGAATAATTAATTGCACTAAATAAAAACAACATTTAAATAAAAGAAGGGAAGATTACTTGTAATATAAATACATGTACAATGTAAGGAAAGTAGAGGAAAGACAATCGTAAAAGCATGATTCAAAGAAAGAAAGAAAGAAAGAAAGAAAGAAAGAAAGAAAGAAAGAAAGAAAGGAAAAAAGAAAGGAAAAAAGAAAGAAAGAATGAAAAGCAAAAGAAAGGAGATTAAGGCGAAAGTCAAAGAAAAATAAAGCAAAGAAATGATATTTGGAAAAATAGGTTGAAAAATACGAAACTTAATGATAAAAAAAACTCTCACCGTTTGTAAATGTATTAAACCCAAGTCTCATATATTGATCACACAAATCAAATATTATACAGTAAAACTTTCAGATCATAATTAAACTAATAATAGTGTCTGGCTATGAACTTATTGATCCAACCTCGTAAAGTATTTTAAAACACGTACAAATTAGATACTACGATAGCTGAATTGATATTATGATAGATAGATAGATAGATAGATAGATAGATAGATAGATAGATAGATAGATGTGAACAGAACGAGATAGATAGATAGATAGATAGATAGATAGATAGATAGATAGATAGATAGATAGATAATGAAAAGGCTTAGGTAGATAAATAGATAATTTTATGAATATGTGCACACACATACTCATACGCACATGCACAAACACGCACATATATTCCTATACAGATAGATAATATGATGACTATATAGACACACATACACACATACATACACGCAAACATATTATATATATATATTTATTTGTGTGTGTGTGCGTGGATAGATATATAAATAATATGTTGAATATATAGACACATACATATACACACACGAGCACACATATTTTCATATAGTCATAGATAGATAGATAGATAGATAGATAGATAGATAGATAGATAGATAGATAGATTAACAAACTCAAGAAAATAGAAAAATAAGATACTAGGGAATAGAGAGAGAGAGAGAGAGAGAGAGAGAGAGAGGTGGGGTGAACAGATAAAGAGTGAGAGAGTAATATTAAGATAGCTAAAGTATTAGATAGAAAGAGATGAAGTGACGAAGCCAGAGAGGATGATACAGTAAAAGTCTAAGAGAGTGGGGGAGAGAGAGGGGAATTGAGGGCGACAGAGTGAGGACGATATAATAAAAGTTGGTAAATTGAAATGGAACGTTGGGAAGTAAAAGAGTAAAGAATTTTAAGAAAAAATGGGGAATACATTTAATTGTGAAGGCGGAAAAATAGAAAGACGGAAACGTAATATATAGGGAGGGGATTTTAAAGAGGGAAAGAGAGTGAAAGAGAGAGGTGGTGAAACGGAGAATGAAGAAAAAAGTGAGAGGAGAAAAGTAAGAAAAAATGTACCTTAAAGAAAAGAAAATAACAGCAAAAAATAATTAAAAAAAAACAAAAAGAAAAAAAAACAAAGTTGGAAAACATATGAATAAGACATTAAACATACAATGAAAAGGTACTTTTCTTTTCTTCCCTCTCCGCCTTTTCGTTCCTTTCCGAGAGACAATTTGAAAAATAAATCTACAGGAGGATAAAATTTTCATTTTCCAACATTAATTTAATTTTCATTAAAAAAAAAAAAAAATTATTTGGTCAACACACACACGCACACAAAGATACGCGCGTGCACACACACACACACACACACAAATGTTTCTTCTTTTTCTTTTTCTTCTTCTTCTTCTTCTTATCATTATTGTTATTTCCTGTTCCATCTTTCCCGCCATTTTTGTCGGCTTTCCAATTAAGCCTCTGTTCCGAATAACAACAAAAGGGGCCACCCGTTATTAACAATCCTCAGGCTTCATTATAGCATTATGGTCATTACACCATTTAACTAATGAAGCCTGGCGTAATTACACTTAGCAAGACAATCATTTCCACAACTTCTTAGCCTACTTAGCCCCAATCAATCTATTTTACTGTAATTACTTCTCTCAACCTTCTACCATTTTGATTTCTTTAACTTTTCTTCTTCTCTTCTTTTATACCCGCTTTTTAAAAATATATTTTTTCCTCTTGTTCCAGCGAGTTTCATTTTTTAATTATTAAATATTGTATTCCTTTTATCTCGACTATATTTTTTTAAAATTTATTTCCTTTTCTTTGAGTTTTTATTTTTCACTTACTGAGATTATTTTTTTTTTGTTTTCTTTTTAATTCGCTTTCTTTAACTCGAAAAAAATATTTTGTTGCATTTGCCGATGTTAGATTTAAATATTTTCCCTGTTTTACGTGTTTTTCTGAATTCCGGTCCAATTTTTATTCCCTTTCTATCTTTTAATTTAGAAAAAAACATTTTTTTTTTGTCCTTTTTCCTTTTCGCTCTTTCTAAAAGGTTTGAAAAAGTTGTTTAGGCATTTAACAAAATAAACAGACTTGGAAGCAAAAACATGCAAAACAATTGAGGAAAATGTATTTTTATTTTAATACAAAGAAAACATCGTCGGCATAATAATGCAAATGTTAGTGGCAAGTGACGACGGATTAATTTAATCTCAATCCTAGTTTCTAATAAACATCACAATTTCAGCAACTTATTTATAGATAAATATTTACTTGTGTCTTACATCTTGATCAGCAAAGAGTTACTCATTAATTTGTATATCCAGTTTAAAATGCAAGTAGAGAAAATTATTTATCAATTGTATTTTGTTAATTATTTTGTCTTGCTGATGGATTTAAAATAAATTGTTTAGTTATTGAAAACCGGTCTCTACCATGAACGACCTTAGCATTTACATCACAGCTTGGCTGTATTTGGGAATAAACTGTCGTTATTTTAATAGATATTTTGAAAATCTAACAAGAATAATAATACAATGTTTAAGGTACAGATAAAATTATAGTCTACAAAAAGATTAAACCTATCATACTGCTATTTACATTATTCGGATTGTTATCCTCATCTTCATTGCCATATTCGCAACGTTTCGGCCGTTGTACGCTTCGGCATTCATCAGGTGATTAGAATTTCGACAGCAGTGATGAACCAAAAAAATTGGAGGGTTGAGTTAAAGGGAAATAACTGAGTCACTCGATGGAGGCATGGCACGTGGAAGTAGAACAATATACCCCAGTGAACGGAATAAAGGGTTCAGTTCGAAATTTCAGTTACCTGAAGAAGGCCGGAGCGTACAACGGCCGAAACGTTGTGAATATGGCAATGAAGGTGAGGATAACAGTCCGAATAATGTAAATAATCATAATACCTCATCTCAGAAATATACACAGATATCAAACTACCTTAATTACAATTTCGTTAACCGTAAAACGAACGGGTTGAAGCGCAGTGGACCAAAGGTGAGGTAAATGTCCCGCGCAACGACCGGTTTTATTGCTAATTGGTATTAGTTGGCGTTCTAGCCTAGGTAAAGGCACATTTCAAGTCAAGAAAGTTCTCTTTATTAAAAAGGTTAGCGCAGTATAATTGTTAAAATCTTCGTTATTCCACCTGGGATCATTGCTAATTAAGCAAACAAGAGAAAGACAGAGAAAGACGTTAAGTTGGTGGATTCTAATATATGTCAACATTTTTTAAGTTATTTCATGGCGAATTTTGTCTAAAGTACTCACTAAGGATCGAACTCACTACTCTATAATAATAGTCAACCAGCCTAGTCTTGCTAAGTATTAACCGATGGCAAGGCGTCCTTAGATAGATAGATAGATAAAGAACAAAGATAGATAGATAGATAGATAGATAACAAACAGACTTAGATAGATAGATAGATAGATAGATAGATCACGAACAGACTTAGATAGATAAAGAACAAAGATAGATAGATAGATAGATAGATAGATAACAAACAGACTTAGATAGATAGATAGATAGATAGATAACGAACAGACTTAGATAGATAGATAGATAGAGAGAGAGAGATAGATAGAGAGATAGATAGATAGATAACGAACAGACTTAGATAGATAGATAGATAGATAGATAGATAGATAGATAAAGAACAAAGATAGATAGATAGATAGATAGATAGATAGTGAACAGACCGCGATAGATAGATAGATAGATAGATAGATAGATTAAACTTGTTGAAGATTGTTTCTTTATTTTCAGTCAATCAATATGGATTATTTAACATAGAATAAATGAAGTAGAATTTAAGCTCAACCTGAAAATTAAAGTAAAAATAATATTAGATTGGTGCAAAAATAATGTCGTTTTTTGACGCTCAACTTCAAAAGAAAAACGACATTATTTTTGCACCAACCTAATATAATTAATAAGCTTCATAAGAAAGAACAATTATTGAAATTCAGTCAGTCAGTTATGTGGCATGTGTGATACACACTTTGGCGATCATGTACCTTTCGATACATGACTGAGGGGGCAGATTTTTCCCGCAGTAGGTTGCCATTTTTTTTCTGCGGTAGAACAGTTGACATCAACGGCTATAGACTCCGGTCTGTCTTGTTATTTACCCATAGAAGTAGATTCATACCTTTCCCAAGGGTATTAGCACGTAAGTGAAATCGAATGGATTCGACTGAAATTCGAACTCGGCTCCCCGAGTCGCTATCCATTACTCCACCGTGCCTCCTTTATTATTACTTTGCCGATATAACCATTTGTGTAAATGAATTTAGTTCTTAAAACTCTCATAATTTTTTTTTATACAATGTGCCGTGTCCTTTCAAGTCGTGGGTGATCATGGCTCTCCATAATTTCCTGTCCTTTGCTGTCCTTAATAAATTTAGCCTTTTTTTTTTTTTACTCTCCTAAACCTTGGTCCATTATCCATTTTTACTCAAGTTCGCTGGGTGGGTTATGTTGATATTCTAAACGTTGCTTAGATGTAGCAAAAGGCCGAAAGCATGACGCACCTAGTGGGGGTCGAATTCGTAATTGATCTAGGTAGGTTATGTGTTGTTTTTATTTGCATTCAATCTGTCCTGTGAGTATCAAATTTTCCAAGCCATCTTTCCTCATTATGCGCCCTAAAAATGTCACCTGTCTCTTCCTGATGTTAAATATAAGCGTACCTTTCGTTTCCGTTTTCTCTAAAACGTCGCAGCTGCACACATGTTCCGTCCATGTTATCCTCAGCATCCTTCTGTAGAACTTCGTATCTGTTGCTTCAAGCCTGTTCTTCATTTACGCAGTGATTTTACAGAAGGACTGATATTACATAACAGGTTAGTCCTCTTTTCTTCGTTTCTAATGAGTGCATTTACATTCTCAAATTCATTCGTAACATAATGCAAATAATCAGTGGGTATTTAATTCGACCCCTTCTCTCTCTCTCTCTCTATATATATATATATATATATATATATATATATATACAATCCTGAAGATGTAATCGATTTTATTTCTTAATCCGACATATTTTTAATTTTGCTGGTTACCCGTATTTTAGTAGACGCTCCGTTTTATTTTTATTTCTTCTACCGGCCTGCGCCCCCGAGAAAACTTATTAAAAAAATGTCCCCTCCGGTTGGATATGAATATATTTTTTAAAAGAATATTCGATATTGATAACAGAGCGTTTGCAGATATAAAAAATGTCGCTACATGAATCAACACTGCAAGGCGATTGTCTTTTTCCTGTTTAAGGAAATCTTCAGACTTGTCATCTACGTCTGCACTGACACATGAAGAAGCGATAATTAAAACTAAAAATGCGATATTTGAAAAATGGCCAAAAGGACGAAACATAAACAATAAAAAACTGTTTGATGATGGATTAGAAAAGCTGAAACAATGCAAAAATCAAATAATTTAAATTTGGATTTTCACCGGAGCCAGGAAAATGGTTATAAATATAGAAAAAAAATATTTTAACTGACATTCGTTTTTAACCAAACTTATATAAATGACTT
>OZ010572.1:49374956-49404956 GCA_963932145.1 Acanthosepion lycidas | reverse complement strand
AACGTTTTTTTTTTTTTTTTTTTTTTTTAAGCGTTTCACCCCAAGCAAGGCGGGAAGTCACTAGGACGCAAGGGGTTACAGAAGATTTGAAGCAAGATCAGATAGGAGTGATAGCGGAAAGGATGAGAAGAAGGATAGTGGATAGATCAAGGCAACTGGAGATGTCGATTGAGATTACATTTGAATAGTTGGAGATTATAGCTCTCAGGGAAAATGGAATAGGGAAGGGAGTTCCACAGGCGAGAGGTGCGAGACATGAAGCTATTGAAGTAGAAGAGACAGCTACATTTAATAGTTTCAACAGTGAAAGGGCGAGAGCGGGATGCCAGCCTCGTAGGGCGCTTGAATTCATGAAGTCTGGGAACCAGCGAATGCAGCTCCTCGGAGCAATTACCATGAAAGTATTTGTAAAAAAGACAGAGAGAGGCGACGGCGCGTCTGTGAGAAAGCGACTGTAGACGAGATGCCAGAACAGGGCCAATTATATTGCATATCCGCCTGTGGAGCTTATCAAGAAACCCGAGGCAAACAGAAGGGGCTCCAGAATATATATGGCAGCAATACTCCATGCTGTGGAAGACGAATTATTTTTTAATCCCAGAACATTTTTCGCACTGACGAAACATCACAAAACCTCTCACTCCATTCCTTAGTACCAGCAGTTCAAACCTTTCCGGTTAAGACTCGCCATGCCACACACATTGTAGCGAAGCACTTTTATTCTGTTCTTATTTCATGAGTGAGATGTAAGTTCCACTCGAGCAGTTTCTTCCCATGAACTACTGCATTTTGGAAACGACTCCCAAGATTATGCTCCCTCGATCACTCCATGCTTAACCTGTTCAAGTCTAGAGTCAACCGTTATCTTCCACACATAGCCCCATAAACTGCGCCTCTTACTCTGTTGGTTTCTCCTGCAAAGGAGGACGCACGTTCAAATTTTGCCAGAGGGAGCATCAGGCAATTTTTAATAAGATTTACTGACTATTCAGGCCGATAGACTAAAATTAAAATATTGTTAAAAAAAATAAACGGAGCGTCTACTCAAATATGAGTATCCAGTAGCAATAACGTTTATCAATACATCTATCATATGATATGCCAAAACAGCCGGACAAGTGAGAAGTTACACATGATAAAAAAAATTCGTATCTTTGATTTAGCGAGACACTTTAATAGTTCAGACAGTCAGTTAAGCGCCACACTTGGACGCTCATGTATCTTTTGATACATGATTGACGAGGCAGTTTTTTTCTAGACTGGTTGTCAACCATAGCTAGATAGCTCAGTCTGTAATGCTATTTAACTGAAAGCTGTTGAAGAGAAGATATAGCAGTAGGATTTCTTTCTGCGGTAGACTGGTTGCCAACCAAGGCAAACGACCCGACCTGTATACAACCCATAGTGGGGGAAGAAATGGATCCATATCTTTTCCAAGGGTATTTGTGCGCAAGTTAATCTAATGAACTCAACAGGGATTCGAACCCGACTCTCTCCGAGACGATATTCATTACACCATAACGCATGCCATAATAGTTACTAAACTTATTTTAATAAAGAGCAGCACTACAAGTGAGAATTAGACTCATTAGGAAGAAAATATTTTCAACTGGAAAGTACGTTCAGGCAAACGCCATACTCTTTGGGTCATTTATGAAGCCATCTCTTCTCTTCAACAGCTTTCAGTTAAATAGCAGTACAGACTGAGCTATCTAGCCATGGTTGGCAACCAGTCTAGAAAAACGACAATTCTGAATTCTAAACCGTATGTAGAACTGGCGTAATACATGCTATGCAACTATTCATAAGATCATGGAGTTTACAATGGTTCTTTATTCTTGACTGCATTAATACGACGTGATTAGCATTGTATTTCCCTATTATATTTTGAAATGTCTATATCTTCACGCAGTATACACATAAATTAAGGAAAGCTTTTTTTTTTCAGTTTAAAAACCAGGGAATCTTCCGGGACAAGAATATTTGGGGATTATAATGAAAGGAAGCGAAAGATGGACGTGTGAAGAGCAGAGAGGGAGTGAGAAAGGTAGAAATAACAAGATGAGAGTGAAATACAGAGAGACAAAAGGAAAAGCAATCTTTTGCCTTTTCCCCTTGAAATCTGCCCCTCTTGCATCCAATATGTCATGTGAATATCAAATTGTCTAATCCCTCTTTGCTCATTATGCATTCTTGAAATTTCAATTGTCTCTTATAACTGTCCTTTTTGTTTTCGTTTTCTCTAGATCTTCGTCGTTGCTCACATGTTCGGTTGATAGTATTCTCATCATCCTCCTGTAGAACAATATTTTTTGTTGTTTCAAGTCTGTTCTTCACCTGTGATTGTCCAGCATTCACTGCCATATAGAAGGACTGATATTACGTAAACTAGTTTCTTTGATTTTAACGATTATTTTTCACGAATAAAAAAATAGGAAAAGTTTTTAGAATTTGTAATCTGGATTCTTTTTCAGATAATAAACGCACTGCAGAATACATTTTTTTTTTTTTTACATCTCGAGAAAATACGTCGTATTTGTTTTGGCTTCGGTAGGTGGGGGATCAGTTTACAATAAATTTACGTTGTAAACTGAATCCCCCTATGAAGTTATTTTTTTTAAATTGAATAAAAAGAAAACATAGATATTATTAGGTTGGTGCAAAAATAATGACGTAATAATGTCGTTTTTTGACGTTAAAAAATACGTCAAAAAACGACATTATTACGTCATTATTTTTGCACCAACCTAATATTTATGATCTGGAGTGTTGTTTAAAAAAGACGATTTGTAGTAACGGTCACCCATGTCGACTATGGCGTAAGACCATCCGGGGTTTGTGAGGGGTGACCGAATTTTTCGACCCCCAACCGTCATCATGAAGAGGATCAGCGGAGGGCCTGACTCGCCCAGCCACGCTCACTATCCATGCTCCTCTGTAAATTTTTCACACGACTCTTCAGGAGTAGGCTGGGCCTTAACAGCCATCTCCCTAACAGCCACAGGTTGCAAAAGGGAATAATGAGAGAGGATCCTGATGCTCGGATTTCTTTTTTTTTTTTTTTTTCTCTCTCTTCTTCATATTTTATTTTTCTCTCTGCTGTTTGTTCTTTTTTTCTTTCCTCTTTCTTATCTCTTGTTCTTTTTCTTTCTATCTTTTCTTTCCTTATCTCTTTTGTTTCCCATTCTTTTCCATATTGTTCCTTGTAACTTTCTCCGATTTAGTATTTATTCATCTTCTATTGATCACTTCTTCATTTTCCCGCCATTTCACACTTTTTTTTTCTGTTTCTTCCTCTCTCTTTTTTTCTTTTCTCTTTTCCCTCCTTCTTTCTTTTCTTCCTCCTCCGATCTCTTCTTATTTTCTTTCCCTCTTTTTCATCCACCAAAATCGCCCTGAGTAAAAAGATAAACTACATCCAACAGCAAGGCCTCTGAACTCGGGAGGATTTGAGTAGCGTGGAACCACGTCTTAACTGCTGGTTTTTACAAGTCCACCCTGATCCGAACTGGGGTCAAAACACTACGAAAGTGTAAAAATAGCAATGAATTTTTGAAGAAAACAATTATTACCATCAATACATTTTACGAGAAAAAATATTATCAGCAATAAAAACCTTGTCGACATTTAGTTTGATATGCCGTAAAACGAATCAAACCAAACCAAACGAATCATTCACCATCTTCGTTCTTATATTCTTTTCTTCTCTTTAAATCTTCACCCACTCTCTCGTTTTCTCTTTCATCTGTTTCTTTTTCCATTCGTCTTTCTTGCTTTCTTTGTATATATTCTCTCTCCGCTCTGCTGTTAAAAATAGTACGAATATATTGCACCACTTGAAGCATCGCGTCTTATCGTTATCAGAAGAAAAGCCAGACTTTTCAGGTGCGTGACGATGTCTTCAGCAGAAATCAGCATGGTGAGGCGAATTATTATGCGAGCAACAGATTCCTGCCTGAAAAACTGCAGTATTCTTTTAATATTCAGACAACACAAATCATCGCTCGTTAATATAGGAGAGAGACATTTTCTTCGATTGACGTTGCAGGTAAAAAGAGAAAGAAAAAGAAGGAGAGAGAAGTTTCGTTCTGTTTTATCATTTTTAATCCGCCATCATATTTGAGTGCGGACATAGAAACATTTGTGTCTCGTTATTTATGTGTGGCTCAGTTCTGTCGGGTAAATGGCTGATTGGATTCCACAGTTAGTCATCAAAAATGATTACAAGCGTTCCTTTGCCAGATACATCTTCGAATGACTCTACTAATTCCCTTTTTCTGTTTATGAGCTTAAACATGGGTCAATATTTGAATATGTTGTAGCTCTCTCTCTGTCTGTCTGTCTCTTTCTCTGATACATAGCAGTATTAAAAAACACAACGTTATGTTGTACCTGTTATCTTTATTTGGATTGCATATCTCTCTCTCCATATACATATATAACAAATGTCAGTGTGTCACACTTTTTCAACTTTACTCTTAGATGCCGTAGCCCAGCATACCCTTAGAAGAAATCATAGCAAATTTCTTTTGTTAGATTTTTGTATGCCATTTTGGAATCAGGCTGTCTCCGTAGGCAAATTAAAAACATTTCAGGGCGGATCCGGACCCGCAATCCTGAAATTTTGGATTCCTAAGTTTTCATTACAACAATTGTTTTCAGATTTCGCCATGTTGGCTTCTAATGGTACAAACACTTTCAATAACTCATATTCAAATGAAAAAAAATACTGTTTTCAAATTACAGTATTTAAAAAAATTGTTTGTGTTTTCAGCTTTATTCTTTGAGGCCATAGCCCAACATATGATACCATATTGGAATCGGGTCGACCCAGTGAGCAAATTAAGAAGATTCCGAGTCAGATCCGAAACCGGACCCACAATCCTGATATCTTAGATTCTCAAGTTTTCATTACTGCGATTGTTTCCAGAGATCTTTTAGGATTTTTTGCGACGAATTTTTTGTGCGATAACAATTTTTATAACTTTGAAATAAATTTTGGTATAATTAAAATTAATTGCCGAATTCAAGAAAAGTCACCCATGAAATAAAAAATAATTGTTTGAAGGGAGAGTAAGGACCTACGTACTGCAAATTGTCTTTAAATTAGGTGGCGACAGAAGAATTATCGTTTAACTTTTAAAAAGTAAACTTAAATATTATTGCAATATATAGATGCAGCGATCAATTTTCAGATCTGCAGTTTATTTTTGCATATCGCATCTACTCCTCCCTACCTATTGTGATGAAGGCTCAATAAAGAGCCCGCCGTAAAGGAGCTAGTTTAAATACTACCCTATAGGGCGGCTTTTAAGCAAGTATGTATATCTATCTATCTATCTATCTATCTATCTATCTATCTATCACTGTGCTAGTGCTAATAAAACAATGCGCAATATAAAATAACAGAATTAGAATTTATGCTACAACTAATAGATTATTTCTTGGCTTTTTGCACAGCTCTATGCTTCATGCTGGTGGTAATCGTCAGACACGGATTAAAAAGTAGCGTCGTAAAAATATCTTATTGATAAAATAATGGAACAGACGATTTAGTCAGTAAGTCCATTCCGATATATATATAGGAAAATCTCAAGATTTTATTAGTTTATTCTAATTTTCTTATAGTTTTCCGTCTTGATGGGCTAAGAGAATGTAGAAACAATCTGCAACGATTATTGCCCCAAGCGCTTTCGGCCAATTCGTTATCCATTTTCAAAGGGTTTATTGTTTTTTAGGTTTGTGCTTTTTAAGTTGTATTGTGTGGAAGTAGTAGAAATTCTTAGTCGTGTTAGATGAAATATGGCTGTCATTCCATGTTGGTGTGCCTTTTAAAAGACAGCTAACACTTTACTCCAATGGTTGACCGTTTTTGTTTAGTGACATATCAATAACCTCTATGGGTTATTTAATTCCGAAATTCTAAATATGTAAATTCAAACTTTGCAATTAATTCAAGAGAATGACATTATTTCATGATTAAATTTCAATTACTTAGCTACATTTTAAACCGAATAATATTAGCTGGCCAGTCGTATTCAAGGATACCCGTCTGTTAGGCTAGCATCTAGTAGCCAATCTCTATTACAGACGCCCGCTTAGGCACATGTGTGTTTGTTCAATAGAGCCAACCTGTAGTTTATACTGCAACTATGTTGAGCAGACCTTAGTTACAGTTTATGGGAGAGAGCGTGTTATCTAGAATGATCAACAATCTGAACAAGGCCACTCAAACCCTAGGTCACGGTGACTTCTGACTTTGTGTTAGCACAACTATCGACGGCCCCCAACGGTTCTGTCTACCCAATTTTACTCACAAGGCTTGGTATGGTTTTTAGGCATTTTCCAAAGGTGCGCACACTGGGATCGCCCCTACTTCCAGGTCGATAACATCAAGAAGTCTTCTTTCTGACAAATCAACCATGTCTTTCTGACAAATCAACCGGGTCTCATGGTCAGAAAGCGAACGTGCTAACCACTCGCCCATATCAATGATATTATAAATTCAATCAAGGAGTAAAAAATTGTTTCTCCTTACAAGAAATAAAATTAATCATAGCAAATTTCTTTTGTTAATTTTATAAATTTTTTGACATTGTATGCCATATTTTCAATTCTACTATATGTATTGGTCAATTCTAATATAAAAAATATATTGGTCAATTCTACTAGAAAAATGTATTGGCCATTTATTTTTTTTGAAAGTGTTGGTAATTTCACTAAAAAATTATTGTTGTTAAATTATTTTTTATAAAAATGTATTGCTGGTATGTTTACTAGAAAAATATAGTTTTAGTTTCCTAGTATTTTGATTTTTGTTTGGGGAAGGGGATTCATTATTTGTCCATAGCTGGGACCTTAACAGGTGCTACCACTCCGGGTAAGAGTTGACCTGGGAACGACAGTAATTAAGAAGTTGTTCCACGTTCCTCGGAACTTCCAATCAAAGGCCTCGCTCCCGAATCTAGCTTATCGTCATGTTCAGGACTGCATTAGCAAATAGGTCATTGGCTTGAATTATTTTATAGAAAGAGCTTCAGTTATCTAAGACATCGTCTACAATTATCAACAATAAATTTAATGAGGATAGTGAGTGGGTGTCTATGCATTTTTTATAGCCTTGAGCTGACTTAAGTGGTTTGTCATCATTTTACTTTTGTCTTATACGTAATGTAGGTAGTATGTTTATTAGAAGAACCACAGTCTTGTACCTGCCAGCGAAATTGACAGACTATATTCATGGTTTTAAATTTAGATTTGATAGGCGTGTTGTTATTTGTGAATATGAGCTTGTCAGTTTTTTATTTTCTAATATATTTTAGATTTTACACGTTTATTGGGGTCAGCGGGTGAAATGTATAGTTTTATGATGGCGAATTCATCTTGTTTATAATTGTTGTGCATTTGGTTGTCGTAAAAAATATTAATGTTTTTTTGTAATATACTTTCTACAGGAATTTATTTTTTGTACGTTGTTAATATTGTTAAGAGCTGGCTTTTTTCTTTTTTATTATTAAATAATAAAAAAAAGAAAAAAAGGCAATAATAAATCCAATAATAATAATAATAACGAAAAAGCCGACTATTAACAATATTAACTACGAACAAGGCCACAATGTGCTAACCGTATTCGGAAATTAAAAACATCCCTACCACACACTAAAACATGCACAGAACGCACACACTCAATTAAGCTGGAAAATTGAAGCATCTTTGATAATGGCTAAAGGTATAGCCGAAAGCGCTCGGAAATATAAAACATTTGGACAGTTTTTACACAGCCTTTGTCCAGAAAAGAAAGCTCTTGTTAGAACGCAATAAAAATTAAATAAAAACTTACCGTAGTACCTTGTCTGTTGTTTTTAATGAAACATGCATAAACGAAGGATTGCTGCCTATATATATATATATATATATATATATATATATATATATATATATATATATATATATATATATATGCATGAAAACGTTAGATATTTCCTGTTTGTTGTTAAAGAAATGAGTGGTTTGATTAATTGATTGATTTGTTTTTTACGGCTTATCAACTCTTTGTAGGTTATTTGAAACCAAAATATATATATTTTTGCAGTATAAGAATAATTCTATTTTGCAAGCGAATATAGGATAAAAAAAAATTTAACAACATCTCTTCCAGATACAAGTCTTGCTATTTAACCCATAGACAGGGGAGGAGATGAATTCATACATGTCCAAATGATATTTGGAATTTCTTCTAATTTCCCTTTTAATGACCAAATGTACGGAAACGTTCTTCACTCAACGCCCATCCTAAAATTTTGACCAATTGACCAACCATTTGGAATTCGATCTTGGTTGGTCGAGGAACTTTTTCTGTATATTTTTTTTAAAAGAATCTAAACATATCCTAACTCTTTGTTTACAAGGCTTCGTCACTAGCTATTCGTATTAATTAAAAGACCTGCCTCCGCTTTTGTTACATTTTTGTCTTATATTACTTGAATAAGTAATATAAGACAAAAAGAAACAAAAGAGGAAAACTCTTTGGTTAGATTAGACAACACAGGAAAGAAAAGAGTGGGAAAAAAAAATGAAAGAAATGTAAAAAAAACCAAAAAAATAACATCAAAAGAACTTGTAACAACATATAATACAATGAGTGAATGTACTGTGAAATAAGAGGTTTAAGTGGGTTGTGAATAAATGAAAGAATAAACGAAGAAAGGAAGATGAAGTTGATAAATGAATAAAGAAAAGGCAGAGAAGCAAAGAAAGAAAGAAAGACGGAAAAACCTGTAGAGGATTAGGGACAGGAAGGGAGTTAGAAACGAAGAAGCGATGAAAAGGAAAGAGGGAAAAGAAAAAAAAAAGACCTATTGGTAATTACAGAGAGGAAGGGAGTTAGAGAGAAAGGAAGGACAGAAAGGGTGAAAAGAAAGAAAGAAAAGAAAAAGAAATACTTATAGCGAATTAGAGTGAGGAAGGAAAGAAAGGAAGGGCAGAATGGTTGAAAGGAAAGAAGGAAAAGAAAAACACCTATAGAGAATTACAGAGAGGAAGGAAGTTAGAGAGAAAGGAAGGACAGAAAGGGTGAAAAGAAAGAAAGAAAAGAAAAAGAAATACTTATAGCGAATTAGAGTGAGGAAGGAAAGAAAGGAAGGGCAGAATGGTTGAAAGGAAAGAAGGAAAAGAAAAACACCTATAGAGAATTACAGAGAGGAAGGGAGTTAGAGAGAAAGGAAGAACAGAAAGGGTGAAAAGAAAGAAAGAAAAGAAAAGAAAGAAAGAAAGAAAGAAAGAAGAAAAGAAAAAGAAATACGTATAGAGAATTACAGAGAGAACGAACGGAAAAGTAGAAAGAGTGAAAAGAAAGAAAGAAAAGAAAAAATAGAGATACTTATAGAGAATTGCAGGGAGGAAGGAGATTAAAAAGAAAGGAAGAAGAGAATGGGTGAAAGGAAAGAAAGAAAGAAAAAAAGACCTATAGAGAATAACAGAGAGGAAATGAGGAGTTAGAGAAAAAGGAAGGATAGAAAGGGTGAAAAGAAAGAAAGAAAGAAAAAAAGACCTATAGAGAATAACAGAGAGGAAGGGAGTTAGAGAAAAAGGAAGGATAGAAAGGGTGAAAAGAAAGAAAGAAAGAAAGAAAAAAAGGCCTATAGAGAATAACAGAGAGGAAGGGAGTTAGAGAAAAAGGAAGGATAGAAAGGGTGAAAAGAAAGAAAGAAAGAAAGAAAAAAAGACCTATAGAGAATAACAGAGAGGAAGGGAGTTAGAGAAAAAGGAAGGATAGAAAGGGTGAAAAGAAAGAAAGAAAGAAAGAAAGAAAGAAAAAAAGACCTATAGAGAATAACAGAGAGGAAGGGAGTTAGAGAAAAAGGAAGGATAGAAAGGGTGCAAAGAAAGAAAGAAAGAAAGAAAGAAAGAAAAAAAGACCTATAGAGAATAACAGAGAGGAAGGGAGTTAGAGAAAAAGGAAGGATAGAAAGGGTGAAAAGAAAGAAAGAAAGAAAGAAAAAAAGACCTATAGAGAATAACAGAGAGGAAGGGAGTTAGAGAAAAAGGAAGGATAGAAAGGGTGAAAAGAAAGAAAGAAAGAAAAAAAAAAGACCTATAGAGAATTACAGAGAGGAAGGGAGTTAGAAAGAAAGGAAGGGCAGAAAGTGTGAAAGGAAAGAAAAAAAACATAGAGAATTACAGAAAATTAGAAAGCAAAATAGAAAGGGTGAAAAGAAAGAAAGAAAGAAAGAAAGAAAGAAAGAAAGAAAGAAAGAAAAAATAGAGATACTTATAGAGAATTGCAGGGAGGAAGGGAAAAGAAGAAAAGTCGGAATGGAAAAAATAAGAAAAGTAAATAATTGAGACGTAACCTTCATGTTTATGATTTTCTTTTAAATAAGATATCCCTCCCTTCATTTTGGTCGGTATCATCTGTAATGATTATTAGTTAGAATATTTCATAACACTATGATCCTTTAGAACAGAAGCGACCATGTTTCACCAAGCCTCCCTTTTCTTAATTATCAATGAATTATCATTTATTCTTTGGAAAGTAAATAATTTCCAGTTGCCTTTTGCATGGTTTGGGAATCAGAGTAGTCCTTTTTTTTTTTTTTTAGATTAACTGCTATTCAAAGCGAGGTTGCCAAGACAACCTTATAATTTTACTTATGGATTTGGGGGAGGAAGAGAAAATATGATTGCGAAAGTGAATAGTTGACTACAGCGAAATTTGAACACTGCTCGCCGACCGGACCGTTACTTCTTCTTTTATGTGTTGTGTTTCTTCAGGGCGTAGGCGATCATGGCTCTCCACCTCTTCCTGTGCCTCGTAGCTCTCAATAAGTTTTGTCTTTTTATTTGTCCCATTCCCTGTTCTGTTATCCGCTTGCTTAAGCCTGTCACTCGTTGCTTTCCCTTCTCTCTCTTTCCCTTCTATCCACCCTGTGAGTATCAGAGTTTCTATGCCCTCCTTTCTCATTACGTGTTCCAGAAATTTCAGCTGCCTCTTCCTGATTTTAAGTATAAGTTTCTTCGTTGTTTGCATCCTCTCCAAAACTTTATCTTTGCTTATAAGTTGGGTCCATGGTATCCTTAGCATCCTTCTGTAGAATGACACCTCAAGGCTCTTCTTCATCTTCATCAGGAGATTGTCGTTACTTTAACAACGCAGCCTTTTAGATAACATTAATGTTTTTATTATGCTTACTTGATTGTATTTTTAATTTTCACTGAGTCTATTGGAAAATCATTATTACTAATATTACTACTATTACTACTAATAATAATAATAGTAGTAATAGTAGTAGTAGCAGTAATATAATTCTACTTTTTCATTAACATGTACGTTATGCCATAAATTATGGACCATTCATGTTTGATTGCGAGAATAGACGGGTGACATAACATATCAAAGGTGCCGCTTTGTTTTAGGAAAAAGAAAAGGAAAAGAAAAGAATAAAAAAGAAAAGAAAAGAAAGAAAGAAAGAAAGATAATGCACATAGAGGATGTCATGAGGCTAGCGTGAAATGCAAAATCTTGTCAATTTTAAATCTTTTCTTCTTAATTCTCCGAGGAATTACTTGCATTCATACTTATAATTGCTATTGCAATATTTTTTTTTTAAATTGTTAAGCTCAAATATTTAACGATGCAATAAGGGAATTTATACGAATATTTTATTGTCAGGGAACTTGCAAGGTGTTATTCAATCATTAACACAAGAATTGATCATAAAATTCAAATAGCAAATTCGTGAAATTTTCACGGGTACTACATATTATTATTATTGTTGTTGTTGTTCGCCAGAGAACAAGACTTCATACTCTATCTTTACATGTGTTAGATCAAACCAAAACGGAAATTTTGCCGCCATATCTAGACTAGAGCTACATAATCTTCAACACCTTTTCCAATAGAAGAAACGTTGCTAGCATCTCGCTACTCATTTATTTTATATTATTTATTTATTTATCTTTTGGACGGCAAATGCTCAAACTGGATACCAGTCCAGATCTTCACAATTAGGAGCCACCAGGCCACATAAACAAAAGTCGACTCATCCTTAATGCCTCCGTACTCCATTTGTAAGGAGGAAGTTTCATTCAGTCAGAACTGTTATTTTTTTTTTGGAACAGGCTTCCGAGAGGACGCTTCCTCGGGCGCTACAATTTTAACCTCTTGGATGAACCGTTATCTTTCCTACATATCCTTATAATATGCACGTCTTATCTGCTTCCTTTATATCCTTATCTCAAGTGGCTCTTGGGCCTTGTGTTTTGTGAACAATAGTATAAAAAGCAAGAGAGGAGTTCTTTGAAAAGAAATTCATCAATTGTTTCAAGATGAAGTTTAAAATCACTGATTTAATCTGTGTTTAAATGTAAAAGAATTCTATGAAATCACCAGTTGTTAAATATGATTAATTGGATTATTAATATTAAAAAAACAAAACAAAACAAAAAAACTGTTTCTTCAGTTTCTAAGGAAAAATAACATTTAATATGTTTTATAAAATCGGTGTTTTGTGTTTCGTTAAGATGTTTTTAGGTCGCCTATTTTTGTCAGTGATTGTGAGCGCGCAAAACAAACCTGTTATTCGTAATATATGAGTTTTTATGACCCGACACAGAGATCTTGCACGTTTCATTTGCAAATATGCCATGGCAACGGTGGTCAAAATATTGGACAATATTATTCTGACACTGTCGTCTTGGTCTAATTACTTTCTCCTGTTTTAATTAATCATTCCTCACCAAATGTCAACTGCTGAGAAAGTGGAATATGCCACTTCGTTCAATTGAATGACAGAAATTTGAAATTTGTTTTTCTTTTCTTTTCTTTTCTTTATATATGGTTATTGCCCCACTTTGATTTCTTCCTTTCTTTATAACGTTCTTTCGTCTCTTCCTTCCTTACTTTCTTCCGTCTTTCTTTCTTTCTTTCTTTCTTTCTTTCTTTCTTTCTTTCTTTCTTTCGTTCTTTCTTTCTTCTATTCTTTCTTTCTTCCATCGTTTTTCTATTCTTTTTTTTCTTTTATTTCTGTTCTTTTATACGTTCTTTATTTCTTCTTTTTTATGTATTTTTTCTTTGTTGCTTTCATGAGGTTGATTCTCTGTCTTTCCTTTGTGCTTTCTTTCTTTCTTTCTTTCTTTCTTTCTTTCTGTCATGCGTTCTTTCTTTCTTTCTTTCTTTTTTTCTTTCTTTCTTTCTTTCTTTCATGCGTTCTTTCTTTCTTTCTTTCTTTCTTTCTTTCTGTCATGAGTTCTTTCTTTCTTTCTTTCTTTCTTTCTTTCTTTCTGTCATGCGTTCTTTCTTTCTTTCTTTCTTTCTGTCATGCGTTCTTTCTTTCTTTCTTTCTTTCTTCTTTTTACATGCTTTTTTCTTTCTTTCATTCAGTCGTTTTTCTTTCTTTTCTTTTGCATTTCTTTCTGTGTTTCTTTCTTTCTTTCTTTCTTTCTTTCTTTCTTTCTTTCTTTTTCTATCTATTTGGCCTTCTTTCTTTCTTTCTTTCTTTCAATAAATCTATCAATCTATCAATCAATCAATCAAAGAATCTGTCTTAAGTTTTTTTGTCTTCTTCCTTCGAGCAAAAAGGTAAAAATGCAAGGGTGAATCAATATTTCCGTAACCTGTCACAATTATTACCTATATTTTAATCCGAAATGTTCACTATATACGATGGAAGTGATGTAGAAACAATGACAAATGAAGTAGCTTGGAAAATAGCTATATATTGTGTAGTGTAAATTTGTTTTTCACCATTAAGGTACTATGTCTACTTACAGCATAGAGACAGAATCTTTTCCCTTAACACCTAGCTTCCCATCTATGACGTCATCAAAATGACTGCCAGTTGATTCTGACCGCTAACATTTTATTAAGTATGACTTTTCCCACATTTGAGCTAGAGGTGGGGATGAATTTTAAAAAAATGTTCTATATTAAATTTGAAAATTTTTTCTCATCTATATATATATATATATATATATATATATATATATATATATATGTGTGTGTGTGTGTATGTATGTATGTGTGTGTGTTAAATACATATGTCAAATCCCAAACTGTTCACATATGTTTATATATGTATGAGTCCCGACGGACGAGCAAGTGTGTATGTGTGTCTGCGTACCTCATCGGGTGTACGGACATGCATCTATGTTTGCATTAGCACGATGACATCACGACGACGATTCCCCCCCACTCACTCCCATAATAACAGCAATACATCCAATCTACATAAACCCAAATTTTTAAAAAATTAATCAGTTTATCTGACGATCGCAAAAGCGTGAAACCCAGGGTGACAAACTCACATCAATCCAACCAAATATATATATATATATATATATATATATATATATTAGGGAAATGCATGTTTAGGTGGAAAAAGGCCACGTGTGACGCGTTGCGTGTTTTATGACATCATCATTGGACTAAAGTGATGTTTACGAAGATGTGACTACACATGCGCACGAAGTGGAGGGGGACGCTTAAATTTTAAATACTTAAATTTAATTTTTGAGTGTATAGTCTAGACAATTCCATTTCGTTCCTTTTCCTTGTTTTTTCTTCATAGAAGATCTTCCAACAAAGGTGAAATGTTGTAAGAACTTGTGCGCAAATTTACTGTGGATGATCTAGTAATTAAAGCACTTTCTATACGCTTTCGTTTGAGTCAATTGGTTTATCTTTTAAAGTGGCATTATTTAAATCAATATTTCGGTTAAACTCATTAAGATAAGCGACTAATGCATTGTGCGTGTTGATTTGCTGTTTTTGTGTTGATATAATCTTTTATTAAAAATTCATTGAAGTTTCTCCTATGTATTGCATGTGGCAATTATTACAGGGTGAATTCCTTCTCAAAGCATCACCTTAGCCTGATGAAGTACCAAAGAAGGAAAACAGTCATAAACTGTTTTTCTACTTCATCCTTGATCTTTCTAGCATTGTTCTGATATATAAAAATTTATATATCTCTCCCCCATACATATATAAGCTGTCTGCGTGCCATCTGTGGAGTTAACCTTCAAGACAGGACATCTAAAGTAGACCCGTTTAAGAGGTGTAATATTGGAGGAATCGAGACTTTTCTCATACAGTCTGTGTTACGGTGGACTGGTAATGTCTTGAGAATGTTTGATGTCAGGATACCCAAGATCCTAATGTACAGCCAGTTAGATCAGGGCTACAGGAATGTAGGACGCCCATGGCTAAGATACAAAGACAAGCTGAAAAGCAAATTGTCAGCAATCAATATACCACATAACACCCTTGATCGCTTAGCCTTGGAGCGGGTAGAATGGAGATCAACGTGTTTTAGTGGACTCAGCAACTTTTCAATCTGCTTGTCTGAATCATCTTCAACAAGCGAGAGCAAGATCTAAAAGGTCAGCCAATCTAACAGTGATCTCATCTCACAATCCTCACACTTGCTCCATATGTGGCCTCCTTTGTAAATCACTAGCGGATCTTAAATGCCACTTAAGATTATCGCACAAAATTTCATAACTGAATCAAGTAAGCTGTCAGATCCTCATACGTCGAAACCGACGGAGAGTCCATTGTATATATATATATATATATATATATATATATATATATATATATATATATATATATTGGCATCGTAAATTTACAGGAAGCGTTTATATAAATGTAGGTAATCTTTAGGGATCTATTCTGCTTATTTTCTATTAATCTGTGAAAGGCAAGAAATCACTTTATATGGTATCAAAAAAGGTATAAAACCAGGTTGATAATTTAATAGAAAACTTTTATTTCTTAAGATATTTCCAGATTGAAAATCTGCTCTTATCATATCTCTTTTCAGAAGAATGATGCTTTTTGACTCTAGTGTCATCAGCTGTGTTATGGCTTCTAAGCCACATTCAAACTGAATCGATGGCGTCCCAAAGATCCAATGGAAAACCTATCAAATTTATTAGAAAATTTGGTAGATTTTTAACTTCAAGGCGATTTCTTTTGCCAGAATAGATTATGTCCATCGCAGAAAACCCTCTTTCAGCCAGCGTAGAACTTAAAGTAATGGTATTAATGGGTTTTTAGCTATTATAAATCGGCTCTTAATATATAACATTATTTTCGGATAATCCAACATGCAGTTCGTTAAGCATTTATAATTTTAAAAATCGGTTCGCGCGAACTGCTACAAACTAGTAGGGTGCCACTACTAGGTTGTATAAAATAACATATATATATATATATATATATATATATATATATATATATATATATAAGTGAACATTAAAGTCAACACTTAGAGGCAAGAGTCTGGTTCATGCTAGACGCAATCGCTTCTAAGTGTTGATTTCAATGCTCACTTTTATATTTACACATGCTCTGTCTCTGATATTCAGAACTTTATCCCATAAATATAGCACACCTTAAGAGTATATTTCTTCATATATATATATATATATATATATATATATATAGAGAGAGAGAGAGAGACAGAGAGAGAGAGAGAGAGGGCGTATCAAAAAAACTTTTACAAATATTGGGATCGGGTTCCTTGCAGCAAAAAAAACGGAGAAAGTCCATATAAACACATGTCCGCAAATACTTCGTTTTAATGAAAGTTTCCGGTAGATGGCCTTATTTTGCCTTGTAGACTAAGTTTACAAACCCTCCACCAAATTTGTCTTTTGCTATCTGATCACTCACCACGTAAGAACTTTTGACGATGGTTTATTGGACAAACTGCCGATCCGTTGTTTGTCTCTTCAGTCTTGTTGCCAGATGAGGCAACATTTGGAAGAGATGGAAGAACACATTTATACAACCAGTATTTGTGGGTGGATCAGATATAAATCTCAACGCAACGATAAACAGTAGAAAATGTTTGAATGGCTCGGCTGCCTTCGGCCTACGAACACAGTCTGATACAGCCGTGCAGCCTTGCATCCATTACCAGTGGCGCAGTCGTATGTAAAAATTCTCTCTGCCTGCTCACAATATGAATATACGGCCATTGTAAAACGGGGCACTTCTCGGATATCTCACTATCACATAGGTTAAACTTTGAAGACAGAATAGCTAAAATGTACACGAATAACAAACCTACCCCCAAAGTCTGTAAAAGTATTTTTGGTACAACCTATATATATATATATATATATATATATATATATATATATATATATATATATATAACTAATAGTTAACCATTGATATAATTATTTTTCTTAAGTATGATTTTGCATATCTGAAGCAGTGAATTAACTGATTTTCGAGATGTTCTTCGCGCCATATTAAGTGCCTATTCTCTGGCGTTCTGTTTATTCAACATTTCATTCGTTCGTTGTCATCGTCATCTCATTCCTGTTTCCTCCCGTCACCATTTTTCGTTTGGCGTTCCTTCATAATTATTTGAAAATGGAGAGAAAATTACTGAATAGCAAAGAGAATAATTTGTGTTTTACTTTCATTAATAACCATTCAGTTACCTCTCTTCTCTTCTATTTCTCGCCAGACGTAGCGAGGATATTTCATCCACCTGTAGACTTAATGCATGTCGATGCAATTAGCTCACAGAACACCAGTTGTCAAGATTTAATAACTCTGACAGCTTTGTTCCCGCCACGACCTTGATAAACGATTTTCATATTAACGATTTTTGAAATAATGAAATTTTGGCTTCGCGTTTGTTGGTATTCTTATTAATATTGTCATGACATTTTATCCACTTGGTATGACACAAGGCCGTAATTATATGAGCTAATGAGGAAAGATTTGTATTAATGTGTGATCCGCTACACAGGCTTCGTAATCACTGTGCAAGAAGGAGATTGCTAAAGAGCAACGTTCGCATTTGCTTTGCTATTATTATGGGTACACGTGGCTGAGTGGTTAAGACGTTCGCTTTATAACCATGAGACCAGGGTTCGAATCTTACCACTTACCAAGAAGTCGATATTAGCGTGCCTGAAAAGTATACCACGTTTGAAACTGGGCAGGCGGAACTATTTGCGAGCCGTCGACTATTATGCTACCACGAAATCATAAGTCATCGCAGCCGAGGGCTCGAGCATGCTGGCCTTGGTCAGAACGTAGATAATGCCCTCTCTCCGAGAAACTATGCTGAGCGGAATTTAATTGCAGTTTCTGGGAGAGGCGCCATTATCTGGCGTGATCAACGGTCTGAATGAAGTCAGCACATTCAAATTCTCGGTCACGATGACTTGCGACTTCGCGCTAAACCACACAGGTTCTGTGGGTGTTGGAACAAACACAAATGTGCCTCAGCAGGCGTTTGTAAGATCATGTCAGATGACTGGTGGTTATCACTGGTGACTAAGTGACAGCATGTCTTCCCAAATCTACAGGACTCATATCCTCGCAATCCCCGGCATAGCCGTTCTCAATTCTTGGTCAAATCTATAATTAATTCAATCATAGTTATTTTATATATATATATATTTGATTCATTGATTCGTTTTCTACAGCTTTGCAAATTATTTGAAGCCAAAAAATATTTTTAGATAATAAGAATGATTTAGTGATATAAATTTTACTAATTAATCCATAGCTGGGGATGTGGCTATAAACCGGGTTTTGCATATTTGTAAAGTATCACCTACAATGATGGGCACGACCTTATTTAATGTTTCACAGATTTCTCGGTTCCCAGTTTTTCTTTTGTTTCGATTTCAAGCTATGGTTCACAGCACAACCTCGTCTACAATCAGACAGGTTTTCTTGTTTCCAACAAGCAGATCTGGCTTTCCTATCCCCGTTTGTGGTGGTCACTCTGGAATATTTAAGTTGAATAATATTTATATTTCTTATAAATTCCGGGGAAAGCTTCTGTTTCTTGCTGACCCTTTTTATTTAGGTGGTCAAAACCGATTCGTTCCTACAATTTCTACTGTATTATGTCTACTTCAGCATACCTTATTATCTGATTTAAAGTTTGTTCCTTTCTTCACAAACAGAATTGATAATGCATCCTTTTGTAAGAGGATAACTTGTTAGCATGGGTTTTTTGTTTGTTGGCTATTCTAGCGGCATATCAAACTCTATAGTTTATGTAATGCCGAAATTTAAATATTTTCTACGCAATTTTGTTTTTATTTGTTTTAGACAATAATGGTTTTAATGTTACAAGTCATACTGTTTAATCCATAGTTGGGAAGAGAAAAAGCAGATCCATAGCTTTCCTGAGGGTATTTGTGCGTAAGTGAATATAACAAACTCAACTGGAATTGGAACTCGGCTCTCTGATTAACAATTTCTGGCCATTACCCATTACACCACCCACACATTCAAGCTTGCAGCACTCAGTATTCCCAAGCGGTCACCCATCTAGGTACTGACCAGTCTTGACCTTGTATAGGTAAACCACTGCTAGTGATGAACTACTTAGAGAGCATATTACACTCCACTTGCAATAGTGTCCAACGTATTTATAGGGATTGGGACATACCAATTAGTGTTTATAGGTACGGTATATAACAGTAACCAGTCTATCTGGCAACTTACTGCGTGAAAATCTTCTGTCTAGTAAGTCATGAATCGAAAGAGACATGATCGCCTAGATGTGTATCACGGATGGCATTTAACAGACTAAGTGAAGGGCAATTATCTGCTTTCTACAGTCAGCTACTACCAACTTCGACAGGACCGAGCATGTTGACAATGTTCTTTTAGACTTGCTCCCCGCCATCATTTTCGAAATCATTTGACGTGTGTGAGTGGAAACGTTTTGGAGAAAATCGGAAATCGAAAGAAACGTCCAGAAACCGCTTTCCTCGTTAAAAACTAGTTTGGATTTTGAGAAGTTTTCTAGTAGGAAACGTAAGAAAACCGCTTGCATAATTATTAATACCGTTCTGTCTAAAATAATAAATGCACATATTTAAGAGCAAGAATTTAGCTGAAAAAAACCCCAAAAAAAACAGTTGTTTTTATTTTGAAAAATTCTTCAAATCACAATACTTGGACAATCGCTTTTGCATGCTTTCTTTCTACACATATTTTTTTTGTTTAATCGCTATCACTCCAAGCAAGGCAGTACAGCCACAAGCATGCAATGGATAACTGGGTTGAGAGGAACTAGGGACAGAAACATTAATGAGCAGAAAGAGAAAAGAGGAATCAATAGATAGCGATTGACATTTCATTTAAATTTTTGCAGATTAAACTTGGCTGGAAAACATGCAGCCGGGAAGGTTTTTTCCACAAACGAGAAGTACGAGTAAAGAAACTATTAGAACTTATGGCTACATCAACGTAGATCAACTGTAAATTGATGAGACCTCGACGCCAGGTGAGCATGTATCTTTTGATACATGACTGACGAGGCAGATTTCTTTTTGCCATAGCTTGGGGGAGAGAAGAAGAGGGTTCATACTTTCCCAATGGTATTAGCACATAAGCGAAATGTAATGGATTCGACTGGAATTGGAACTCTCCGTGCCTCCCCTAACTTAAATTAAAAAAGTCTAAGTACTAACTCATCCGAACAATTACCATGAAAGTATTAATAAAGAATGTAGACAATTTCGCTAATATTTTCGTTGCTGACAAGTATATTTACTATTTTTGCTTATTACCTTTAACAACTTTGAGAATATAATCATTATTTTAATAGGTTTCGTTGTCATTATTAAGACAGTTAATAATCTGTATTAGAAATGTCCGTACTCTTCAAGTTCTTTATAATTGGATTTCAACATTTCAGCACGTCCATTCTTGTCGAGTTTTTGATTAAATTATGAGGATCATTGTCCCTCTTTCTGACCGTCGCTCTTCTTTTCGGTTTTCGTTTTCTCTCGGTGTCATTTTGTATTTGTGTTGTATTTAATTTAGTGAAATTTATTAAATAACGTTTTGAAAATGTTTAGGGAAATATTTATGCAATATTTATTATTTGTGCATACATACATACATACATACACACATATATATATATATGTGTGTTTGTGTGTAATTTTAGTAATTGTCTCGTTTTCTCAAAAGGTGCTGAATATTTGTGTGTGAGTAAAAAAGATGGTAGTAACATAAATCATTTTGCATATTAGAAAATTGCAACACAATTCAAAAAAAAAAAAAAACTAGAACAAAGTATGGTCAAACAATTACAACATTTTCACGTCGACTAACATGTCATTTATTAGAAAATAGTTCCACATTAATCAATATAGCACACGAAATCATCATCTTCCTTGTAAATGAGATCGTCAATATGCGATCTCGTTAAAGGCATGCAATATTTATAGACATAATGATATCAGAAAGTGCAATATAAATGCAGAAAAGTGCATAGATTTTGCAAAAACATTTGATTAATTATGACACAAAGAACTGGTAGGTATGTTTAATCTATTTGGAAAAGACATCAGAATTATGCAGAGCATATAGTTCAGACAACCACCCACATAAGGACAGAAAATGAATTCAGTAAATGCAAAAAAATTGAAAGGGGCGTAAGACAAAAATATGTCTTCTCACCAGACTTATTAATTCTTTAGAATAAGGCGATCCTGGGAGAACTGGAAATCCTATAAGGATTTATTCTTGGTGCACACAATCTTAACAACATAAGATCTACAAATAACACAGTTGGATACGCATCGAGCAGATATGAATGTTCGTAAGAAAATCATGGAAAATTGTTGTTTAAAAACAGTAAAATCGACCTTGCTAACCGAAACGCTCCTCTGTGGCGAAATCGGTGAAAGCACATCAGGCTATACGACTGTTCCGTATAAGATACAGGTTCGATTCCTGTCGGAGGACGCATATTTTCTATGACAATTTCTCGGACATTCAGGCTGTTAAATGTTGTTAATGCTGTTTATTACAAACAGAGCATTTACTTAAACATTTGTATCTATAAAAAAGAATGTATAAGCATAAAAATGTCTTAAAATAATTGCCGGATTTATCCATTTCATAATATATATATATATATATATATATATATATATATATATATATATATATATATATATATATATATATTATGTAGCAGTAACACGTAGACGTTCTGAAAGAAAGAGGTAATATGTAACAATTGATCCACTGTCATGACTAACACTAGTTGAAATAATATTGATTACGTTATATCAATATTAACTAAAATAAGTTGGCTAGCAGGTGTTGGGTTTCTCGGAAAATTTGCTGTTAGCAAATGAATAAGTCGTTTTACTTCTTGGCTATGTTTCAAAATGCATACGCAGAGAAATCCATTGTCACAGCATGTCCTTAGCGATAATTAAGATGAAAGCTGTTGGTTTTAATTCATTTCAATACGAATAAATGCAGTTAGGCCAGAAAGGTTTCAGATTATGCGCCCTGTTGCATTAAAAAAAGAAGTCCACATCTCCAATTAATTCCTCCTTCCTCACTGAAATATAAGAAAGGACAATGACGCAAAATTGCAATTAAATCTGGTAAGCAGTCTATTAAGAAATAGAAAATGACTTTCATTAGAACCAAGGAAAACCACCTCTCAATTGCTGTTGCTCATAGATCCACCCTGACCTAGGTAAGTAGAACTTGTTAAGGTGCCAGCTATGGGAAAATAGTAAACCCCTAAACAAAAATCAACATTACATTTTTATCATAAAATAACTAAGAATATATATTTATATGCAACACTAAAAAATTTGAAAATACATTTTTTATAGAAAAACTACCAACAATGCATTTTAATACTTTCAAAGTATAAAATAGAAAATGTACAATATATCTGTTGTTGAAAGCATGAAATTACGTACAAAATATTTCAATTTCGACATTAAACAACCCATATAGGTTGATATGCCGTTAAACAAATTCAGCCAACCAAACAAACACCATGAAAGAATACTTTCATGACATTATTCCATATAATATCCTACAATTTCTTAAAGAAATCAAACTGTATTCCCAAATATAACTTCAATAAAATTACAACATAAAACACACATATCACCGCCTCTCGTGATCATGTCCGCACAAACATGTATATACACAAAAACTGAGTATCATCTACCATGTATTCAATTGTGAAAGCAGAATGACATATTTTTATTACTTCAAAGCTCACAAGAAAATTAAACGTCGGAGTTAAATGACCCATAAGGAGTTCATATGCCGTTAAGCAAACAAATCAATCAAGCAACCATTCAATGAAAACCAAAGAATAGAGTGATGATCTGCTGTGTAATATCTGATAAACATTATGAAAGTGAATGCTAGACAATATCTTCAAAGATGAAGAAGCGACTTGAAGCAACAAAGATGTAGATCTAGCAACCAATGCTAAGAATACCATGGACAGAACATGTGAGCAATGAAGAAGTCTTAAGGAAAACAAAAACTAAAAAGAGACTTAGACGAACAAACGGAAAGTGACATCTGGAATTTCTAGGACACTTAATGAGAAAAGTCGGTCTAGAGAATGTAATAACGACAGGACATATTTGGGGGTAAAAAAAAAAGAAAAAGCAAGAATCCCACTTAAGGAGCTTGCGTGAACAGAATCATAAAAAAGACAAAGTTTGGTGAAAAGGTTCAACCACTATTTCGAGCAATAAAAGACAGGAAGGATATGATATATAAAAGAAGAAAATCATAGACTGAAAGATATTGGATTTAATATAGTATGTTGAATTTAATGTAGTTCTTATTATTAAAAGAGATTTTAAGTATTTTTAATCGTTTTTTTTACAGTTTATGTTGTGCAATAAGATTTTGTTGCCTACGAGCATCGAATAATGGGAGAAAACATGATTTTGTGTGCATTGTCGAATAATAGGAAACTATGGAATAACAGTTTAGACTACGAAAAAGTGTTGTAATTCGTTACTCAATGTCCTAATAAGTAGAATTCATAACTCTTCGTTGGTCTTTTTAGGAACAGTAGAAGCAAATATCGAATACATGCGAAAACAAGTGAACATTACGAAAGAATTATCAAAACGAACCCTACATTTATACTTTTCTATTTTTATTAAACTAGCTTTTATATTTATATATACACCACTCATCTCTCTCCCCCTCTCTCTCTGTATATATATATATATATATATATATATATATATATATATATATATATATATATATATATATATATATATATCATAAAGAGATAAATTAAACCAAGAAACAGTAGTATTAAAAAGTGCGCAATCGACATAAAAAGATAAACATGTCTTTTTTTTTTCAATTGACCGAAATCGCATGAAGATACCGAAAGGTTGAAACCAAGGTAGTGGCATTTGCTGAATTCCTAATTTTCTATACTATACTATATTATACTATATATATATATATATATATATATATATATATATATATATGTTTTTCTTGTATCTATCTATCTATCTGTATATATATATATATATATATATATATATATATATATACAGACATAAATACAGACATAATGAACACGCAAACACCACTTATCTGGTTGAATTGGATTTCTCTGTATCCTTTGAAAGATGAATTATGATTTTTGCTGTGTCTTTAAAACCCAGTAATTTTAAAAGTTACTCCAAAATTCGCTTGAGGATGAAATGGAACTAATGTCTTTAATTTAATTACAAAATTAAATTCGGAGCTTTCAGCTTCCATTTTTGAAACATGGTTAGAACTGTGTAGCGAAAAACATATTTTAAATCAATTAATTTATTATATATATATATATATATATATATATATATAATATTATGCCTCTAACTTCCTTGAAGAATATAGGGCCGCAAGATATCGTTGCGGTTTTGATACCAAGCCAGTTTTTTTAAGTGAGTGAGATAACGTTATATATTTTTATATATCAAGAACGGTATTGGGGAACTTGTATAACGAGTAAATTTTTACATTTGTCATATATATATATATATATATATATATATATATATATATATATATATATATATATATATATTCACATCCGGCATTCCCGGGTATTTGTAAATATAAAACCGTCTTAAAAGGTTACTGCGCAACACTTTAATCAATTACATTTGCTTCTCCACTTAAGTTAATATTTATCTTCAGATAAAAGTGTTACATATTAAAATGTGTCACCTGTAAGATTTTCGAAGAGTATAAATAGTCGGTACTCGATTAGCCAGAACATCTCTCACCAATCCGTCTGAATTATTAAATGTGTCACAAGCTATGCTGTCTCCGGTTATGACGGCTTCCACAAAACATGGGAAAACATCACCAGCAAAAAGTAAGAGTGAACGGAAGCTAAATTTGCCCGAAAGAGATCGACGAACTTTAAGACGAATTGTGGCAAAAATTCATAAAACTACTGCAGCAAAATTGACATCAGAATTCATTACTCACCTAAACAATACAGTTTCTACCCCCACAGTACGTGGAGAGCTCCAAAAAAAGATATCCACGGAAGGGATGCGATTCCTAAACCTCTGATCACTAATTCGAACACCAATTTGCGAAAAAAAAATGGTTTGATGATCACAAAAATTAGACACTCGAGGAATGGAAAAACGTTATTTGGTCTGATCAGTGTTATTTTTTACAAACAGCTGTGTTCATATCTGGAGAACACAGCGTGAAGCCTTTGATCCGGATTGCATACTTCCGATAGACAAACATGCAGCTCGCTTAGCAATGATTTGGGCGGCAATTTCCTGGTATTCTTCTGATCCTATCATCATTCTTAATGGTAGAATTACTGCAGATAAATATCTCGATATTCTCAATGACAATGGCTACCATACTGTTGACAGAAAGTGCCATATTCCAATATGATAATGCAGGCATACACACTCCCAAAAATGTGAAGTCATGGTTTGATGAGCATTATAACGTAATCAAACATCATCCATGGCCAGCGTAATCATCTGAACTCAACATAATTGAACCATTATGGTGAGTTCTAGAGCAGAGATTGAGGAACAGATTTCCGCCTCCATCGTCGGTTAAGCAACTTTCGGGGATTTTGATTGAAGAATTGGATAAAATTCCACTAAAAACAATTCAAAACTTATTTGATTTCATTCCATGTAGAATCAAAGCAGTTTTAGAAGCGTACAACATCTTCAATAAATAAATGTTTAAGTTAGGTGTTCATAATCTTTTGTCTAACCCCTATATATATATATATATATATATATATATATATATATATATATATATATATATATATAAAAGTGAACATAGAAGTCAACACTTAGTGTTGACATCTATGTTCACTTTTATATTTACACACGCTCTATCTCTGATGTTGAGAACTTTATCCCATTAATATAGCACATCTTAAGACTATATTTTTTCATATATATATATATATATATATATATATATATATATATATATATATATATATATATATATATATATATATATATATATGTAAAAGGAGAGAGAAACCGCAAACGTTTTTGGTTGTAATGTTAATTTAAAAAAAAAAAAAAATTATGCTTTATTTTCCATAATTTTGCTACACGGGTTTCCGGTCTCGCGACCCTCATCAGGCAAAGCGTGGAGATTTCCACATATTATTAAAAATAATTAATTTTTTTCCTATGTTTTCGATGTTAAATATTCTCGAGAGTCCATTATTATATATATATATAAGTGATGGATTTTATTTTTATGAGTGGATTCCTATATTTGAATAGACGCTCCGTTTATTTTTTTAAACAGTATATCTATTTATTTTCATGCACCGGCCTGAATATTCGATAAACCTTATAGAAATATATGCGCTCGAACAGTGCTATATAAGCGCAAATCATTCCAAGAGTTTTGAAACAATCATATCTGCTTAGTTTTGTATCCAAACGAAAACAAAGCAATTTCTAAAGAAGTACTCGTGTATGAGTCGAAATCCTTGTTTCTTAAGCAGTCAAATTAAAATATGTATATACTTCGATGTGAGTTGCATCCACCACCGTGTGTTCATCGTCACTGGTCCTGACGATGGACCAACAAGTCTACAAAGGGATTCCGCAGCGTTTGCTTAGCTCAGTGAGCGAGAAGAGACGAGAGTTGTGACAGGACAAATCATGGTTGCTTCATCACGACAATGCACCTGCTCAGAACACCCTAAGTATCCGTCAGTTCCTGGTCGATAAAAAAGACATCGCCCTAATGAAACAACCTAACTATTTATCTGAACTTGCTCCGTGTGGCCATCAAGGGACCCGATTTGAAGGTGTGAAAGCCATCATGGAGTGGGGGTTGTAACGATGGAGCACCCAAGACGAGCCCTTCCAGCGTGGTAGAGAAGGATGAAAAAGTGCATTAGGTTCGAGGGAGATTATTTTGAAAGTTAAACCATTTGTTGTTTGGAATTGAAATAAATTGTTTGTGACACCAGTCCCGTTATTTTTCAGACAGACCTCGTATACTATAAATCGTGTACTCACTAAATATAACGTTTATAGTACTAAGAAATAAATTAATATATACGTATATCTAGGGCAGTTTTTCTTAACCTTTTTAAGCAATGGAATACCTAGGAGCAAATGAAAATATCACAGCGCACTTAGCAACATTTTTAAAGGGTATATATTTAAATGTTATGAAATAAAACCATAGATTTTTTTTAAATACACACGCAAATATGAACTTACTTTATTTTAATGTTTCTATTCAATGATTTGTGCAGCTTATTTAGTGTATAACCTGTGCCTGGTGTTTTCTTTGTGATTTCTTCAATATTTGATTGAATGTGCAATAAGCAGACATTCGTTTCTTCTTCAGTTGTGCGTAGTCTTTCTCGCTTCTTATTCTTGATGTTATTTAGGGTTGAGAAGCCTATTTCGCATAAATAAGAAATAGAAAGTTGCAATAAAACTGATAAAGCCTTTTTAGCTAATGTGGGATATTCCTTTTGTTGAAATTCAAAATGTACCAATGGGTACCGTCGAATAATTTGTTTTGAGCCGTCGGTCACTAGAAATGACAATATTTCGCGGCACTTTTAAGAGAATCGCTGTTGAGAATAACTGATCTAGGGACATGTTGCATAAAAGAATCAGATGATCTCAAAACTTGGCACAATCTTGCTTCATTCATCATCCTATAACCTTGACATCAAGTGCTAAATCATAAACGCTTTAGATTGCTGACTTCGTCTTTCGGTGTGATATGTCTTGATTTTTCGTTGAGCACAAAAATTACTATTATCGCACTTATGTAGGAATTTGCTTTGTCGAACTTCGAATAACAAAAAGCCACAAATACGTTTATAGTGGGTTACCAGTTATAGTGAAGTGTATGAGTGTTGAAACAGTTTGATTTGGACTTGTCTGTTAGATAGCCCGCCATAAGAAGGTTATAAAACAAGAATATCAAATAGTAAGGTGAAACAGCAAATTAATATACATATAAATCAATTAAGATCTTTACAAATAAAATTAATGTATTCTGGTTGATACAAGGTCGTCAAAATGTTCGTAGTAGTCCTTGCAAGAATGAGTTTAGGTGTACGTAGACAGGAACGTATGTATGTATGTATTAGCGTTATCGTAGGGTAGGAATGTTTTTAAAGTAATCGCTCAGTCTTAAAATGTTCCGTTCGTTTATCAAGTATAAAAGAGGTGAGGGAAAAAGGTAGAGATAATAATAACGATCGCTTGACGTTTGTTGATACGCTCGTCTCCTTCTCTCTGGTGACAGGCGAACTTGCCAGTCTTTTATTTTGTTTGTGGGGCTTGAAAATGTCATTTGAGAATTCACTCCCAGATATGATTCCGGCCTTTCCATTGGACGACGAACAAACTTCGTGTCGGCTTGCGAAAAGGTCCGTAAATGAATTTGTTTCTGAGAATTGAAGATTATTTGAATTTTGTTTTTAAATGTTTCCTAATTTTCTGTTGGCCGAAAAACATTTCGCATCAAAGTGTGAAATTTCACAAGTTTTGTTTTGGATTCGCTTTTGCGTGTGTGTTAAGCAAAGTTTGTAAATTCGAATCTTTTTAATTTCTAACAAAATCAATGAGTCAGTCCTTAGCATTTGAATTTTAAATCTAGATCTTGTTTAGTTCACTACACGTTTCACCCAGTGAAAAACTAAATAGACTATATTAATTATCAGCGAGACTATTTTACTCTACGGCGTGGTGAACAATCCTAATTATATGTCTATTTACTAAGCTAAGCTTAGTACGTTACAAGGACACAAGTAGCGCATAGTGAGACTAGAACTATTAGGTTGGTGCAAAAATAATGACGTAATAATGTCGTTTTTTGACGTATTTTTAAGGTAAAAAAACGACATTATTACGTCATTATTTTTGCAACAACCTAATAGTCATTCATTTGTAATGATCTTAAACGACCAAGTAACTATCCTATGAGAAGACTGTAACTGATTTCTTTTTCTCTTAATAGGAATAGATAGGCGCGTCTATTGTCAGGTTCACACTCCTCCACGCTCTTTTGGACAGGTGTAAAAGTTTAACCCTAGTTTCTGACCCTTCTAAAGTCTATTTTAACTCTATAGTCCTAAAATCTCCGCCTGAACTCTGAAATTTTATTCGCTAATTAAATCTTGACCTCTTCAAGTTTGTCTATCCTGTTATCTTGCACTTTCTTATGCTAATACAACACCACAAACTAATCATCTACCTTGAGTGGCTCCTGGGCCTTGTAATGGGTGAATATTAGTAAAAGGTAAATTAGATTAAAATTTTCAACATCATCATCATGTTAATCATTTATCCTCTTTTTAATCATCATCATTTTAATTTTCATCATCATTATCCTCATCATTTTCATCACCATCATCATTATCATCATCCATAATCGATATCGATCTAACATCCTCTGAAGCGAAATAATAGAAAGACTAGAAAGAGACATGAAAAGAAAAGAAAATATTCGTAATGGTTTTGGGTTTTCTTTAATATTCCTTTCATTTTTTTTCTTTATTTTTACCTTTTTACTCTTATTTTAGTATATGTCGCGATCTGTTTTTAACGACTGAAGGGAGATGGGGTATCAGATGACTGGGCGACTATAGAGTTTTCATATCTTCTTCTTCTACTTCTTCTTCTTGCCATCAGCTG
>OZ010572.1:49282456-49369956 GCA_963932145.1 Acanthosepion lycidas | reverse complement strand
AATAACGTATAAACAGAATACACACACATACACACTGTTGAATGACAAGCTAATTCTATAAACAACAGCCACCTGCGTTAATGCAAAGCTCTTCAGTAAAATGAATTGGAGCACTCCGGCTGATTGGCATTTGTTTACATTCGTAAAAACAATACGCTAGATTTAGTTGTTTCTCTCTTTCGAATGAAGATAGCCCAGTGGTAAAAACTCTGACTGATTGTTTGGGTTTCGTTCCGGGCTTGAGGTATACGGATGTCTAGTTGCACTGAGGAGCTGTGATACAGCGAAACAGTGCTGTCTGCGAATGACATCTATATATATATAGTCATTCACAGGCAGACTATTTCGTTGCATAATGGCTCGTCAGTGTGCCTAGATATCCGACTGCCGGGATTGAAACTCGACCGATTTCACATCAGACATACACAGACGGACACGCACAAAGAAGAAAAATAAACTTAAAACCAATAAAAAAGAAAAGCATAAATGATTTCCTTTAACTCAATATAAAAATAACGAGAAGAAGAAAACTGCTGATTCCTCCTGACGAGTGGACGGAACGATTACACAAAGGTTCGAAACTCTGGAGTAGAAGTGCTGAATAAAACATCAAGCAGCTAAGAGTAAAATTTCACATTTGTATTAATCCTAAACTTTTAGTTGGGTATTATTTTTTGTTTTTATTTATTTATATTTATTTATTTGTGTGTATGTGTTCGTGTGTTTGTGTGTGTGTGTGCTCACTATGTAAAATCGATCTCACTCTTGATAGCACACTTAATAGCATAAAAGTTTTTTGACTGCCGTTCTAAAATATATGTTACCTTCGGTTGCACGTCCATTAGCTACCCGTTTCCCGTTAGATGCTTAGAATAGAACTTATGGATACATGTATGATGAGACCTAGTTAACAGTCTAGTACTGTGCTTCAATTCACGAAGTCGTGGCAGCAAAGAGGAAAGCTCATACAAACAATTACTCATATAAATATGCACAGGGAAGCTACGCTACGGCGGTGGGAAATGGATTGAAGCCGAGATGCCAGGTCGGGACCGATAACATTGCGGATTCTTCTTGGGATTTTGAAGCTCGAGACATATAGTAGAATTGCCAGATCAGATGTGTCATCAATTTTCAATGTACGGTCGAATAATGACTTATGAGAGCTTCGGGCAAGAAAAATAAGTCTAGCACGACACAGTGAATCAAAGAAGCTGACATTGCAATTTAACATTTGATTTGGGGGCCTAGTCAACTAAATTTAGTAAATATCTAATGAGGTCCGCCGTTCTGTGCTGCTTAATAAGTTAATCTGACCGACTAGTTCTTTCCTATAAATGACCGATGCTGACCTCTAGGAGAGTTATTCATTGAGCCTTTTCGCTCTAACGTTCTCGGCTAAAATGAATTGGAAAAACTATATTGAATCCATTGTTAGGTCAGCTGCTAAGAAAGTTGGTTCACTGTGTCGTGCAAGACAATTTTTCTCTCCAAAATCTATCTTATATATCTATAAGTCTACTATTTGTCCATGCTTAGAATATTGCTGCCACATACAGTCAGGTGCTCCTGCTATTTATCTAGAGCTCCTTGATAAAACACAAAGCAATATTATTGGTCCTGATTTGGTGGCTCAGCTTCACTCACTTCACCATCACCGTAAAGTTGTAACCCTGCACCTTTTCTATAAATACTTCCATGGTAATTGTTCGGAAGAGCTTTTCGTTATTGACGTTTCTGCTGCATTTAAGGATTGCGGGTTTGTTTTTTTTTTATTACTAACATTATTTTGTTTGGCTTCTTGTTTTGTTCACATATTGTAAATACACACTGGAACTAAATTTTAAATTGTTGCTTTATCCTCCCCTACCCACAGACAATGAATTGTACATCTAGAGACTAGTTAAGACTTCATAGAGACAAAGAGGTATTATGGTGGATGAAGTAAGAATGCCTTGTTTTGGTATTAGGAATATTGTTGTATGTTTGGGCCAGTGTTTGTGGCTAGCCAAGTTTGAATTTAAGTCAGAAGAAGACCGTCCTTTTCCCCATTCCCCCTTATTAAGCGCAGTACTAGATTGGTAGCAAGGACTCATTAATTTAAAGTTGAGTTGGCTAGATATAACCGGTAGTTCTATGCTAACAGTTGATTCTTTCACTCCTCGCTTGTGGAACTCCCTTCTGGCTCCATGCTTTCCCGTCAAATTTAATCTTTAATTTAATGCAATTTCAATCGCTATCTATTGACCTAATTACTCTCCTTTCGTTCTTGCTCTTATAGTAATATTTCTATTTAGTAATTCTTCCGCACCCAGTAACCCCTGGCTTTACTGCCTTGCTTAGGGTGAACTCGATTTAAAAAAAGAATAATAAAGTACGAACCTCAGCGTCTATCTTATATTGATTTTTTAGGCTCAACACAATCTTCCTACTCTACCAAGTTGCCCTTGTACCATACTCAGTTAAATTTAGTAAATAGTTGGTTTATAATCATACCTTTCTTTTTAAGACATTTAAATATGCCTTCATTATGAAAACTGTGTTGAGTTGGTGGGTAACAATTCTTGTTTTTTTTAATTGCAAAGTTTTTATACTTTACTCTATAAGTAAACATTGTTTATGTCCATACTTGGGTCTATATGCAAATATTGTCCGTGTTTTATTTGTCTATATGCAAATATTGTTCTTCTTTATAATTGAGTCTATATGCAAATATTGTCCGCGAATTTACTTTGTCTATATCTCTGAGATGATGTATTAAGATTATTTATATTTACATTATTCGGACTATTATCCTCATCTTCATTGCGATATTCACAACGTTTCCGCCGTTGTGCGCTCCGGGATTCTTCAGGGGACTTGAATTACGAACCTAACCCTTTGTTTCGTTCACCGGGGTAGATTGTTCCACGTGCCATGCCTCTTCCGGATATCTCACTTATTTCCCTTTAACTCAACTCTCCAAGTTTTTTTGATTCACCACTGCTGTAGCCTGGTATTGAACACAAAGTCGTAATGAAGATGAGGACAACAGTCTAAATAATGTAAATAATTACTCTAGTCTTTAATGCACATATAATCCATGTTTAGACTTGAGTTTTATAGGGGGAATTAGTATGACAAAATGGAAAAAAGTTTTTGTATTAGCGTGACGCATTTCGTACTAAAATTATGTTTCCATTAATGTGACTACACGTGCGTACCAAGGAAAGCCGGGCGCTGAGAATTTTAAATTATTTTTTGTAAATCTTGATATATAAAAAATTACATGTAGTTTTACCATACTATATGTCTATAATTATATGTATAATATATATATATATATATATAGATAGATAGATAGATAGATAGATAGATAGATAGATAGATATACCTAGTGACCCATATTTTTCCTGACGATCCGTTTAGGTGAAACCTAGGTAGGTTTGTCTGGCTCACTAGGTATATCTAGGTCTGCTCTACGGTTGTATTGAGCTCTTTTGTTAGTTGTTTACTCGTATCGGGGTTTTTTCTTTGGGCTTCGAACCTGCATCTGTGCGATTTTTTTCGGCAGAATTTCATGTTTGTAGCTCTTTCTTTTTTTAAAACCTTTTTTTCCCTCTGGATTGATTTGATTATTGGCAAATCAAAAATTCGAGGGTTTTTCGAAACGAGTCTAGTTATCTATATTTGTCTGTATATATATATATATATATATATATATATATATATAATTTAAAGAAAAAAGAAAAATTATTCGCTCTGACTTAATATTGAGTTCCTTGGGATTATCCATACGGATTACCAAGATTTTCGTTACTTTATATATATATATATATATATATATATATATATATATATATATATATATATATATAATGTGTGTGTGTGTGTATGTGTGTGTGTGTGTGCATGATTTATATATATATATAATTTATATATATATATCAATACAACTAAGTATGTCTATAATCATATATAGTTTTCCCCTAATATATGTCTATAATTATATATATACTTTTTCCTATGTCTATTTGCAAATATTAGTCGAGTTTATACGCGAGTGTGCAAGTATCTACTAATTATGTTTGGGCATCTCGGCGTGGTGTAATGGCTTGCAAAGTTGTCTTGCTAGATCAGTTACTACTGAAAAGTGAGTTCGATCCTCACTGGATGCCCCATACTTTCGGCCTTGTGCCACATCTAAGCTATGCTTGGAAAATTTCTATCCACTCGTTATGTTGGCTGTCGTCTCCCAATAAATGGTCTGCAATCGGCGTATTCTATGCTCAGTAAGACAATGATTGTCCAACAATAAAGACTGAAATATACAGGGTGTCTATAAAGTTCGTGTGCACTTTAAAAATTTATAACTTTATTTGTATTTGCGATAGAAATAATCCGTAAAAAATGTTATAAAGTTTAATGTACCTAGTTTTAAGTATAGCTAAAATAACTAATGTGATTTCAGGCATTACTGTAAATCAGTTGGCAAATGTTTTCCGGGAACTGCAAAATTGTATTAACCTTTGTATTGTTAATGATGGAGGACATGTGGAAACTTAAATAAAATTTCAATAAATCCTTAAAAAATATAGATTTACTTCTTTCTAATCCTTTTTTACAAATTATTCCCATGGCAAATACAAATAAAGTTATAAACTTTATGGACACCCTGCATTTTTCTTTGCATGTCCTTAAAACATAGGAAAAGTGCAATAAAAAATCTACTTAGACATTTTAAAACATGAAGTTTACATAACTCTACTAGTTTCGCTGAACTGCTGTTTCCTGAACGAAGACTGGTAGTTTCGTTAAGAAAAAAAAAATGCTAATTCGGTAATTATACGAGAAACTGTGTAATCGCTTTATGTTTCCATAAGAACAAAGTAAAAATCAATTGGCAAAGAGGTGAACATATATATTTGAACAAGAGTTATCATGCTTACGGAGCGGAACTGTAATGTTTACCAGACTAGAGAACGAAATTGGCAAAGAGAGTTCAAATTTCGGTTATTGGTTGTTTTGTTTAGCGGCCTATCAACCTTTTATAGATTATTTAATGTAGAAATAAAATAATAAGGAAGTTGAATCACTTTCCCATAACTTACCTCCCTAAAGAAGATCTGAAAATAAATTGTTACCCTCATAGTGAACCATGACAATGACCAACGACAGTAAAACGTGCTATGTGTATCCAGAAGGTTTTAATTTTTTTTTTTACCTTACTCTCTTTTCGGTGCTTGTCACAAAAGTACTTTATAGTGTATTGTTTTCGTCGTCACGTACACAACACACTCAAGGTTAGACCCATTGAAAGAAATTCATTTACCGTACAATATTGCCAGGAAGGTAGAATGTTTATGGAGTCAACAGTGTTTGAATTAAATGGAATGTAGTAAAATTTATTTGCTTAGCAAGTGGATCATCAAGTCATTTCGTTCAATGTCGTTTTCTCTCGTCTCTCTTGAATTACTTGTTAATATGGACTGACAAATCAACAGAGAAGTTCTTTTCAGTGCTTTTCTTCATTGCCCACAATGTAGTTTTTAATTAAGTACCTCCAAAAATTCGGTATACCAAAAGTTTAAATGTATTTTTCATAAAGGAAAAATCCTTTTCGAAGCTTTCCAACCACTTCAAATGAAAGCTAAAGGATTAAATTTTCTAATTCCAGAAAAAAAATACTGTGGAGTGTTTCAAATAGAAATTTGCATGATTTTTAGTCAATGTTTCTGAAAAAAAAAACAGTCGAAACGGCCATTTTCAACTTTTTTTAGTAAAAATGTAAACGAACTTATTTCAGTTTTAAAATTCCTGCTAAAATAAGATATACATTTCTAAAACGTTACTTTCGTAAAATTAGCAAATTTAAAGTTAAATTAATCTGTTCTGAAACAAAAATCACTTACTTATAGCATAAAATTTTCTAGACAAACATTTCTTGACCACGGGGTCTTATTATTTTCAGTTCTCCATCAATAATTTGATGGCTGAATGTGTTGACAGGTTTAGTACGGTGCATCAAAAGTGATATAACGGGGTTTTTTTTGTTTCTTATAATAATTTAAAATACTATAAAAATTTATTACATTATTGAGTTACCTCTATCTCTTTCATTATTTAATAGCTAAGATAATGATAAATAATTTTATTAATTATTAATATTATATTAAGTTATTACATTTTTAATTTAATAACTGAGATAATAACTAATAAAATTATTATTATATTAATAATTAAAATATCTTACTGAGTTATTAATTATTTAAATTGATAAATGAGATAATTTTATTATCTCAATTTAATAACTGAGAGTGAGATAAGACTTTTACATGTCAAGGGGCTTTACCCAATGAGGAGACAAGCTTTGAAACGCGTGACCTTTTAACCATAATGTCACTTATGAGATATCATACTAAAAAAAATAACATTTTGACGCACAAGAAAAAATCTTTTCAATTATGGTAAAACCTTTCGGCAACATTATTTGTATTAAGCTTTTAATTTTCGGTTAGTAAATATAGTCTTCACTTAAAAACTTAATACCCGACCCCATACTCCGCATGAAAGAATTTTAAAACATTTAAAATTGAAGAAAAATGAAAAAAAAAAAAAATGAAAAGCAAAATGAAAACATTTCTTGTAAAAATTCTTTGTTCATCGAATTTTTTTTCTTCAGATAACAATGTCCTGAATGTATATTATTTATAAAAGTAAATAAAAGCCTATATAATTTGATAATTAGATAGTTTATTGCAGTTTTTATTTACGATTTGGAGCAGATTTTTAAAAAGTTGGCAGTAGTTGTTTAAAAAAAAAGAAAAAAAAAAGATTATTTAATTACTTCAAGGAGTCCTTCTTATAAGTAATATAAAATAATTTGCGAACTGTTTGAAATTCTAAAAAAATGATGAGATGAATATACTTATATTAATCTAAATAAATATATTACTGATTATGATTGTTTAAGGTTTTCTCCTAATAACTATATATATATATATATATATATATATATATATATATATATATATATATATATATATATATATATATATATATATAAATAATAGCGCATATCAATGTTGGTGTTGATAAAACAGTGTTCTGTGCAAAATAGCTCAAAAGTTAAAATTTATACTAAGAATAAATATACATTTATCCCTCACCGTTTGCTGCAACTATATATGTATTATTTTTACTCGCCACAGAGAACTATTTTTAACTTGGTTGATGCTAACCTACAGAAGAGCAACCCATTGCGCCTTCTTGGTTTCGTGTTTTCCACTGACATGGAATGTAATGATTATATTGAATCAATTGCTAAGTATACTGCTAGGAAAGTTGATTCACTGAGTCGTGCAAGACAATTTTTCCCACCAGAAGTCATCTTAACCGTTTATAAATCAACCATTCGTCCATGAATTGAATTCTGCTGCCATGTACCTGTTTTGGTGCTGTATATCCCAACATTGAGCACTTAATCCCAACATTCTCGACAAAGGACGGTCTGTAATATTATTGGTCATGACCTGGCATCTCAGCCACGTTCTTGCCGCTGTGACGTAGTATCCCTCTGCCTTCCCATAAATATTTTTATGTTCTAATGATCATTTCCCCTAGTTACCTGGACCGTTTGAATTTAAGCGTACTATTAGATTGGTAATTAACTCTTATCGTTTTACTGTTAGCTAGATGTAAGCCTATGTTCTATTTTAATAGGTTATTTACTCGCCCTTCTCAACTGTGAAACGTCCTTCATGTTTCTTGCCTCCCTGTCAGCTACTAATTTGCATTGAAAATCAATAACATCACTTAGTCATTTTCGTATATTAGACATTGAATTGTGTCCTCCATAGCTTCCTGACTTTTCAGCTAACCTCATGAATATTTATGAGCGTTCTTCCGACCGTGATGCAGGATCGTGATGGTTGGCGTGATAGACTCATAAATGTCCGATATAACTTGACTCGAGAGCAATATCTAAAAGGTCAGCCAATCTAACAGTGAACTCATCTCACAATCCTCACACTTTCTCCATACGTGGCCTCCTTTGTAAATCACTAGCGGGCCTTTAATGCCACTTAAGATTATCGCACAAACTCTCATAACTGAATCAATAAGCTGTCAGATCCTCATACGTCAAAACCGACGTGAGAGTCCATTATACATACATACATATATATATATATATATATATATATATATATATATATATATATATATATATATATATAATGCGAATGTCACTGTGTCACTGTGTCACACTTTTTCTACTATACTCCTATAGGCCGTTGCCCAACGCACCATACCATTTAAGAATCACGCCGACCCCGTGAGCAATTTAAAAACATTCCGGTACAGATCCGGACCTTCAGTCCTGAAATTTTCGGTTTCCAAATTTTCATTATTGCGATTGTTGTCGGCGATTTTTTACGTGATTTTTTTTTTTTTTTTTTTTTTGCGGCGAATTAATTTGAACGATAATATTTTTTTTAACTCTGAAATAAATTTGGAAATACTCGAAATTAATAGCGAAATCCAAAGAACGTCATTCATGAAATAAAAAAAAAGTATTGTTTGTACGGAAAGTAAGGACCTACGTTCATCAAATTGTCTTTAAATTAAGTGGCAGCGGAAGAATTATCGTTGAACTTTTAAAAGGTAAACTTAAATAATGCTTAAATGCAATACGATCAATTTTGAGTTTTTCTGTAGTTTATTATTGCCTGTTGCATCTATCCTTCCGTACTTATTGTGATGAAGAACCCTTCGCATTTAAGCTACCTTAAGCTAGTACATATAAGCTAGTTTTAATGTAGCACCCCCTCCCCCCCCCCCACACATATATATATATATATATATATATATATATATATATATATATATATATATATATAAAATCTTCTAGTCGAATGAAACTTCTTCCGCTTCCGGGAATGAGAATTTATTTAGCAGAAGATTTAAAACTTCTGTAATATTTTTTCTTGTTACGACTCACTTGAAACACCAATAATGAATTTTCTTTCTGTCTCCGCACGTATTAACAAATAATCTCAATTCTTGTCCATAATTGCTTTTGCTAGAAGTCACACGGCAAAGGACGAATTCAATATGAAGGACATGCGATATTATCAGCAAATTAGCGTTCCCAACAGATTCTTTATTACGTTTTAATATTCATTTGAAATTTGTCTTTTGATCGAAGAAGAAACTGATTTCACGCAGCTTTTAGAAAGATCAATCTATGGTCATTATTATTGAAGTATCATTAGTTTTTCTTTTGTCTGATTCTTGTTGCTTTTCATCTCTCAGCTCGTTATTTTATAATATTATTCAGTCTGGAATGGAACGAGTGGAAATCTGATAGCCTTCTGCCAAAATCGTTTCGCTGTCAAGTTTGCGTAACAATGATTTTTTTTTATTAATCATGTCACCGCAATAAGCAGTAGAGTAAAAAAAAAAAAAAAAAGCAAGAGATTACCGATGGTGAAAGAATATGAGAAACAGGAAAACATTATTAAAGGGGAAGAAAAGAACTGGATTAAGGACACAAATGAAAACGACTGGCATTATATTTAAATCTTTGATAATCAAATTTGACTGAAAGACAAACTGCCGAAGGAGAGCTCCTCAGGAAAGAAGTGATACAGAAGAAACTGTTAGTATAGAGCTTATAGCTACATCTAGAAATTTTAATTGAGACCTAACCGCACATCTAGTACTGCGCTTAAATTTGTAATGTCTCGGCACAACAGAGGAAATTCCATCAGAACAACTACCATGAAAAGATTTACAGAAAAGGCACTGGGAAGGTATTTTATTTGATCGACTATTTACCTTTCCTCGGCGGTAGGATTTGAAACATGGTAGTTTTAATGCCGTAGTCGGAGATCGGAGAAAGGAGAAAGATTGCTCATTTTAAGCGATCACAGTCATGCCGCTGTCGTTATTCACCAATTCTTTAGGGCAATAAAGAATATGCTTCCACGAGGAATCGGGCTTCCCTCATGGATTAATAAGATGGAGAATAGGTAGCAGACTATATCAAATGCAGAAATCTAATAATAATAATAATTATAATAATAATAATAATAATAATAATAATAATAATAATAATAAGAAGAAGAAGAAGAAGAAGAAGAAGAAGAATTTATTTACAGTCATTTTTTCCTCCTTTTACCAAATATATGTGCCCTTTAGAATAGCAATGCTGGCGGGATTTTTCAACAAGCGTAAAATTTTTGATTCATGGAACAAAACAATCTAACCTTGGAAAGCTTAAGGGTAAAAAAAGAAGAAGAAGAAGAAGCACTACTATCTGGAGCAGTGTAGAGGTTACTGCGTTAAACTTGCATATAAATTCACTCATTTTTTTTTAATTTCTGAAAGATGTATGAATATAACCTTGCAACGATGTTGTTAACCAGATTAGTACAAAAATGTGGCAGCTAATAAACCTGAAAATAAAGGACTTTTGAACATAACAATATGATCTTTATATCCGTCTATATTTTTGAGATGAGGTATTATATACACTATTTACATTATTCGGACAATTGTCCTCATCTTTGATACCATATTTATTACAACGTTTCGGCCACTGTACGCTCCGGCCTTCTTCAGGTGGTTGGAATATCGAACTGAGCCCTTTAGTTCGCTCACTGGGGTAGACTGTTCTAATTCCAAGTGCCATGCCTAATGGATGTCAGTTATCAGTTATCTCCTGTTAATTCTCCTCTCCAAGTTCTCCACTGCCTTAAACCGGGTATTGAACTCACACTCACTGGATCTAACTAACGCCTTTGTACACTGTGTACATGTGTCCTTGAGAACATAAAGGGTTCAGTTAAACATTCCTACCACCTGAAGAAGGCCGGAGCGTACAACGCCTGAAACGTTGTAATAAATATGGCGACAAAGATGAGGACAATAGTCCGACTAATGTAAATAGCGTACATAATCTTTGTAATTTAGTATGTTACAAGAAAAAGAAACAATTGAAATTTTAAAAATTCATGACATAAACGTTTTATAAAATTGTTTATGGAAAAGGCACAGGGAAGCTATATTACGAAGCTGAGATGCCAGGTCCGGACTGATAACATTGCAGATTCTTCTTTGCATTTTATTAAGCATTTTTAAATACATAGTAGAAGCTTTAGACTATATATGGTAGTTATATAGACTTTTAAATGCGTAAGAAAAATTGTCTCCCACGAACTAACTTTCGTAGCAACAGACCTAGTAATTAATTCAATATAATCTTTCCAATTTATATCAGCGGAAAACGTTAGACTGAGAAGAGAGTCACTTTCTTCGGGGTTAGCATCAGCCATGTTGGTAAATTTATCAGAGTTAAATATCAGTAGAAAGTAATGCTGTATTACAAACTTGTGTTTTCGTTGACGAAAATAGATGAAGAATTCGTCCCCGATGTCACAATAAACTATGAGCCCAAAATAAAAATTAATCCAGAACGTCCTAATAAAGCCGATATTGATAAAGTTAACAGTCATCGATGGCTACAAGCTTCTGGATTAAAGGCTAAAACGGAAGGTTTTATTCTTGCAGTGAAAAAACCAGAGTCTTTTCACTAGAAACTTTCAGGCGAATATCATACATAAGAGTGTGGATCCAAAATGCAGGCTCTATGACAAATATCAGGAAATCATAGACCATCTAATCTCAAGAAGTTTTAAATGAGTATAAGTTTCAAATGAATATAAAAATTCTCACGACAGAGTCGGGGAATATTCACACTGGACAATGTGCAAACATTTTGGAAAAAATGATAATAAACACTGGTATGAACATCACCCAGCACCAGTTACAGAAATAGAAGACACCCCAATTCCATTAGATTACACCATCTTTACAGACAGGAAAAATGAAGTAACTAGGTCGAAACAAAATTTCAAAAACCGAAAAGAAAATACTTACCTACTAATTGATATGACTCGCCCAAGGGACTGTAACATAGTAAGCAAGGAATTTGAAAAACCACCGAAGTATAAAGACCTGGAATTCGAAATAGAAACAAAGTGGAAATTGAAAACAAGAATAATACCAGTCATAGTAGGTGCTCTTGGAATTATAAAAAAAGGAACATAACACATTGAAACAAATCTCTGAAAATCCCAGCCTGAGAAAAATACAAAAAAAATATCTTGATTAGTACAACCCACACACTAAGATGAACTTTGTCCATAGTTCTTCCTGCAGACTTAGTAGATAGTGTGACCATAGCAGAGATCGAAATAATAATAATAATAATAATAATAAGAAGAAGAATAAGAAGAAGAAGAAGAAGAAGAAGAAGAAGAAGAAGAAGAAGAACCACTATCTGGAGCAGTGTAGAGGTTACTGCGTTAAACTTCCATGTAAATTCAGTAAAGTTTTTTTAATCTCTGAAAACTGAGTGAATATGACCTTGCAGCGATGTTTTTAATCAATTTAGTACAAAAAATGTGGCAGATATTAGGTTGGTGCAAAAATAATGACGTAATAATGTCGTTTTTTGACGTTAAAAATACGTCAAAAAACGACATTATTACGTCATTATTTTTGCACCAACCTAATAATAAACCTGAAAATGAAAGACGTTGTAGCAAAACAATTTAAAACAATATAATCTTTATAATCTGGTAATTTACACGGAAAAGAAACAATTGAAAGCTTAAAATTTTTTTTGACATTTGATATGTTTTTGTTTAATATGAGGATGAATTTTCAATTTAATTTAAATTAAATTTTGTTTTTGGTTTAATTTTGGGCAAAATTTGTTTATTTAATTAAATAAGTTTAAATGAAAAAATTAATTCAGTTTATTTATTTATTTTTAGTATAAAATTAAATTTTTACATTAAACTATCATATTCCTAATTCACATTTTATAAAACATCATTTTGTTTTTTGTTCCTGTTAAAAAATGATCGAACAAACACACCCGTTTTAGAAATAAACATAAACCTATATATAAATAAACATAAAACAATATGCATATATATATATATATATATATATATATATATATATATATATATATATATATATATATATATTGCATATATTGCACATCATCATCATCTCTCTCTCCTATGTGTATGTGTATATCGAACAAACACACCCGTTTTAGAAATAAACATAAACCTATATATAAATAAACATAAAACAATATGCATATATATATATATATATATATATATATATATATATATATATATATATTGCATATATTGCACATCATCATCATCTCTCTCTCCTATGTGTATGTGTATATCGAACAAACACACCCGTTTTAGAAATAAACATAAACCTATATATAAATAAACATAAAACAATATGCATATATATATATATATATATATATATATATATATATTGCATATATTGCACATCATCATCATCTCTCTCTCCTATGTGTATGTGTACACACACACAGAGAAAATACACACACACACACACAAAATACACATACACGCGCGCACACAAACACACACACACATATATATATACATACATACATACATACATACATGAATCAGTAGAGCTATTGTCAAGAAACTAAGAATCACTCGTATAAATTGTCAAGCAAACATAAGCTAAGAAAATATATATTATTTATAGACGTACACCCATAATACATGTATATATACATATATATATATATGTGTGTGTGTGTTTACGTGTGTGTTTACGTGTGTGTGTGAGCGCGCGCGTGTGCATGTGTATTTACTGGGTGATTGAAAAGTAACTCCCTATTTTATGTATGGGGGACTTACCCGTAATATAAAAATTATAGTTATACGGGAGAGTCCATCATACATAAAATAGGTATTAACTTTTCAATCGCCCCGTATATTGCTTAAAACTATTATATATATATATATATATATATATATATATATATATATATATATATATATATATATATATATATATATATATATATATATATATGGTTTTACAGTGGAGTAATATATAGTGGCTGGGATTCCAGTCTAGTTCATTACATTCATGGACGTGCTAATACCCATGGGAAAGGGTATGAATCCATCTCTTTCCCCTTCAGCTTTCGGTAAATAGCGAGACAGATTGATCCCTATAACTTTGGTGGCGAACAGTCCAGGAGAAGGACAACTCTGAATTCAAAATCTGTCGGTGGTTCGTTTGGGGATCTTGTGGCATATTGTGCACCAGTTGTGCAAAAAAGTATGGTTGGTTCTGCCCAAAGCCTTCCCCACCATAATCAAATAGGTACAGGTCGTGTAACTGTTGGTCATATGAACTGAGCTGCCAGACCCTCATTCGTCGAAAACGACGGGAAAGTCCGGTATGTTTGGCTTTAACGAAAATCATATACACACTATCTTGTTAACAGTTAACGACATTATGATCTTGATGCTGAAAGTAAATATTTTCCGGGAAAAAAAATAAATACAATTCCCTTAAATCATCCCCGAAACATTTTTTTGAATGTAGAAAAACTACAGTACTGCTCGCACTATTTTTTTTAATGTTTCTGGTCATAACTATTAAGATGGTGCAAAAATAATGTCGTTTTCTCACACATGTTACTATGTGAGAAAACGACATTATTTTTGCATCAACCTAATATTTAGGTTTACGGCCATATTCCGCGGGAACACCGGTTCTCGTGTGACCACCACGTCTGGTCAGTGCCTAGATGGGTATCTAGTCTTGAATCTGCGGTTGGTGTAATGGATAACGGCTCGGGACTGGAGGTCGGAGAGCAATATTTATTCTGTTATCTACAGAAATGTGGCACAAGGCCGAAAAGGGGGGATTGGGGAAAGGACGGTCTTCTTCTGTCTTAACTATAACTTAGCTAGCCGCAAACACTGACCCAATCGTACAAAACAATATTCCTTACACCAAAACAACACATTCATACGTACCTTTCTTACTACAACCACCATAATACCTCTTTGTTTCTATGAAAATACTAACTAGTCCCAATATTTACAATTCGTTGTCTGTGGGGGGAGGGAATAAAATAACAATTCTAAAACTTAACCCCAAGGAGGTCGGAGAGCCGAATTCCAATTTCAGTCAGGTTCATTATATCCACTTTTGTGCAAATACCCCGGAGAAATGTATAAATCTACCTCTTCTACCCCCAGCTATGGGTTAATTAGCAGGACTTGTATCAGTAAATCATTATTATCTCCAAAAAACCTCTCACAGTTTAAAAATATTTTCTGACTTTCATAAATAATTATTTTTCTTTTGTTGCAACGCTCATAGAATAAAACTAAAATATATATATTTGCAAATTCGCCAAAAGTATTTGATAGGAATAATTTACTTTCTGTCGGACATAAAGTCGGGGATGCGCTTATTATTTCAGTTCGAACATCAGATCTATCCCTCATTTTGTTTTTGGATATTTGTTCGGCGATGTGACCTTTGACCTGAACTCTCTTCCCCGGGGCAGCGAATGAGAAACATAACTTAGTATCAGTAGCTTTCAAGATAAGCAGCTTCACCATTGCTGCATTGCAAGTGCTCATCTAGACATTTTATTTTCTGATTCTTTAACCAGTACTAGGTCTAAGTACCCCTCAAGGTAGAGGATTACTGAATTAAAGTGTTGTATGAACAGGGGAGGGGTAGCACATGTAGATTATAAGTATATGTAGGAAAGATGACGGTTGACTCTAGACTTGAAGAGGTTAAGACTGTAGTGATCGGGGAAGCATCCTCTCGGGAGCCTGTTTCACGAAGTAGCGCTTCTTGGGAAGAAGCTGTCTCAATGGAACTTATTTTATATCAATGGAATACGAAGGAGATGAGGATGATTCATCTCGCTGTACATGGCATGGCGGGTTTTAGCTATGAACGTCAAAAAGGTGGAATTAAGGAATTTAGCTCGTCAGAACATTTGTCTTGGATATAGCGACAGAATATAGGGAAGCTTGCGAAATTTCGTCTCTGGGGATGGAATGGTGTGGTAGAAAATAGCCTGATTTCGCAAAACCAAAGAAGAATCGCATTTGAACAATTACCAGGAAAAGGTTCATGGAAAAAGCAAAGGGAACCTAAGTTACGAAGCAGAGATGTCAGGTTTGGATTGATAATATTGCAGATTCTAATTGTATATTGTCAAGAATCTCTAAATAGACAACAGAAGCTTTAGACTATATGTGACAGTAATAGCCAAAGCATGAACGAATGATAGACTTATAAATGCGTAAGAAAAACCGTCTCGCAGGAAACAATGAACCAACTTTCTTAGCAGCAGATCTTTTAATTCATTCAATATAATCTTCCAACTTCATGCTAGCGGTAAACGGTAGCTGGAGAAGATGCAATGAGTCAGTCTCCTACAGGTTAGCATCAGACATGTTGATGAATTTATCAGAGTTAAATATCAGAAGAAAAAAATGTATTACTTTTTTTGTCGACGAAAATAGATGAAGAATTCGCCGCTGATGTCGCAATAAACTATGAGCCAATAATAATAATAATAACAACAATAAGAAGAAGAAAAAAGACTATCTGTGTAGAGGTTGGTGCTAAAACTTGCAAATGAATTCAATACAGTTTTTTTTTCTTTTAATTTTTGGAAGCTGTATGAATATGGTTGCTTTCTAAGCTTAGCTTAGATGTGGCACAAGGCCGAAATTGTGGCGAACCTAGTAAGCATCGAACTCACACTTTAGTCGTAACTGTTCCAGCGAGACAAGCTTGCTAACCATTACACCACGCCGAGATGCCATGGAAGCTGTATGAATAGGGTTATTTTCCAAGCGTAGCTCAGATGTGGCACAAGGTCGAAAGTAGGAGGCACCCAGTGAGGATCGAACTCACTACTCAGTCGTAATTGTTCTAGCGAGACAAGCTTGCTAACCATTACACCACGCCGAGGTGCCCTACTGATTTTCCAAGCGTAGCTTAGATGTGGCACAAAGACGAAAGTAGGAGGCACCCAGTGAGAATCGAACTCACTATTCAGTCGTAATTGTTCTAGCGAGACAATCTTTCTATTACACCGCCTCAATGTGCCCTAGTGATTTTCCAAGCGTAGCTCGGATGTGACACAATGCCGAAAGTATGGGGCACCCAGTGAGGATCGAACTCACTACTAAGTTGTAACTGTTCTAGCGAGACCACTACACCGCCTTGAGTTGCCCTCGATGGATCGTATATATGTGTTCTACTTGATGTCTGGGGTGAACTTTAAACCAAGATTATATTTTTAAATCTTGTAGAGAGTTCCACAAGCGAGAAGTGTGATAGAAGAAACTGTTAGCATAGAACTTACGGTTACATCTAACCATTTCAACTGTGAATTGATGAGACCTTGCCGCCAATATAGTCAGTCACGCTTAGGCGATCATGTATCATTCAAGGCAGATTTTTTCCCGCATTAGGTTGCCATTTCTTTCTGCGGTAGACCAGTTGCCATCCAAGACTATAGAATCCGGTCTGTCCTGCTATTTATCCATAGCTGGTGGGGGAGAAGAAGAGTCATACCTATCCCAAGGGTATTAGCACGTAAGTGAATGTAATGAATTTGATTAAAATTCGAACTCGGCTCCCCGATTACTCAATCCGAGCTGCTATCCATTACTACACCGTGGAACTTATAAAATCCAGGTAGCATAGCAATGAATTCATCTGAAAGTATTTATAGAAAAGTCACGAGGAATCTACATTACAGCGATGGGAAAGTGACTGTAGCCGAAACGCTAGATCAGGACCATTAATATTGCTGATTCTTCTTTGTATGTTATCAAGAGTCCCTAACTATAGAGTAAAACTACCAGACCATATGTGACAGCAATATTCAAAGCATGGACGAATGGTAGACTTATAGATATCTAAGATAGATTTTGGAAAAAAAAAAGTGTCTAGCACGAAACAATGAACCAACTTTCTTAGCAGCAAACCTAGAAATGGATTCAATATTGGCTTATCACTTAATGTCAGCCGAGAATGTTAGCCCGAGGAGGCACAACGATTTACTGCATGTAAGTTATTTGAAGGGTTCAAACTCAGTGTATTCATGGCTGCATTCATAGAGTACCTTAGACCGAAAGGGAGACGCTCTAGAAACTGCGTACAGGAGTAGCATGCGAAGTGTCGCACTTTGACAGGTGTTCATTTTTGTGACTCTCCATTTCTATCTTCACTTATTCTAATGTGACCTTAGATTAACTTCGTCTTTTCTCGTTATATTTGAAGACATTCCTTTAATTTGTTTATTTCAAACTTAACGATGCAGGTATCCTTACCATCCCACTTTGCTCCAGGTCACTTTAACATGGTGCTGGTGGTATCAAGTACATTATTATTTATGAAATACTTTCGTTTTTTTTTTTTTTTTTTTATTATTCATTTATTTATTCTGTAATGTTTTGCTTTTCCTGTTTATTCTCGCTTGAAAAATTTCATTTTCTTTTTTTTCTTTTTCTTTTTCTTTTATCCTCTTTTTATGCTTCCAATTTGATTTGATTGTGCAAATGTGCGAGAAGAGATGACAAGCGTCGTACCGCACGTTTGATACAATGTCCGGAGACGAGGGCAATAGAATTAGACCTACAGATCCTGTTCGCGCCGGGGACCACCATGCGTGAACGATAGGGAAGGGGAAGGTTGAAATGAAACCGCCATTTTTGAGACTGGTGATTTTTTTTCTCTGGATTTTACCAACATAAAAACGTACGTTAAAGTATTATTATTAGTAGTAGTTGTATCAGTAGTAGTAGTAGTAGTAGTAATAATAATAATAATAATAATAATAATAATAATAATAAATTATATACTAATATTTCACTGTGTCCATTTATCATGTATAGATTTATTTTTTCATTTTTTTCCGTTAGTTTTCTAATTTTTCTCCTTGTTCGCTCTTTTCGTTACTTTCTTTGTTTTTGTCTTTTCTTTCTTTCTTTCTTTCTTTCTTTCTTTCTTTCTTTCACCGGCTTTCATTTTGTAATTTATTTTATCTTTCTTTCTTTCTCCAGTTTTTGATTTTGTATCTTTTTTTCTTTCTTTCTTTCTTTCTTTCTTTCTTTCTTTCTTTCTTTCTTTCTTTCTCCAGTTTTTCATTTTGTTTGTTTGTTTGTTTGTTTGTTTGTTTCTTTCTTTCTTTCTTTCTTTAGTTTTTCATTTGATATCTTTCTTCAGTTATCTTCTTTCTTTTTCTTTCTTTCTTTCTTTCTTTCTTTCTTTCTTTCTTTCTTTCTTTCTTTCTTTCACCGGCTTTCATTTTGTAATTTATTTTATCTTTCTTTCTTTCTCCAGTTTTTGATTTTGTATCTTTCTTTCTTTCTTTCTTTCTTTCTTTTTTTCTTTCTTTCTTTCTTTCTTTCTTTCTTTCTTTCTTTCTTTCTCCAGTTTTTCATTTTGTTTGTTTGTTTGTTTGTTTCTTTCTTTCTTTCTTTCTTTCTTTCTTTCTTTCTTTCTTTAGTTTTTCATTTGATATCTTTCTTCAGTTATCTTCTTTCTTTTTCTTTCTTTCTTTCTTTACACCATATATCTACATGTGAATTGAATTCTATTGTCGGCTCGTTGACACTCATTACTAGCATATAATCTTTGCCCAGTGTACTATTGCAAAGTGTTGATATATCCACTGAATAGAAATATCAAATCTTCCTAACGCTTCTGACCAAAATATTCAATCAAAAGTAAAATAATGGCGGCCATACTCTCTCCGTGTTGATCAATGGCATGTTTACATAACATTTGTTTATATGTAGGATTCCCAAAATGCCCCCCCCAAACCTTGGGACGGCGGAAAAATCCAGGGTTGATGCTGAGGCAAAATGGCTGGTATGGGAGTTGGTAGAAATAAGAGTTGGTGACGATGGCGGCGGGATGGTATTGAAATTAAGTAATCATCCGTGAAATATTCGACTATTTCAATATTGATTATGGTCGTAATCATTACTTTTTTTTACGGCTACTGTTTGAGAAAATAAGGGAGACAGTCATAAGGGAAGGGTTCAATAAGCATTTGAGTTTTTTGTTTGCTAGTGTCGAGAAGAATTATTTATTTCGAACAGATGACAGGGAGCAATTGATTCATGCCTTTAACAAAGTCATAAATTCAAAGTGCGAATAAAAAGTCCCAAACAAGTTCGTAGATAGATAAATATAGGTACCTCCACTATTTCGGCATAAATTTTCTATATTGAAGTTTAAAATGAATTTTTTACAACGAAAAAACATACTTGAAGATTTCATTTTAGCTTTAATTGAAAGTTTAATGATTAAATTTACGATTTCTATTAATTAAACAATTCTGGTGTATTTCAGATAGAAACTATATACATTTGATTGTCAAATTTAATTTTAAATTTTTAAATTTTCTTAAAAACGGCCATTTTCTTAATTTTAAGAAATTTGTAAACAAACACAAATTTATCGATTTTTAAAATATTTAAAAAAATTTCTGACACGTTATTTTAGTAAAATTAAAAAATTTAAAGTTAAAGTAATCTGATTTGAAAGAAATCTTTCTTACTTATAGCGTAAAAAAATAATATACAACCAATTATTAACGATCGATCCTGTCAATCTGACCCACCTATTGATGGATTGTTGAATGACGAGGCGATGACAGCTACTACGGATTACCATCAATGACATAATTTTTAAAAGTCTGAGTTACAAAAAAAAAAAATATTCTATTTGAGTATGACCCACACTAATGGAAATACAATACATAAAATAAAATTATTTAGTGAAATAGTAAATGAAAAAAAGAAAAATTACTTTAAAATTTAAAGTTTACACTTTTAAAGTTGAACGGAAAATAAGAAATGTTGAAAAGGCCGCGTAAAGGGACAAAACCCTTAAATCACGTGATCTTGTAATAATACTGGCAATTTCAGTATATCATACATGGAAATAAGGAATGTATTAAGTAAAAAAATACAACATAAAAAATTATTTTTAAAAAAAGTAGCTCAACTAAATTTATTAAACTTAGCAATTTTGGATTCGTAAATTTTTTTTCTACTTAATTACTACATAATATCGAGGAACCCTCCTAATACGGAGCTTTACACGATGTTAAACTATTATAAATTATTATAATTAAAAATTTTTAAAAAACGAAAAAATTATTGTAAAAATTAATTATTTATCAGAAAAAAATTATTTCTTCAGACAATAATGTCCTTAATATTACTTATTTACAAAAGCAATTAAAAACTTTTCTAATTAAGTAATATCATTGTTTTATTGGATTCATTATTTTTCAATTCAGACAAGATTTTCAGTTAAATAGCGCAAATTTGAAAAAAAAAAGTAGGTTATTTATCATCTCCAAAGACTCCTCCTTTTAACAAAAAAAAAAAATTGAGGATCCGAAAAGGTTTCGGGCGAAATTTCATGAAATTAAATAAGTGAGGGGTAACATATTTAAAAAAAAATATTTTTCACCAAAAATTTCTAAAAACAAAATATTTCAAAAATAATTTCATTTATTTGTGAATAAGTCCTGAAAATTTCATTAAAATTGGACAATTACTTTAATTTTACAAGAATTTCCAAATCAATGTGTTTTCAACGGGAAAAAAGCGCAAAAAAAAACTATGTTATTTTAACGTTCCCGCGATGACGTAAACAAAAGAAGATTTTAACCGAAATTTCGAACGTGTTAGAAAATATTAAAAAATTTCAAAAAATAATTAAAAAATACTTTTTTCTTTCATCTTAATAATAACATAAACATTTTGACGATAATACTTTATTTTCTTTAATTTTGTGGCATTTTTCATTTACGCTATGCTGTTTTTCTGCGAAAACAGTGGACATGCCTAGATAAATAGATAGATATGAACAGACTGAGATAGATATGAACAGACTGATAGATAGATAGATAGATAGATAGATAGATAGATAGATAGATAGATAGATAGATAGATAGATATGAACAGACTGAGATAGATATGAAAAGACTGATAGATAGATAGATAGATAGATAGATAGATAGATATGAACAGTCTGCGACAGATAAAGAGATAGGTATGAACAGTCTGAGATAGATAGATAGATAGATAGATAGATAGATAGATAGATAGATAGATAGATAGATAGACAGACAGACAGACAGACTTACTGACTGACTATGTGAAATAAGCAGATTAGCGACAACAGTGGAAACAGAAAATTAAACCTGAAATTCAACCAAAGTGATTGCTTAAAAAGTTCGTACGGCTTTATTTATTTATTCTTAATTTAACTTAGGAACCTTGCACTTGTGTAAATTTGAGCTTACTCGAGTGTTCAGAACACGTTAATTTCTTTTTACTAGAGGTCTTTTTAAGCTAAACTAGGTCTGTCATATCGGTTTTTGATGCTAATTCTCTAATAATTTCAGCATTTTTGATTAAATCCCTGGAACACTAACCATCAATTAAAGTTAAATCACTACTAACCATGGGTATATCATACCCGATTTTGAAAATATCAAAAAAAAAAAAAAATAAATAAATAAAATAAAAAATAAAAACAATGAAAAAAGTTAAATATAATCTTTATTTGAAATATTTTACATGCAGGCAATTCAAACTTTGTACTTTGAGCTAACATTAATAGGAATTGAAAAACACATTATTTAGGTAAGAAAATCAGGTACTGAAAATTGTAATTAAAAATAGGAAAATTTGCGCTGGGTACTATATACCCATGGTTAGTGTTCTAGGGTAAAAAAATAAACGCTTTCTCCGCCTGCAACACGATGCGCACACAACTGAAAAATTTCAGTCTCAGTACGAGTGGCCCAGGCTACTTGGAAGATTTTATTGAGTTAATATCTCTAGAAAAGCTGTCAGCTAAGGCCACAGAACACATCGTCCTGCTATTTAACCCATAGCTGGGAGGGAGAATAGATGAGATGGAATGATACTTTTCCAAAGGGGATTTAATAAGTGAATGCATCGAACTCATGTGGAATTCGAACTCGGCTCTACGATTTCTTATTCCGAGTCGCAGTCAATTACACCCGCCAGCACACGTAGTCTTAATTATATCATTATTAATAATGTTTGTCCCAATAAATAGGATAATCCTTGAAGCGTACCACAAGATAAAGCGTTAAGGCTGTCTTTTCATGGTGTCAGGTTACGTGGGTGGCAGGTGAGAAGTTATCAGGGGAATTGTCAGATGACGACAAATAAATGAACCGTATATATATTTGGACGTCACACAAAGACCCCTAGCTAAGCTTTACACCTCCTCACATCACCATGCTATCTCTTTGTATCTCTGTATCTCTCTCTCTCTCTCTCACACACACACATACACACGCACCGCACACACACACGCACATAGGAAAAAAACTGACCAACTTTTCTTTCCCTACAACTATATTTCCACTGGTTTTTAGCAAAGACTCATATATATATATATATATATATATATATATATATATATATATATATATATATATATATATATATATGTGTGTGTGTGTGTGTGAAAATATATAGAAAATAGGAAAGAACTGCTTAGGTAAATAATCCAAAGTTCTTTAATATTTTTGTTATTATTTTGAAAAAATAGTGCTCGATACAAAAGTAGGGCATAAATATAATTATTTATTTAAAAATATGGCGTGTTGGAATCATATTTTTAAATAAATAATTATATGTATGCTCCACTTTTTTAAATAAATAAATATAAATATATATATATATATATATATATATATATATATATATATATATATATATATATATATATATATATATATATATATATATGGGCTTTCCATTTGTTGCATAGAAATTGATAGTTTCGATATTTGATATGTTTTTCATGTTATTTCACAATTTATTATTAATATTATTATTATTATTATTATTATTATTATTATTAATAATAATAATAATAATAATTTAAATGAATTCTCCTCAAACAAGGCGATAATGCTATTAAGATGCAAGGGGCTACTGGGAGTGAAAGAGAATGAGAAGACTTTAAAAGGAACCTGAAACCCAAATCGTAAACAGGAAACAAGGGATAACCCTCTACTCCTGTTCAAAAGACCGGGGAGAAGAGTGAACCTATCTTCCACTTTCATTTTCATAGTCTTATCTCTAAACTTATATAAATAATTTCTCGCTTCCTCGGACGAAGATTTTAAAGTGTTTCCCGAATTTCCATCAACACGATCCAAAGGGTAGTACCACTAGAACAAACATACGTACATATATCAACAAGACCGTTGTCAAATGATGAAAACACCATTTATTTGACTCCATTTATATATATATATATATATATATATATATATATATATATATATATATATATATATATATATATATATATATATATATATATAATGCCAGTTCACTTACACTTGCATTTCAAATAGATGAGGTAATTGGGATAAAAGGTGTGAGTATTTTATTTTATTTTATTTTATTTTTTGTAATTTTAAAAAATAATTTTCTGTATAAAAACGTTTTGTTCTAGAATGTTCACGGCCTAACTTTAAAGAAGCGATGGATTTTCTTGTAGGTTTAATTTTTATTAAACCTACAAGAAAATCCATTGCTGATGAATCAGAATGCTGCGATTGGAATAAGGATGCCTCGGGTTGATTTATCTTAGAAAAAATAATGGTCCTAGCTCGTCTATTTGAAACTCGAAAGTAATTCAGCGGTGCCTGTTAATAACATAAATATCATATTATACAGTGATAATTTTTGATCACTATCCAGTTAATAATATGTCAAGTTATAGACTTATTGATCCGTCCTAGTAAGAATGTATTATTTATCAATTTAGAAAAATAACGATAAAAATAATAGCTTCTGTAGCGAAGCCATCATTCTTGTCGCCATTTTCAGCATCCTTACATTTTTACAATTTACTTATTGTGTCTTCCTTCTCTGTCTTCAATTTTTTATTTAGGTGTGATTATGCCCTGTATAATTCAGTCGTCAATTAACACAGGAAACATTGAATGGAACAAGCGGACATTGCTTTTTAGAAATATAATCTAATGATAAATGAACTGAACGCTTAAGAAAATCGACAATTAGAAAGAAAAAAAATATTTCAATTTATTTGAGGTTAGTTTATAATTTGGATTCCAACTGTGATTGGATTCAATAGAAATACATTACCTCCATGTTGAAAGTAGAGTTTTAACTGAGATAATTCTTCTTCATGTACCGTGTCCCCACAGGAGGTAGGCGATCATGGCTCTCTACAATTTTCTGTCATTTGTAGCTCTTAATAATTTTTTTTTCTTTTTTGTTATTTCTTCCAAACCCTATTCCGTCATCCATTTAGTCAAGCTCACTTATGCGTTGTTTTCCTCTGTCCCTCTTTCCTTCAATCTGTCCTGTGAGTTTCAGATTTTCCGAGCCCCTTTCCTCATTATGTACGCTAGAAATTTCAGTTGTCTCTTCTTGATGTTATGTATCAGTTTCCTTTTTGTGTGCATTTTCTCTAGAACCTAGTCATTGCTAACATTTTTGGTCGATGGAAATCACCCTACTGTGTAACTATATTTCTGTTGCTTCAAGTATCTTCCTCATCTTTGAGGAGATTGCCCAGCATTCTCAGCCATATAGGAAGAATGATATTACATAACAGTGCAATACTCTCTTCATTGTTTCTAACGAAAGTTTCCTGTTTCTTAATAGTTTGTTTCGCTTTGAAAAGGCATTTTCGTTATGCCATTTCATCTTCGGATTTCAGTATCGCACTTTCCGTCCTCTGTTATTAGGTTGATGCAAAAATAATGACGTAACAATGTCGTTTTTTGACGTATTTTTTAACGTCGAAAAACGACATTATTACGTCATTATTTTTGCACCAACCTAATAAAAACAATTCCCAAATATTTAAAGTTTCCTAATTGTAATTTGCATTTTGGGCTCATCCTTCTGCTAACAGCTATGCACTGTCTTCTTGCAGTTGATGTTTCAAATTGTCCAAATAACTGTCACGTGTTTATGTGTCGCTTTATCCTCAACTAAACCCAGAAGATTTTCTTGGATTAATTTTAGCCAACTTTAGCAGACATCTTCTTGTCGTATCTCTTTGGGGCGTAAGCGATCATGGCTCGCCACAATTTCATTGTCCTATGTAGCACTTAAAAAATTTTGTCTTTTTTTTTTCTCTCTCCTAAAACTTGTTCTGCCATCCATATACTGAATCTTGCTAGGCAAATTATCCGTTGTTTTCCTCCGTCCGACTTGTCTTTAACATGTCCTTTGAACGTCAAATTTTCTAAGCCTTCTTTCCTCATCATGTTCCCTAGAAATGTCAACTGTCTATTCCTAATGCTAGGTTTAAGTGTCCTTTTTGCTTTCATTTTTCCAAAGCCTTATCGTTGCTCACATGTTCGGTCCACGGTATTCTCAGCAGCCTTCTGTGGATCCACATGTCTGTTGATTCAAGTCTCTTCTTCATCTGTGAGGAGATTGTCCAGCATTCAGTGCCATATAACAAAAATGGTATTAAGTAAGAGTTCACATTATTTACATTGTTCGATCTGTTGTCGTCATCTTTATTGCTATATTCACAACGTTTCGACCGTTGTACGCTCCGGCTTTCGTCAGGTGATTGGAATTTCAAAATGAACCCTTCATTTTGTCCACCCGGGTAGAACGTTCTAGTTCCCCGTGCTATGCTTTTTCTAGATGGCTCAGTTATCTCCCTTTAACTCAACTTTCCAAGTTTTTTTTTTTTTTTTTTCATTACTGCAGTAGTCAGGTATTGAACACATAACTCTTTGAGTCAAGTCTTGTGAAGCGTTGGTTGGCTTCGGTGACTTGAGCCAAAGAGTCGTGAGTTCAATACTTGGTTACTATTACTGGCGGTATATAGATAACATTAACATATTATTTTCTTGTAATAATTTTATTTTCTCAAGATGGCTGTCAGTTTTAACTGATGCAGGCCATTGATTGAACTGCTGATATTATATAAAGACTTTTTACGCTTACGCGTGGCACATTGAAATAGCACTTTGGAATAGCGAAAATGCCTTCCAAAAGTTAAGCAATGCATTAAGAAGCAGAAGAATCTCTTTAGAAACAAAGAAAAGAGTATTAAACTGTTATATATAATATCAGTCCTCCTCTATGGCATTGAATTTTGGACAATCTCCTCGCAGATGAAGAAGAGACTGAAATTTGGTTCTACAGAAGGATGCTGAGAATACCATGTGAGCAATAAGGAAGTTTTAAGAAAAAACGGGAACAAAACGGACACATTAAGGATTAAAGAGACAATTGAAATTTTTAGGACACATAATGAAGAAAGAGGGCCTAGAGAATCTGACACTCACGAGAGAGAGGAAAGCATCGAATAACTTACCTACCTGGTAGAACAGTATTTGGGAGAGATAACGAAAAGACAAACCATACTAAGAGCCACAAACGATAGCATGTTGTGGACAGCCATGATCGCCCACATCTTGAAGGGACACGGCGCATAGAAGAAGAAGAAGAAGAAGAAGAAGAAGAAGAATTATAATTATAATAATTATAATTATAATAATAATAATTATAATAATAATAATAATTTGCGGGCGAAAACTAGTTTGCATAAATTCCGATGTTTATGCAGCAACAGGAGAACTAAATTGTAGACTATTTTCGGGATGCTATTAAATTAGAATATTACTATTACAGAAACGCAACACTGACTTAATGTTTAATGCATTAAGAAGATGGAAATGAAGATCTAAAATGGCGCATGATGCTGTCCATGTGATAGAAAATCGTAATTACGCAAATATAAAGTCTATTATTTTCCTTTCTTTTATCATTTTCCTTTTTCTCTCTCCTTCTTTTTCTTCGTCTTTAGTGTTTCTAGTCGCCTGTCGTATTTATTTTGTGTGCGTCTAACACTTACTCTATGTCTCCTCAGCCGAAAATACGCCCACTACTCGTTCATTTATGACTGGCACAATGTCAATACATACTTATATTACTTAACAGGTTATTTACGAATTTGTTTGTTGATATAAGCAGGCAAACGGTTCGTTCTCAAAAGTTATCTCCTGGGCCGTCGCTTAGACTCTACTCCTTGGCGGTAAATGAATACAAACACACACGCACAAACAAACACGCATACACACACACATACACACGTATATATATATATATTTATATATACATATATATATATATGTGTGCGTGTGTGTGTGCGTGTGTGTGTGCACGTGCTATCCAAATACATGAAAATATGTATAATCCTACGCCATACGAACATGCCCATGCTGACATACTCTGGCGAAAGCTTAAATTACAACGAGACTGATTCTGACCTGGATACATGTAGAGTAATTGGCTATAGTTAAATGTAATTGGTAGAAATGCCCAACAAACAGAATTAACGAAGTTTGCAATAAACAATAACACTAGGCATAAAAAACCGATCAAAAATGAAATCAATCAAGCAATATATGCAAGATAAAAGTAGGTAAAGCAACAGTGATACGGTAAAAAAAAAGTTTACAAACTAAGAATAGTGTTAACACACAGAAGGGGATACAAACAAGCGATCGCAGAGTTCTGACTTCAAGAGAAGAAAGGACAGAAATATGTCGGATGAGACTAAAAACATGGGCTATCTTACTGGTTAGGAAGAAATTCCTGCATCGATCTCTATGTTTTGTCTATAAATTTAGGGAGGAGGATGTTTTTGCAGTCTTTCCATGTGTTGTAGGTTTTCTGATAATATGGCATTGGCCATCTTGTGACACTGCAACACGCACGCCATTGCATCATCTGTGTTTTAGATGGCGATTTTTCTTACTGAGAATTGGGATGAAAGATCCCAGTGCAAACAAGTGCTATGCCAGAGATACGCACACGAGCTGCTTTTGTTCAGCTAGAGCAGTTTTAGCAGCATTTTCTAGAATTGCAGCGTATTCCAAGTAATGGCTAAGGAATAACAAAACAAGACGTTGCAGATAAATCGTGTATTGAACAGTAAACACAACAGAAGAGTGTTACACTACGTGGGAGTGTGTATCTGTTGACCAGCGTTCAAACTATATCACCGTTAATATTTAACAGCTCCCCCTACGAGGGATATATGTGGCACAAGGCCGAGTTTAACATGGGTCATCCGAACCCGTAGGCTGCGGCAAAAAAATCGCCGTAAAATCCAAATAAACGGGTTCGGGACGGTCTACTTCCATGGACAAAACTTTGCCCTTCGGCACAGCCTCATCCGGGTTCCTCTTTGCCAAAAGCAGAGAGTTCGACAGGAGCTGCGAACAGCCTCAGTTGAACAGTCTATATCACCGTTATATTTAACGCCCCCCCTCCACGTGGGTCGTATGTAGCACAAAGCTGAGTTTATCGTGGCTTCTCCGAGACCGTAGGTTCGGCCAAAAATATTCCCTTTGAACCCGTATAAACGGGTTCAGGGCCTATCTACCTCCCCAGTCGAAACTTCGCCCTTCGTCAAAGACTCGTCCGAGTTCCTCTCTGCCTTGAGCAGAGAGTTCGACAGTAATGAACAGTTTCGAGCATTGTTATATTTAACGCCCACCCGCACGTGGGTTGTATGTGGCATAAGTCGGAGTTTATCGTGGGTTCTCCGAGCCCGTAGGCCAAAAATATTATCGGGGGTTCTCCGAGCCCGTCGGCCAAAAAATATTCCCTTGGAACCCACATAAACGAGTTCAGAGCCTGTCTACCTCCTCGGACGAAACTTTGCCCTTCGGCAAAGCCTTGTCCGGGAATAACATGTAGTGAGTTTAATTTTAAGACATGCCCAAATGGGACTCATGGCAGGTAAGGGTTAAGGCCAGAAAAGGCAGATCATGTCAACACAGACCAGTGATAATCACTTATTTGCAGCAGAACTCAAGGCATAAAGAAAAATGGGGACACCTACCTCTGATCAGGTTCTAGGAACATTCGCTGTAAACATTTTTGTCGTAGGAAAACTCGCCTCAGGAATTTTCGTCGTAGAATAATTTGCCGTATAGGATTTTTGCCATAAGACAATTTCGCTGTATACGGCGAAGGTTCCTACGACGAAAATTCCTGAGGCCAGTTTTCCTACGGCAAAAATGTTTACGGCGAAATTTCCGGATACGCTCTGAACAGATTGCCACTTAGATAACAACGGCGCCATTTCTGCCGTCAGTGATATCGTAAGGGAATCTTCTAGAACAATGCTAGCAACCTTAGACATTTATATTAGCATTGACAAGATTCTTTTCTTTCTATGTGCCGTGTCCTTCCAGGACGTAGGTGATCATGGCTCTCCACCTCCCTCTATCCCTTGCAGCTCTCAACAAGACCACATTCTATCATCTACTTGCTTAAGGCCGCAAGGTATGTAATGCGTTTTTTTTCCTTTGTCTCTCTTTCCTTATATTCGACCCGTGAGTATCAGATTCTCCAAGCCTTCCTTCCTTATTATGTGTCCCAGGAACTTTAGCTGCCTCTTCCTGATGTTAAGTATAAGTCTTCTCCTTGTTTGCATCCCCCCCCTAAGACGTTATCGTTGCTCACACACTCGGTCCATGATGTCTTTAGCGCCCTTCCGTAGAACCACATCTCCGTCGTCTCCAGTCACTTCTTGATCTTTGAGGAAATCGTCCAACATTCGCTACAGACATAATAAATAACATATACAACATGTATTAACTCCTTCCTCCCACTTGGACGAGATGTGACACAAGGTCTTTTTTAGGTGGGGTCCCGAGCGCGTACGCCCGGTATAAGGACAAAAATTGATCTCAGCCCCGGCAACCGTCGGTTGCGCTGGCCTCGGTGCGAGCACCTATTCCTCCCTCTGGTGCAATAGGAGGGCGCGGCCTCGGGCAACTGTTCCCCAGGGCTGGACACCTCTCAGTATAATTTTCTCAGTTGCCTCTCTGTCCTTTGACAGAGAAGCCCCTGAGTGCAATCTGCCCAAAGACAGAGACCCAACTGAGAGATGATAAGCCTGCTTTAGGTATACCTCCCAGGAGGAATTTTTGACATATACAACAGTAGCGATATACCAGAAAACCTAAGTAGCACCATATTCATAGCACTAGCGAAAAGCCAGGTGCAAATGTAAACTCCATAGAATAAACAGTCTAATGAGCCATTTAACAAAACTTATCCGAATCTGAACGTAGCTGAATCAGACCGGAAGTAGGATAAGAATAGTTCCGGTTCTTTTAAGACACTAACACAAGGAATACGATATTTATGCTGTGGATGTTAAAGAGCAATACATTTGTAAAAGGATGTATAGCCATGTTTTAAAGATTAATCAAAAGCGCTTGACACAGTATCTGGGAAGTGTTTTAACAGAAGGCGGGAAAAGCCAACAAGGCAACCCGAATTGCTATAGCGAAATATGGCTTCCAGAAGCTAAGAAAAGTATTAAGGGACAAAAAATATCGTTAGAAACAAGGAAAAGAGCTGAACTGTTATGTCGTATCAATCCTCCTATATGACAGTGAATCCCCTCACAGATGAAGAAGGCTGGATGTCTGGGTGGTGCAATTTCTAACGGCACGGAATTAAAACTGGAGAGCTCAGTTTCAATTCCAGTTGGGTACGGCATTTTCACTTACGCGCAAATAACCTTGGGAAAGTTATGAATCCACCCCTTCTCCACCAGTTATAATGTTTATATTGATTACACATTAACATTTAGGTTAATTTGTTGCACTTGTATCAGTAAATATTTATTATCCTCAAAAAATTATTAAATATTTAAATCTAATATTTTTTCTGTCTTTAAATAACTTGTAAAAAGGTTGATAAAAAGGTAAAAAAAAAAAACCCCAAATCAATAAGAATCTGTAATCCAGCTATATCTTTTGTACTTTTAATCTTGAGTAAATTCAAACAGTCATTTATGTTACAGTTATTTCTGTTGGCTACTAATGAGTACAACTGTCTATGACGGCTAGCTAATCCCTGTTGCAAACGCCTGCTCAGGCACACTTGTACTTCTTCAATCAGTTTAATCAATGCCAGTATGTTTCAAACTCTCGATCTCGATTACCTGTGATTTCGTGTTAGTGCAACCATCGATGGATTTCGAATATTTCAAATATAAATCAAGTATCCAAAAGAAATATTTAAAAAAATAAATTAAATTCAAAAATAAAATTTCAGCGTTCCCTCTCCTTCATGTGAATGTGTAATCAATGTAAACATCTCTTTAACCCGATGAACTCCCAAAGGACGAAACCTGTCTCCCAAAATCTTTTCCCACTTTGACATAGACTTGTCTAAAATTGTTCTTGTTATATTAAAAAATTATCTATCGGTTTCCCATATATATATATATATATATATATATATATATATATATAAGGGGGTTGTGGTGAAATAACTTATTACATGGAACCTTAAAGGGGTCTGTTTTTATTCAAACATATCTGCTCTGAACTTACATTGAGCTCTCTGGATATCATCCTCCTTGGGTCTACCCATACGGATTACCTAGTTTTGCATAAACTTAACTATATATATATATATATATATATATATATATATATATATATATATATATATATGTGTGTGTGTGTGTGTGTATGTGTGTGTATGTGTGTATGTGTGTGTGTGTGTGTGTGCATGTAATTCATTTAAGCTCAAGATTTGTCACAATTATGTCTAAAAAAACAGAAGACAATGCAAAACAAAATAATAACCTAAAAGTTGAAGGAAGAATTTACTCTATTACCTGCAATCATTGCTACAGGAAATACACAGGAGAAACCTCAATTTAAATAAACGATTATATTGACACAAAAAGGATATTTTACAAAACAGCACACTAAATGCATTAATTGCCTATCGTAACGAGATTGACCACCATTTTTATTTGACCAATGCTATTCTAATTAAAAGAGAAAGCAATTTACTAAAATGAAAAATGTATAATAATATGTTTTAATCACTAGATCATCCACAGTAAATTTACGTCCAGGTTCTTACAACGTTTCACTATTGTTGGCAGATCGTTTATTATCCCAATGTAGGAATATTTAATAAAAAAAAAAAGGTCATAGAACCATATACAAAAAAGTAAAGAGGGAGCTAAATAAAATTGGCAAAATTATATGCCCAAAATATATATTGATTACTTTTTAAAATTTAAATTTAAAATTCTCAGCGTCCCTCTTTCCTACGTGCGCATGTGCAGTCGCATCAACGTAAATATAAATTCAACCCGATAAAGTCTTAAAGCATGAAACATGTCAAACAAAATGTTTTGAAGTTTCTCATATTTCTTTCCTCTAAAATATATGTATATGTGTATGCTTAGAATATTGCTGCCACATATGGTACGGTGCCTTTGCCATTTACCTTGAATTCCTTGATAAAATTCCAAAAAAGAATCAGCAATATTATCGGTCCTTATCTGGCGGCTCAGCTTCAGTTACTTTTCAACCGCCATAATTTCATGGTAATTGTTCGGATGTACTCTTCGCTAGGGTACCTAGACTTCATGAATTTAAGCTCAGTAGTTGACTGACAATGAGGTCTCATCAATTTACAGTTAAGCTGGCTAGATATGACCGTAAGTTTTATGCTAACAGTTTCTTTTCTCGCATTTCCCGTTTGTGGAGCTCCCTTCCGGCTCCATGCTTTCCAGCCAACTTTAATCTGCAAAAATTTAAATGCAATGTCAATCGCTATCTACTGTCCTCATGGTTACTCTTTCCTCTTCCCGCTCATTATTAATGTTTCTGTTCCTAATTCTTCCACACCCTGTAACCCCTTGTGTCTTTCTTCTCTCGCACTTGTCGATTATAGAACTCTTTCTTCCAGCTGTTACCATCCAGGTAAATTTGATCTTCAAAAATGTCAATGCAATATCAATCATTATCTTTTGTCTTCTTGCTCCATGTTCTTTTATTTCTCTCTTTTTTTCCTTTCAAACTCAGTAACCCTTTTGCATCTTAGCGAATTCATTGCTTTACTTGGAGTGAAATGATTATATATATATATATATATATATATATATAAGAGATTATAATAAAAACATTTTGAAATCGCTACACAAAAGCTTTCATGTTTCAATATTATGATAGTATTTCTTCAGGCGATGGTAAGGAATCAACAGTTACTTACCATCGCCTGAAGAAATACAACCTTAATATTGAAACATGAAAGCTTTTGTGTAGCGATTTCAAAATGTCTTCATTATAATCTCTTATAATAAAAATATAATAATAATATATTGGTCTACTTTGTATTGAGGACTTTTTTAAAAGTAGATGCTACGAATAGTGGATTTTTACTTCGTCTGTTCTTTCTCTCATTTGTATATATATATATATATATATATATATATATATATATATATATATACAAGTATAGGATTAGTGTATACGGAATAAATTCCAATAACCAAAAATTACTATTCTTAAGAAAGTACTCAATACAGAGTAGTTAAATATAATTTATTCGAAAATTACAACATAAATAAGTTATAAAATCACTACAAAAATAGTCATTTTGTTTCATCACTTCTGGTGTCTTATCAAGTGATGGTGTTGAATTCTACAATCAACACCATCACTTGCTATATATATATATATATATATATATATATATATATATATATATATATATATATATATATATATATGCGTGTGTGTGTGTATTTATTTTTCGTGGAATTTGCTGAGGTGTATTCCCACATTTCTGAGGATGAAATTAATATCTAGAACTGTAGAAAATCAGTCCTAATCCACGAAATGAACAGGAAAAAATATACATCTTTGTCGAGATTACCTGTTTGCACCTATGTAACAACTTATAATAAATAACTATTGCTCTACTTTTGGTATTGAGCCCTCTTTTAAATTAATGTTATAAACGTTTGAATTGATATTCTTTTCGTTCTCAGGATTTTGGGATATATATATATATATATATATATATATATATATATATATATATATATATAGTTAAATTCCCAGATCAATTCTGTGGACAAGACAGATTGGTATAAAATGACAATTGGAAAAAATCTTAGATTTTTCCGACTTTTTCAAGGCAAAAATGAAATCAAAATGTTTTTGTTGTTATAGTTACATTAAAAAATACAAATTTAAAAAGATAGATTTTTTCCAATTGTCATTTTATACCATATATATATATATATATATATATATATATATATATATATATATATGGTTGTATAGATGTGAGCTTGTGACCCTGACGATCGCTAAAGCGTGAAACCCAGGGTCACAAACTCACATCTATCCAACCATATATGTTAGCTCTATCTCTGATATTGAGCGCTTTCTAATAAGTACCGCGCATATAATATATAAATAATTATACATATATATATATATTTATTGATATTTATATACACACACTTTTCACACACACACACACACACACACACACACACACACACACACACACACACACATATATATATATATATAACGATAGAAACACCTGACAAAACGTCGTAATTATAGTAACCAAAAAGAGGGTGTTAGTCTGAGTAGATTGATGTAAATGTGTAAGTTAAATTACAAATATAATGTTCTCCATCATGACAGATTAAAACGTGTTTTGCTAATTTCAAAAAGGTGATGATTATTTTAATATCTACGTAGTTAGTTTAGTTCTCATTTTATGAGTTGACTGTTTTAACTGATGTTAGCCGCACCTCGTTACAGTTGGTAACTAGTACAGCACTTTCAAATACTGCCAAGTCAATTGTAATTGTCTTTTCTGTTATTTTTATCATCATCCTAGTCATGCCTCCAATCAATTCCGGAAGTGAAACGAAGACGCAATAAGTAGTCCATAAGTAAATTAGAACATCTGAAAAAAAAAACTATTGCTTGATTAATTGATTTTTTATGGCTTATCTACCCTTTACAGGTTATTTAAAGCCATAAATAATCTTTAGATTGTTAAAAAAAAACATTTTTGTTTGGCGATGATAATTATGTTTTTGATACAAGTCTTACTAATTAACTCATAGCTAGGGGGAGAAGAGGTGGATTTATACTTTTCCCAAGGGTATTTGCGCGCAAATGAATATAACTAACCAGACTGCAATTGGAACTAGGCTCTCTTATTTCAAACTGGGAACCGTTTCCATTACACCACCTGCACATCAAAACTCACAACACCTAGCATTCCCAAACGGTGAGAAAGAAAATTAACAGCGCCGTGTCTGTACAAAGCCCGTGATATATACAGCATTGGCTCATCTACAGTTTATAAAGACAAACACAGAGAAAAAAAGTAATTATCACTTATCCGGAAAGATAAGTTATCCGGAAATTCTGTAGATCCCAATGACGGCAGATTCGTGATGGTCAACTTGTACTTAATGTGTCACTCATCCATATATCAGATTTAATGCTCATTTTGGCGGGTTCTATAATAGGAATACAAATTTTCTACACGTGTATATTCGTAAGTAGTGGTCATAGGAAGGCACGAAAATTGCGTCCCTATCTAAACTTGATATCTTACCAAAGTGCAAAGTAGACCTATCAATTCAAAAATACAAATCAATACGATCAATATAGATAATCAATTATGATTCTTCAGCAAGAATAATGTCTTTTATTTGTTATATTTTAATTGAAGTTTGATGGATTTGTTTAACATGGAACAACTTTACGGGTTATTTAATGCCGAAATTTAAATTTTCTTTAGGGCTTGGAAGTAATAAAAAATATATGTTATTCTGCTTTCACAATTGAATACATGGTAGGTGATATTCAGATTTTGTACTTATATACATGTTTATGTGGACATAATTACGAGAGGCACTGACATGTGTTTTATACTGTAATTTTGTCGGAGTTATATTTTGGAATACAGTTTGATTTAAGAAATTGTAGGATATTATAGATGAAAATTATTCCATGTTGACTGCTAATATTTTCAAGACATGTCAGTGAAGTCACTACAATTTGTTGGTACGTATTGTTGGTAATTTTTTATATAAATTTATTTTTTTTCATATAAATTTTATATAAGTTTTATTTTTTATATAAATTTTATTTTTTTATATAATTTTTTTTATATAAATTTATTTTTATATAAATTTATTTTTTATATAAATTTATTTTTTTATATAAATTTTATAATTTTTTTATATAAATTTATTTCTTTTGTTGGTACGTATTGTTGGTAACTTTTCATATAAAAATGTTTCGGTGGTATTTTTACTATAAAAATATATTCTTATACTTTCATAGTGATTTACTTTTGTTTAGTGGTTCACTGTTTGTCCATAGCCGGGACCCTAACAGGTGCTACAACCCAGGGTTAGGGTGGACGTGGGAACAACTGTAATTAAGATTTGGTTCGACGTTCCTCATGTAGTTATTTGAAGGGAATTATAATTTTGACCATATATATGAATATAGTTTTTTTACGAATTTATAGCAACAGAATTATTACAAAAAACAAATCTTTTGAAATACATGATCTCCAACTATAGGAAGACACACTTTGGTTTCCCTTTAAATTCTAATTGAGAAAAAAATATATGATATAATGGCACTGCGGAAATACAATATTTTAACACATTATTATTATTATTATTATTATTATTATTATTATTATTATTACATTATTATATTATTTAACTTTTAGAGTTACAGGTGGAGTAAAATACTTCACGCCAAAAATAATACTTTCATTAATCTTTTAAATTTTTTATTGCGAAATTATGAAAGTGTAAAGACACCTTAAGAAGATGTCTTTTAATAAGTAATTGTACTAGAACTGCGAGAAGGCAAGTGGAAACAAAGTTGTTAGATGATTTAGTGCAGAAGGGAGGTGATGTCAGGATCTCCGGGGGATCTTTTACTTGTTTATTTATTTTTTTTTTTTGAGGTACAAAATTTGGATCCGATCATGAGGGTTAAAAATGTATTAAAAAATAAACTATGCAAATCTTTATTTACTAATGTAGACAAAACAATAATATTATTAGGAAAGCACCTTTTGAGTCAGACAATTTTGAGAAGAGCGGGGAATGACATTCTGACTTATGGTGAAAAGTGCGCATTGAAAAAAGGTTGAATACCTCTAATTTAGTACTTTGTGCTTAATTAATAAATATTACATTACAAATTATTTGTTCAATGCTCTATGGCATCGTGGCGCCCAATTCCTCCAAGGGGCGCCCATAGCCCGCGTCCTACTTGCCATTACCTAGATACTGGTGTTGAATTCCAGATAAAACCCTTAGATTTGAAATATTTTCTTTCTCAGATGAGTAAACAGATATAGAGGCTTTTCACATTTTAAAAGAAGATTGTCTTCAAATCTCAATTTCCGGCGTAGGGGATATATCAAGCTAAGATTAATAAATGTTAACACAATATTATAATTTAAAAAAAAAAAAATAAAGGTATTTTCTTTTTACCTTTGATTCAAGTTCGTATCAAATGTTTAAAATAATCAGTGAAGGAAAAAAATCCTTTATAGACACGACAAGTACAAAACCGACAATTGCGCCAACTAATAATCTCCCCTTATCTTAAGAGTTGTCGTTGTTTTCGCTTTTGTTGTCATTAATTACATTGATTTATTTCCTGGCGTTTATCAAGGCCGGTAACCGGTCTGGACACGACCCTTAATAGCTTTAATTAGTCTTGCCATTCGCCCGAATTTTTCCCTTTGACTCCCAGAATTGTTTCTATTGTTATTTATCTTACACGATAATTAAAATAAACAGAACGAAATGACTTCGTCAGACAATGCCAACTAGTGATATCTTAGTGGGAGGATCCACCCACTTTTCAGCCAGAATTTTCTGACTTCTAGAGAGATACATTGCTGCAAAGTCTGTGAGAATTAATAAACCCTCTTCACCGATGAAAGCCGTATTTCCTTAAAATGCACAACAATTATGATAATCCTTCCCCCGTTTAAATGGATTCAATTTAGCGTTTTATATCAAGATTTGGTTTGGTTTGATTTGGTTTACGGCATATCAACCTCAATGGGTTATTTAATACCGACAAAATTTTTATTGCTTGTAGTTTTTTTTTTTTTTTTTTTTTTTCCAAAAATGTATTGCCGGTAATACTTTTTTTAAAAATTGTATTGCTGTTAATAAAATATTGCTGGTAATAAGTTTTACATTTTCATAGTGTTTTCACCCCAGTTTGGGGGTTAACTATTTACCCATAGCTGGGACCCTAACAGGTGCTACCATCCCGGGTCAGGATGGACCTGGGAACACCACGCTTCTCAAAACCTCCTGACCAGAGGCCTTGCTGCTGGATGTAGTTTATCGTCTTACCCAGGACGCGGATGTAGTTTATCATCATACTCTGGACGGATATCAAGATTTGGTGGGGTGGGGAACTAGAACCTGGAGTGATATTGAAACAATACAAAAATATAATATATAAGTTTGAAATTCTCATTTTTCTAAAAGTCATACTCATTATATGAGGGTCGGCTGAAAAGTCCTTAGGCTGACTAAGATACAACGGTAAGAAGGCAAGTGGAAACAATGATTAAAGGATGTCCAGGTTGTCAGATGATTTAATTCAGAGGTTCTCAACCAAGGGAGGATTTCACGGTTTCTGGGTGACCTTTTACTTGTTTCTGTTTTTTAGTTACCAAATTTGGAGCCGATCATGAATGTTAAAAATATATAAAAATAATCCATGCAAATATTTATTTATTAATGTAGAAAAAAAGATTCTATTATTTGGAAAGTACCTTTTACGTCAGACAATTTTGGGAAGAGGTGGGTATGACATTGTTACTTATGTTAAAAAAGCGCATTGAAAAAATGTTGAAAACCACTGATTTAGAGCTTAATTAATAAATATTACATTACAAATTATTTGTTCAATGTTCTATGGCATCGTAGCTCTCAGTTCCCACAAGCGGGGCCCATGGCCCAAGCTCTCCTTGCCATTACCTTGATACTGGTGTTGAATTCCATATAAGTCGCTTTAGCGGTTACTTTGGTTTGTTTTGTTTTTCTGTATATCAACCTCAATAGGTTATTTAATGTCGAGAAGATTTTTATTGCTGGTAATATTTTTTTCAAAAACGTATTGCAAATATATTTTTTTTTCCAAAAATGTATTGCTGTAATAATTTTTTTTTTTCAAAAATTCATTGCTGGTATTAAAACCTATTTTGACTCTTTCATAGTGTTCCACGCTCCTAAAAACCTCAGAAGCCTTGCTGTCGGGTGTAGTTTATCGTCTTACCCAGGACAGCTATTATCTGGTTTTAAATAACCTGCAAAGGGTTGATAAGGCGTAAAAACGGATCGATCGATCAACTAATCAGTCAATCAATCGATCAATCAACAAAGGTGATAATCTTTATACCATCCGCATATCTTGGATTCCACGGCTTCTATATTAATTGATTGAAGGGGTTATATACATGCTTTGTCTTACTGAATTAAGATAGACTACAGCAAATATCCATAGATTTACTGGCCATTTGCATAACCATAACCAGTTAGTCATGACTCTTAGGCGCTGACGCACCAGACATCTCTGTTCATGGGCGGGAGCTTTGGACGAACATCACTGTCCAGATGTCGAAAAAGTTTATTTTTAAAATTTAAAGAATGAAGCAGCCGAGGCGACCCAGGAGTTGCATCTAGGGAACACCTAGCGGACTGGGTTACCCTACCTGCACGTATATCTAACGGGGTCCCACCTCCAAGGTTAGACGTTAATCTTATTAATTCCTATGACCATATTGCACATATTTGGCTATGATGCATGTGCTAGCTATACACTTATCAGACTGGGTGTCATGATTGGTATATTGCCCTCCGTATATTTGTACGTCAGCGTCGATATATTAATAACTAGCAGCATGGCCCGGCGTTGCCCGTGCTTGATTCAAAAATCGTACGACTCATACAGTAATCGCTATCACTTGACTTAAAATATTTTTGCCCTCCTTGCCTTTAAAGGAGTTCCCTTTTCCGTGCTGATGTTGCTACATGTCTTACTTCTTGCCTATCTCACACTGCGAATTTTTTCTAAGCTCTATACTAAACATTAAATCTGTTACGAAAAAAGAACTAAACAAAATGAACACAAAACGATTAGCTTTAAAAAAGGACTCGTAAATGGAAAAACCGAATGAAAGAAGAATGTTAACAACAAATACTTTTTCACATCCAACCCAGTTCTGCGGAATCAGAATCAACGTTGAGTTTAAGCAAGCGAATGAGCCAATTGGAGTAAAGTGCCATGCAGATTTAAATTTTTCCCGCTTGTGACGAATGCAACCATCGATTTTTTCAGTCAGCTGTTGGCTCTCACGCTGGCCAATAGAATCTTCCTGCCTATTCGTGGCAGCCAGCTATAGGTTCTCACTCTGGCCAGTAGAAAATGGCAGCAAACTACATGAAAACTGCCGTAGAAGCATAAAAAAATCGATTATTTCCATTATCGATGGGAGTTGGGAAATGCATGTCGGTCTTGGCCTTCTCACTAACTTGGAGCATGTGCATGTAAATTTTGGTGCAAATCCGTCGAAAATTGCGGCTGTGCATTCGTTACACACACACACACACACACACACACACACACATCCTGCCTTTTATAGATAGAGATAATAATAATAATAATAATAATAATAATAATATCAATTCTCAATAAATATCCAGAATCCGCAGATTTTTGAGCACTAAAAAATAATGAAGATAATTACATATGCACATTAGTAACGTCCCACTCGAGGGAATGAACAGAATGACAAGAGAGTTCTATAAGATTTTGTTGGGGCGCACCTACCTTCTCATCAGAATGGACTGATCTCTCTACTACTAATAGGACAGTTCTATAGAACTCTGGGGAGATCAGGTGACCATCACACTTCCGTCTCTCTACCGGAAGATAGAGTTGGACTTTATATTCTTTCTTATTGCGACTGACTAACCTGCGTTCGTTTGACTACTAATCTCTCTGTTGTAAATACCTCTTCGAATATACCAGTATTTTTTCTTACGTATGTGATTGTCCTTATTTCAATACACTCACGCGGAAACACTCAACATCTCGACAGATTTATACTAAACTATTTGATTACTTGCTCTTACTAACTTATTTACTAACAGAAAATATCTAACCCCATCATGTTACTCACGTTCACGTTGCATTCTTTTACTTTGTTTCAGTCGCTTTGTAGCGTTGATTACCAGAAGTTTGTACGAAGACTCGTATTTTTCTAAATATGTTTTTATACTTGTATGCAATTTTTAAACACAGCTTGACGATAGACATTGTTAAAAATATAATATTTTCTTTTAATCATGTGGATTTCTTTTTGTTTGAATAACAATGTTCTGACAGTTTCTTTTCTCGCACTTCTCGCTTGTGAAATTTCCTTCCGGCTCCATGCATTCCAGCCATCTTTAATCTGCAAAAATTTAAATGCAATGTCAATATCTACTTTCCTCCTGATTACTCTTTTCTCTTCCCGCTCATTATTATTGTTTCTGTTCCAAATTCTTCCACACCTTTTGTGTTTGTGTTTTACTACATTGCTTGGTGTGAAATCGGTAAAAAAAAAAAAAAAAATCACCGTATGCAATCGTTGGGTATACATCTATAATTTCACTTTTGTTATTAATGTTAAAACAAAACAAATATTTGCACGGTTTAAAAAAAACAAAACATTTTCATAGAAAAAGTTTTTCCAACAAAATATATTTTGTAATTTCTATATTATATTTCATTGGCGCTTACCATGAATGGATGGCATCTATTTTGTCTTATTTTTACCCTAGAAATTTATATATATATATATATATATATATATATATATATATATATATATATATATATATATATGTGTGTCTTATAAATATAAAAGTGAACATAGAAGTCAACACTTAGAGGCGACAGTCTGTTTCATGCTAGATGAAATCGTCAGGCCTGACGATTTCATCTAGCATGAAACAGACTGTCGCCTCTAAGTGTTGACTTCTATGTTCACTTTTATATTTACACACGCTCTATCTCTGATATTGAGCACTTTATCCCATAAATATAGCACACCTTAAGACTATATTTCTTCATATATGTATGACATATATATATATATATATATGTCATATATATATGTCATATATATATATTCATATGTCATACACCCCCCCCCACACACATATATATATATATATATATATATATATATATATATGTATATGTATATGTATATATATATATGTGTGTGTGTGTATCATAACGTAGTTACTGTAGTCAAAAACATCATTCATACCCATGACAACTGTTGCTGGTAATGAACTTTGATGTCCGTAAATAAAAACAATAACACATTTTTAATTGGCAAAATAGATTGAAATATAGGTATTTCTAAGTTATAGATTACATATCACTCACCTGTTTATAAGTAAATTTGATTCTAATTTGTTTACTTAAGCAGACATTTCCCTTACAATAATGATATAAAGTTATCTTTTACTAGGGCCAATAATTAATTAGTAAGAGTCTCTTAATTACTTATGCATAATAATGAAGGCGGCAAACAATAAGCAGTCTATTTGTTTGGCCTCCTGTTTTTGCTTAACAACAGACAAAAACGTGAAAACGGAAGCTGGTTGTTTAATAAAAACTAGGAATCAAGATAAACATTTCTAAATAGAAAATATGATCTGGAATTGAAATGAATGGTGACAATTATCCTGAATCCATCATAAAAATAGTACTCAAGGAAAAACCTTTCCAAAAGAGAAAGTATGATTTAGAATTTGAATGGAAGTTGAGACCACATCTACCTGAATCCATCATAAAAATAGGAGTCAAGATAAACCCTTCCAAACAGAATGTATGATCTGGAATTAAAATGAATCATGACCCTTACCATGCATCCATCATAAAAATAGTATTCAAGGTAAACCTTTCTAAAAGAGAAAGTATGATTTAGAATTGAAATGAAAGTGATGATCACATCACCAATGAATCTATCATAAAAATAGTATTCAAGGTAAACCTTTCCAAAACAAAAAGAATGATTTGGAATAGAAATGAAAGCAATGATGGCACCTACATAACATCCATCATAACCATTCTGGATGTAGAATTAATAAATGATAATTAAATAAATGAAAATTATTAAAAAAAAAAATACTTTGCATATCCGAGATTATTTGAATATGAATATTGCTACAAATCCAACACATTAACCTCAGAACTCGAGTCAATGTTATTAAATAGCCTCGGAAGCCTTTCATGTCGACGCCATGCATGGCGACAAGCTTGTTCTGGTACATCTAAACTGTCAGCCGTGTATCACCGCTTTCTCGGTTCAATGATTAAAAATGTCTTCGATCAAATGAACCCTGTCAGGCTTAGCGACGATCATCTTTCTTAGAACCTCGTGAACTGGCGCTACAGAATCACATGGAACTGTGTCAAATAACAGAAACCGCATCAATTGAAGCCTTTTTAACAGCGACAACCAAAACTGAAAGCGCATGCAACTCAAAGACAAAATAATTACAAAATCAAGATGTCGGCGTTCCACACGACATTGAACATAAAGTTAAGAAGGAAACCTCCATCAATAATGGAAAGATCGATAACAGTGAACTTATGAAACCTTTTTTTTCTGAAAAAAATTTAATGGAAAGATTTCATAAATTTTAATTGAAGGTATTAGGTTGGTGCAAAAATAATGTCGTTTTCTCACATAGTAACATATGTGAGAAAACGACATTATTTTTGCACCAAACCTAATAGTATTGGCTGCTTGGTCAATGAATACCAAAAGTTTTCACATAAAAAAGTTAAGTCATCCGTGGGGGCGATTTATTTTATTACAGCGTCTTTCATTAGAATCAATTTAAAGGGTTTCATTTTTTTTTAATGATTCTTCTATTTGCAATATGATGTTCAGTTTGAACTTCATCACTGGTAAAAAGATTAATTTCATTTTTTAATCATCAATTCTGTCCATCTCAAAAGATCATTCATATTTCTCCAGCCAGTTCTGTGTGTGACATGCGCGATGACGTGGCCTTAAATAAAAATTGTCATGATCCTATATGATATTCTGTTGCTAGGTATTAAAATTTAGCTTATGTCAAATTTATTTTTGGGTGTTTGTGTTGTTTTGATCTATATGCGCCCTACCACCATCAGCAAGCACACCCTAAACTTTCCCCTATCATGACGGATGGGTGTTCTCTCCAGGAACCACTATGCTTTGAACGTCTATTCGGACTTAAAATCACCCCAAACCTCGAATGGATCTCAGATATACGATCTATTGTTAAAGATGCTGGAAAAATGTTCAGTTCATTGTACCCCTCGAATAAGTATACTCTCGGGCAAATTAATTGAAACAAAACGAATAATTCCGTTATTATTTACTTTTGATCGGTATTTTTACAATGAAACATCCACATGTTAGTACTTGTCGTTCCTTGCATATTGACCACTGATTTTCGACTGGATTTAATCAGGAGAGTTTCCGCACCAGTATATAGTACTCAGATTTGCTCACTGGTAAGCCTTGCCAGTGTGTTCGTACACTTCCTTGGAGTACCGTCCATAGCAGGCAATGTGCGTAGGACAACTAATTGACAGTCGAGACAATAGTGTCTGGCCGTTATAAAAACCTTATGCAATCATGGATGACGCAATATTTTTCAAAGCCAAAGAAATTTCATCATGCACACCGAAAACAGATTCATATTACTGCACATCACTGCAAATGACCTAATCTGAGGAAAAAATATAAATAGATTACACAGTGTCACTCCAGTGGGTCTAAAACTGACCGTATGGTGAAAGAAAGGAAAATAAACCGGTTGTTTCAATTAATTTGCATAAGGGTGTATCTTAATCTCTCTCCTATATTTATAAGAGCCTCTTTCGACCAAAAATGGAGTACTGCTACTATATCTGGGCTGGCGCTACCTACTCATCTCTTACCCGTCTTGATACTTCAAAAGTGTCTATGCGGCATTGTGGGTGATTAGTTTCCACCCTACAACTCCTTTCTCACGAATGAAACATCACAAGCCTATTACTACTCTATCGCCATTTCCACGGCAAGTCTTCTGACCAGCTACATTCCTTGGTTCCACCAGCCTTGACCTTTGAAGCTAGGACACCCCATGCTACATATGCAAGGATCAATGTTAACATTACCATATATGCTACCGGAAACACTATAAGATATTTTACAATGATTTTTCAGAGAAATTCTAGGAGTTTTAAGGAATCTATATATAACATACTCCAGTTTCAAACAACTTCATTCTGACGCCAACAATACTGACCAGCTCATTAAAGAATCCTTTTATCGCTATTATCTCTAGCTGTGAGCCACACCTTAACCTTTTACCCGATATAGACGAGTACTTCAACTAGTCTATATAGTCACTATGTACATACATCATATATTTGTATACTTATATGCGGGTTTCTTATTACAACAAACTTTTTAATCATAAGGTAAACATGTTTGACTAGAAATTTTTAGTCCTAAGAGTGAAAATTATTTCAACCGGCCTAGAGATCGATGTCCTACCAAAAAATATTGCTCCCGACAGAAATCGATTCTCAGAAAACGTGTCCCAAATGGCTAAGGCACACTTAAAAATAGTTTCCTAAAAAAAAAAAAAAAACAAACAAAAATAACAAAAAAAACAGGGAATAGATTTTCGATTTCTGTCGAAAGTTATATTCTTTTCGTATGTCTTATTATATATTATTTTGGTTGACATTACTTACGCCATTAAAAAAAAAGCATCATTGTCGAATGTTTATTTAAGTCTGTGTACGTATTTTAATTATAAATTCTCTAATTAATATTAGAGAAAAATATATATAATAATAAATATATAAATAATATAAAAATATATATAATATATATATAATAATAATAATATATAAATAAATATATAATAATATAAAAAAAAAATATAAAAATAGGTGATTTTCTAAGCGTAGCTTATATGTGACACATGTCACAATGTATGGGGTACCCACTGAGAATCGAACTCAATATTCAGTGATAATTGATCTAGCGAGACAAGCCTGCTAACTATTACCCCAGGTCGGGGGTTTTCCGATTTCCTAAGCATAGCTTCGATGGGACAGAAGACCGAAAGTATGGAGCACCCAGTGAGGATCTAACTCACTATTCAGTCGTAATTGATCTAAAGAGACAAGCTTGTTAACCATTACACCACGTCGAAGTGCCTCTTTTTTATTGTTAAAAGATAATATCAGATTTAAAAGAAACATTAATTGCTTAAAATTATATACGTGTGTATTTATAAAATTTACTTAATCTTAAACATAAAAATGTGGAGCATTCATTGAGTATTTGGCTCTCTACAGTCAGTTAAAAATGCTTGTTAACCGCAATCACATACTCAAGTATTCTAGGCATTTATAAAGCGTAGTTTAATGTGACAGAAGATACCATATATGGACATTTCGTGATGATCATATAAGAATAATTTGGTGAGACGACTGGCTAGCAATTGTACATTGTAAGGCGAACAAATTAATGAATCTTTATGCGTCAATCAAGGTGTCTATTTGTTTTTAATAATAGAGATTGATTCTGTGTTAATAAAGGAGGAGAAAAAATCATAGAGAGACTTTAACACTCGCTATGAAATCTTTTAGAATATATTTTAATTTAAAAAAAAGTAAATAGATAAATAAAATTAAATTAAAGAAAAAAAGAAAAGGTAATTGTTTTTTTGTTTTTTTTTAATACAGTATGCAGTAGAAATGCCTCGTACTCCACATAATGGGGCATTCACAGAGCATTTCGTGCTAGTAATTTTCTACAGAAAACTTATCTGTCGAAATAAATTCATTACCTAATTCTTCGATGATGTGTTAACTGTTTTCTTTCTTGGTAATGCTCCTGGAAAATCCGGTTGAGCTATCTTAAGAAAAGGGTAATTTTAAAAACAATGGCTCCTACTGCTATTAACGCGTCACTCTTCAACCGAATTGGATTGAGCTCTGCGGGACACTACGTATTTCGGATAGAAAACGTTAAAATCTCCTTTCCATTCCGCCGTCCGATGATAGCCTACAGGTAAACCTTAGTCGGTCGGGTTTCGATCCCAGCTTGAAGCAATCGGACGTCTGACCACACTGAACAGCTGTGAAACTGTCTTTGCATCTCTATATATATGTATTTATTATTATCCTAAATTTTAATAATGCTATTATTATACAAAAATAAATAAGGAAATATTAAATAAAATGTGACTATCTAAAGTTATGTATAAAATATGTTGTCTGTATAAAAATCTCTCTAAAACTTTTATTGGCAGGGTCTCGTTCTCTTTAACAATGCTGTTCCGAGATAGAGTGTATGTAAATATAAACATAAAAGTGAATATTGAAGTCAACACTCAGAGGCGACAGTTTTTTTTTAATGCTGGACGCAATCGTGTGTGTGTGTGTGTGTGTGTGTGTGTGTGTGTGTGTGTGTGTGTGTGTGTGTGTGTGTGTGTGTGTGTATCCATTTTGACCCATTCGAATAAAGGGATTTATTTTCTCTGTACCGTGTCCCTTCAAGGCGTGGACAATCATGGCTCTCCACAATTTCATATCCGTAGTAGCCCTTATTAAGTTTGTCGTCACTAATTCAAACTTTCAGCTGTCTATAAAGTAACAGGATGTAGACAATGGAATTTATGATAGTATTTTGAAATAAGGAGATTTTCTCTGTTATCGTCTAACGTGGTCTTGGGAAATGTGTTTATATTTACTTAAATGAGATTAAATGACAAAGATCAATTCTTCGCCCATCTGGAGCAAACATTGTTTAACCTCTTTACTTACCAAATATCTACCGTATTTGGATACTTCTCAGATTGTGGGAGATGTCATAAATGGAATAACGAATTGACACTATCTATGCGGCACCCCTTGTAGATTTGACATCGATTTGTTAAACCACTATTCGAACACAAAATTACGGGCAGGGATATTTACGCCTTCGTATACGTACTTATGAAAAGAGAGCAAGCTTTTGCATATGGATTCATTCGCTAGCCAGGTTCGAGGAACATTCGCCTTAAACATTTTTTAGCGTAAGAAACTCGCCTCATGAATTTTCGCCGTAGAAAACTTTGCCGTATAGGATTTTCGTCGTAAGACAATTTCGCCGATTTTTTTTTTTTAATATGCGAAGTACCTTGTTATCAAGTATGTCTGGCAACCAACAACGGCGTAGAAGGCTTCTACAATGCAGGACAGAGCTCCATGACTAACATGGGCCAAAATTTGTGGAAACTAATTACGTATTTGAAAAAAAGAAGATATATTGGCAAAAAAAAAAAAAAAAAAATGTAATTTAGATCGAGGAGATGAAGTACAAACGAAGAAAATATATACTGATATCAATGCAACACTTTATCGGAAAATGCTTCATTTTAGTCCAACGCAAAAAACACACATTATTACGAAGTATTGCTTGGAATTTGCACATATATTAAACATTTTAACAGGAGATTGAAAAAAGAAAATGAAGAACTATAAAGTCACTGAAAAAAGAATGGAATCAATTATCAAACTTATACTTTGAGAAATTTTTGCAATGTATGCAAAAAATGTATACTGCAGTATTCAAGACTAAAGGAGGATATTTTGATGAGAGCAAAATATAATCATAAAATGTGTTCTTTCTTTTTTCCATAATAAAATATCTAATTAAAAATCATGTCTCACTTTTTTTTTAACTATATATAATAATTTTCTCTTTTTTAAAGTACAAAGCTATTTCGGGGATCAGTTTAATAAATGACCATGGGTGGATTCAAGCTTTTCAACTGTATTGATAATGCATTGTAAATTCTCCTGTGGCTAGCGGGTATCTGGAACATTCACCGTAAACATTTTTGCCGTATGAAAACTTGCCTCAGGAATTTTCGCCGTATTGAATTTTTGCCGTAAGATAATTTCCTCGCATTTTTTTCTCGATACCCTTATCTTAAATGTCCCTTTTGGATTAATGTTCAATAAGTATAAGTTTGATAATTGATTCCAGTTCTTCATTTTCTTTATTTCAATCTCCTGTCACGTTCATCCCATGTTATCTTGGAGGTGACTTCAAACTTTTCAACTGTAGCATATATATATATATATATATATATATATATATATATATATATAGGTGTGTGTGTGTGTGTGCGTGCGTGTGTGTATGTAGATACACAACTGCTGGCCTAAATCTTAAGAGCAATGAAAAATAGAAAAATATACGTTTTACGTTATTAGACGCAAATACTTATTTGAATAGAGCTTCAAAAGATGGAAATAAGAAAAGGAAAAATAACTAAAAAATTTTTAGCATTTAATAGAGAAAATTTGAATACTTGGAAATTAGGTTAAATATTCACATGCCAAAAAACCACGCCCAAAAGACCATGCCAAAAAGACCACGCCTAAAAGACCATGCCAAAAAGACCATGCCAAAAAGACCACGCCCAAAAGACAATGCCAAAAAGACCATGCCAAAAAGACCACGCCCAAAAGACAATGCCAAAAAGACCATGCCAAAAAAAACATGCCAAAAAGACCACGCCCAAAAGACCATGCCATAAAGACCATGCCCAAAAGACCACGCCCAAAAGACCTTGCCAAAAAGACCACACCCAAAAGACCATGCCAAAAAGACTATGCCAAAAAGACCACGCCCAAAAGACCGCGCACAAAAGACAATGCCAAAAAGACCATGCCAAAAAGACCATGCCAAAAAGACCACGCCCAAAAGACCATGCCAAAAAGACCATGCCAAAAAGATCACGCTCAAAAGACCATGCCAAAAAGACCACGCCCAAAAGACCATCCCAAAAAGACATCCCACAAAGACCATGCCAAAAAGAAAAATAGGAAATGCCCAACAAAACGTCTCAGTAGTGAGTTGCACGGCCATCATTGTGAATAAGTTCAAAAATTCATTTTGGTAGGTTTGATATTAGTACATGCAGAATATCTGCTTAGAATGTTATTATAAGTAGTGAAGATGGCTTCACAAAGATCATGCCCTGTTTGGAATTGACGCCCATTTCCATAGACTTCTCTTGCCATCCGCCACCAAACATTTTCAGTGAGATTCAGGCCATGTGAACATCCAGGGTGGTTCAAAAGTATCACACTATTCGCCATGAAAATATCTTGCGGGCATTATGGATTGCAGTGTTGCCTTGCTGTAAGGTCCGGTCATTTCCACACAAAGGAGGTCTTATAGTGATAGATGTTGGCTGTGTTTGAGCACAAATGATTAAATTTTGTTAGGTCTTTATCAATTAAAGCTTCGTTTAATTATGGTCTTAAAATTTTGACCAATTAGCATTTAGCCCAAATTGCCAGTGTTCAAATTTTCCATATTAAATGCTAAAAAAGCTTTTAATTTTTCTTTTTTCTTTTCTTATTTTCATTTTTCGAATCTTTACACAAATAAGTGGTTGAGTCCAACAACACAAAATCTATATTTGTTTTTCGTTATTTTCATTGGCCTTAAGATTTTGCTCATTAGTCAGGTTGGAATGAATGTGGTGAAAATGTTGAACAAAATTTATTGAAGTATTGTTCTCTTTAAGTTTTTTTATAGTAATGCTAGTATAAGTGATTTATATCTTTTTTTTATTTCAGATTATCAGATTATTAATCAGAATATAGAAAAAATAGTTCGGAACCTGTACCAATGTACACCCCAACTAAAGAACTTTACTTTGAGTTTCGTAAATGTGTACCACAGCAAAATTAAATGAAAGAACTTGCTGGAGATCGTTTTCCCGTTTCTAAACTGGGAATTTTAGTCCAGAGGACGAGCCTAGTCCCAAAAGGACTCGATGCAGATGAATTTGGAAGCTGTTGTTACAGCAATTACAGCTCCTACGGCTCGGTAATTCAGCGTGAAATGTTAGTAATACGACAGTTCTACACGAATCGAAAAGAGTTCAGTGGTTGGAAAAAGGCTTCTGCATGATCTGTCTCCACAGAATCGCCAAGCAGTCGTGAGTCATTAGACGACAACTTCAAGTGCCCTTTTGGATAAGAAATGCATCCTTTGCCATAATGTTAAGCTTTGTCTTCAGTGGATCAGTCGAGGAAATAAAATTGCTCAGCAATCGAGAGGAGAACTTCATCCAAAGAAGATCATGTTGAGTGTATGGTGGAATATTCAAAGAATCATCCATTATGAACTGTCAGACAAAAATCAAAACAATCAACGCCAACAATCTACTGCCAACAACTTCGTCGTTTGAAAGTAGCTTTGGACAGAAAATGTTCCTTCTTAGTCAAAAGAAAGAGAGTAAGCCTCTATCACCATAATGTACGATTGACTAAAGATCTCTTAGAGGAACTCGAATTGGAAAATTGCTCCGTCTTCCATCTTCTCCCGGCCATGCTTCTTTTGCTTATAACTTGTTTAGCGGTCTGCATAATCATTTGGATGGCATAAGGTTGAGAATGAGTTGAACATGAGTTGGTCTTGTATTTTACATCAAAACCTAAAAGATTTTACAAACATGACATCTATAAACTTGTTGACAGATGGAATGAGGCTCTTGGTGGCAATTGAAGTTATCTTGATTGTAGAGTAGAAATGGAAGGTCTCATTAGATTATGGAGGACTTCCACAGCTCGACACTGGAGGACATAAGTTAACTCCTCCGGTGTTATATAAACGTTTTAATGGCCAGGGGCCGAGTGTGTTTTTGTATTTGTGTCTCATTGGTACGAGAATAAAGTAATCCAAAATTACTACTACTATTTTCGTTGTGGTTATTTTATATTGATGATTAACTACTTCGATAAGCCTTAGTATTTTACTTTGATAAAAGCGGGTAAAATTTGCATTCCAACCTGATATACATGCGTCAATATACAGACACACACACGCATATACACGCACAAATATATCGCATGTCAATCAAGTGTATAGTTACAAATAGCATTAACGTTATCAATAAGAAATGTTATTTGTCCAACTCAAATAAAGACAGTTGAAAGACTTCCGTTTGATGAAGAAGCTGTGATTGTAGGTAAAATCAATCTGACACTGATCATCAATGAGAAAAATCAATTATTTTCATGCTTAAAAACAAACCTATCGCTGTCAACGTTATCCTGAACTGCAACAAGAGATACTTAACAAGTTAAAATGCATGAGACAGTATAAACCCTTGAATCCCAATATGAATTCAGTGTTTGGTTGGTTGGTTGGCTGACTATTTTCTTGTGTCTTATTCGTTGAAAAATACAAATAAAATGCTTTTATTTCAAATTGAAAGCAGTTAGACGCTTACATTCAATCTGGCACATGAACTAGCTTAGAGTTATCAATCAATCATTTTGTACTTGTTTAAACACTGATAGAATATTTGTCCATCAACAACATGCAAAGATATCAACTACACTCAACCTTATCGACAAACGGAGTAACGTGTCATTTTAGATAGGGGTGTCGCTGAGCAAGAAGTGTTTGTCCTTGGCTGCATTATTCGACCTTTGTGATTCTTAATAATAATGTTGGAATTAAAAATGATTTTCATATTCCTTCGAAATGGTAAAATTGAAAATATAAAAGCAGTATCTGTCTTCTGCTGATCCATTTTTTTTTTACTTTCCTTTTTATATTGTCTTTGTCCAGATTTTATTCAAATTTTATTGTTTAAATTTGTTTCTTTTCTTAATATTATTTCATTTTTTTATTCCGTCTTTGTATTCGGTGATTTCCATTTCTTTCTGTCATTATTTCTTCCTTTTTTTAATTTATCTATTCTTTCATTTTATGTTTTCTTTCTTCCTTATTCCAAGCAGATTTTGTTCCCATTCACATTTCTATCTTTCTTTCTTTCTTTCTTTCTTTCTTTCTTTCTTTCTTTCTTTCTTTCTTTCTTTCTACCTTACTTTTTTATTTTTTCTATCTTTCATTCTTTCTTTCTTTTTTATTTTTTCCATCTTTCATTCTTTCTTTCTTTTTTATTTTTTCTATCTTTCATTCTTTCTTTCTTTTTTATTTTTTCTATCTTTCATTCTTTCTTTTTTTTATGTTTCCATCTTTCATTCTTTCTTTCTTTTTTATTTTTTCCATCTTTCATTCTTTCTTTCTTTCTTTCTTTTTTATTTTTTCTATCTTTCATTCATTCTTTCTTTCATTCTTTCTTTCTTTTTATGTTTCCATCTTTCATTCTTTCTTTCTATCTTTCTTTTTTATTTTTTAATGTTTCATTTTTTCTTTCTTTCTTTTTTATTTTGTCTATCTTTCATTCTTTCTTTCTTTCTTTCTTTCTTTCTCGTTTGCTTTCATTCTTCTTTTCCTACAGCATTATTTCCTTTCACTCGACCCATTTTTTTACTTATTTATTCTTTTCTCTTTAACTTAATTTTTACTTTTTAAATTTTTACCTTAATTCTTCCATGCTGTAAACCTATATTATTTTCATTCCAATGTTTTTTTCTTTTCTTTCTTTAATTCTTTTGCTACACACTCCCTCTCTACTGGGGAGGTGTTGGTTGACGGAGTCAATTCCACAACAATGTTGCATTCTTCTCTCTCGGCCTGGTGATCGTTGGTTGGTTTGTTCGGAGGTAAAATGAGAACTTAAACAAAAGGAAGCTTGAACTTATCTATTTTATTAAACACGTCGACGTGGACATTTTTAATTAGCCAGTGCGGTCGCTCTATCACCCCACTGTAGAGCAGGGATCCCCGAGACACGAAATAACCATGTCTGCTGTGTATGAGGTGCAAAAACATAACTCACTGAAAACACTTTTTAACTCTAAAATGCTCACGAACGACTCAGTCAATCAAAATCGACATCCCTATTTTATCTACCATCTGACCTTAAAGGTCAGCCTCAGAAGGTCTGAACATAAATACACTGCCACTAAAAAATAATAGTCTGAAACTATTGTTGAATATTCCTTACCTAACTATAAAAATTAATTTATGAATTTTATTTCAACTATATTTAACACTTTCACATTCTTTCTTTTTTTTTTAAACATTTTTTAACATTCTTTCTTTCTTTTTGTTAGTTTCTTTTTTCTTCCTTTTTAAAATTCTTTCTTTCTTTCTTTAATATTTTTCTTTTTTTAGTTTACATTCTTCGGATTCACTCTTTCTTTCATTCTCTCTCTCTTTATTTCTTTCTTTTCTTCTTTCTTTCACTAACAATTTATTTCGCCTTCCTTTAACATTGTTTTTTTCCTTTCTTTTTCTAATATTCCTTCTTTCTTTCTGACGTTATTCTTTCTTTTTGTAACAGTATTTCTTTCTGTCTTTCTTTTGTAACAGTATTTCTTTCTTTCTTTCTTTCTTTCTTTCTTTCTTTCTTTCTTATACTCTCCTCGATGACAGTAGCTTTTCTAATGTGAAATTTTCTTTCTTTTCGTAAGGTTCTTTTTTTTCCTTTTTTTTTAACATTCTTTCTTTCTTTCTTTCTTTCTTTCTTTCTTTCTTTCTTTCATTCTTTAATATTTTTCCTTTTTTTAGTTTACTTTCTTTCTTTCGCATTCACTACTTCTTTTTTCTTTCTTTCCTTCCTTCTTTCTTTCATTAAAAATGTATTTAGCCTTCCTTCAACATTGTTTCTTCCTTTCTTTTTGTAATATTCCTTCTTCCTTCCTTTCTTTCGTTATTCTTTCCTTTGGCAACAATATTTCTTTCTGTCTTTCATATTTTTTTGTTTCATATTCTTTCTTTCTTTCTTTTTTTCTTTCTTATACTCTCCTCGATGATAGCGACTTTTCCACGTGTCAAATGTTATCAGTAAAATCAGAATACACGGTTGATTAAAACCCTAAAAATAAAATAGCGACACAAAGATTTGTCTCTGTTCGATTATTATTTTCTTTTCCGTGTGCATAAAAAGATTTCCCAGAATGCCTGAGAAAAAACAAACAAAGGCCAGTTTTAAAGACGCAGCCAAGTGAAGAAAGATCATCTCTTTTGCGCAAGCGCAGATTGATGTTTTCACTTTGTAGAACAAGCGAAACATTAGTCTTAATCAGAATAGAAACTGTTTTGATTGTATCAGATATGCGTTACAGACTGAGATAGTATGTGTTATATACGAGGGTCATTCAATAAATAAGGTGAATTTTTCGGTATAAGGACTTTTAATACAGATAGAAGCTTACGTTTTTTAATTTTTTTTTTTGTTTTACTTCTTTTTCACATGGATTTAATTTCTTTTGCAGATTAAAAAAAAAACTTTGAGAGTTTTGGCAATTAACAAAAATGGACGACCAAGAAGCATGCTCCAGGATTGAACAGTGGTCAGCTATCAAGTTTTTGGTTGCTGAAGGGTGAAAACCAGTTGAAAATCATAGGAGAATGTCAGCTGTGTATGGTGCCACATGTTTCAGCCCAAAAAATGTCTACAAGTGGGCTAAATTGTTTAAAGAAGGACGGAGCAGTGTTGAGGATGAAGACAGGCCTGGGAGGCCTACAGAAGTGAGGTCTCCTCAAGTGATCGAATCAGTCAATGACATCATTCAGTCTGACAGAAGAATTACTGTGAACAGTTGAGGCAGATCAAGAAAGACATAAAGAACAAACGCAGGGGTCATCAGTCGGAAGGAGACATCTTGCATCATGACAAAGCAAGGCCTCACACAGCAGCCCAAACGGTGCAGACCATCAACGAGCTGGGCTGGGAACTGCTCCCTCATCACCCTTACAGCCCAGACCTTGCCCCTTCAGACTTTCACCTGTTTGGTCCCTTGAAAGCGTTCCCGAGAGGCACGAAGTTTAAAAGTGACGATGAAGTCAAGTGTTGTGAGCGACTGGCTGAGACATCAGTCCAAAGATTTTTACGCTGAGGGAATACGGAAGCTTGTGCACAGATGGGAAAAGTGTGTGACAGTGCTGGGAGACTATGTTGAAAAATAATAAAAAAAGTAAGCTTCTATCTGTATTAGTAGTCGTTAGACCGAAAAATTCACCTTATTTATTGAATGACCCTCGTATTAACACTAAATTTATAACTTTTGAAATATCGTGGTTTAAATTCAACTCAGTTTTGAAGTGTTGCTATATTCGTGGTGGTAGGTTGGTGCAAAAATAATTTCGTTTTCTAACATATGTTACTATGTGAGAAAACGAAATTATTTTTGCACCAACCTAATAGTTACACTCCATCATCGCTGGTCGGACATCGAACTACTGCCAATTTCGATGAATGGATTCCCCCAGCATCGGGATGCTCCGTGCTTTAAGAAACCATTGGGCTTTAAACTCACACCTGACGACAAGTGGAACTATTACATACGATCCATTGTAAAAGATGTAAGTAAAATGGCCGACTCCCTGTCCTGCTCAAATAAGTATATGACACCGCATGCTATCCTCTATTTATACAAGAGCCAGATCAGGCCTAAAATTGAGTACTGTTTTCATATTTGGGCGGGAGCTGCCGAGTCCTTACTCTCCAGATTCAGTAGTGTCTAAAAGCATCTCCGAGTCCTTGAGGGTGACAAAATATTTTTCACCCTCCAATTCCTCTCTCACAGGAGGGATGTGGCAAGTTTCTTGTTGCTCTATTGCTATTTCCATGGAAAGTGCTCGGACGAACTACATTCTTTGCTCCCTCCAGGCCTAACCCTCATGGCAAGGATCCGCCATGCAACTCACAGTGTAGCAAACCACGCCCATTCCACCTGTTCTATTTGTGAGAAGTAAATTCCATTTGAACAGCTTTTTATGCCAACCACCTATCTGTGGAACCTGGGCCTTGAACAGGGTGAAGCTTACTATATAAAACTAATATACACTAATACGCTGTTCTGTGGATTTGAATGATTGATTTGGCTTTTTTTTTTTTACGAATTATCAAAATTTTTAGATTATTTAAAGCCGGAAAATATTTTTAGATTGTCAGACTTTTGTGGGGTAATAATGATTTACTGATACAAGTTCGACTAATTAACCCATAGCTTTTCCTGCGTAAGGGAATATTCGAATATAGCAAACCTGAATGACTCGGTTATCCAATTAACAATTCCAAGCCGTTATCTATTACACCACCTGCACACCCAAACTTACAGCGCCTGCCATTACCAAGTGATCACCCATTTAGGTACTGACGAGATTCGATGTTGCTTACCTTCGGTGATCGTACGAGAAACGGTGTTTCAACGTAATATGGCCGTAAGCCTTCCGTGTGGGTTTATTAAGAGAATTCAGAGCATCTTGAAGATACTTCAAAGCTGCCTCATAAGAGGGATCATCAGACAAAATATTGGTAAATTATTGGTAAAAGGGTAAGTACGATCCCTAGTCCCTGAGATAAATATGGCATAGCGAGCAAACTAACCAGATCCGTGTGCACCCTAACTCCAAATAACATGAGGCAGCTTTTACGTGTTATATATATATATATATATATATATATATATATATATATATATATATATACTAGCAGCATGGCCCGGCGTTGCCCGTGCTTGATTCAAAAATCGTACGACTCATACAGCAATCGCTAGCACTTGACTTAAAATATTTTTGCCCTGCCTTGCCTTTAAAGGAGTGCCATTTGCCGTGCTGATGTGGCTACATGTCTTACTTCTTACCTATCTCACACTGCGAATTTTTTCTAAGCTCTATACTAAACATTAAATCTGTTACGAAAAAAGAACTAAACAAAATGAACACAAAACAATCAGCTTTAAAAAAGGACTCGTAACTGGAAAAACCGAATGAAAAAAGAATGTTAACAACAAATACTTTTTCACACCCAACCCACTTCTGCGGAATCAGAATCAACGTTGAGTTTAAGCAAGCGAATGAGCCAATTGGAGTAAAGTGCCATGCAGATTTAAATTTTTCCCACTTGTGACGAATGCAGCTATCGATTTTTTTTTTGCATGCTAGTATGCTAGTTAACATTGGTGTCAGTCAGCTGTTGGCTCTCACGCTGGCCAATAGAAACTTCCTGCCTATTCGTGGCAGCCAGCTATAGGTTCTCACTCTAGCCTGTAGAAAATGTCCGCAAATTACCTGAAAACTGCCGTAGAATCATGAAAAAAATCGATTATTTCCACTATCGATGGGAGTTGGGAAATGCAAAGTCGGTCTTGGCTTTTCCGCTAACTTGGAGCATGTGCATGTAAATTTTGGTGCAAATCCTCCGAAAATTGCGACCGTGCATTCGTTACACACACACACACACACACACACACACACACACACACACACACACACACACATCCTGCCTTTTATAGATAGAGATATACATGAAGAAATATAGTTTTAAGGTGTGCTATATTCATGGGATAAAGTACTCAATATCAAGGATAGAGCGTATGTAAATACAAATATAAAAGTGAACATTGAAGTCAATACTCAGAGGCAACAGTTCACTTATATATATATATATACACACATTTTGACCCATTCAAATAAAGGGATTCATCTTTTCTGTACCCTATCCCTTCAGGGCGTGGACAATCATCTCTCCCCAATTTCCTATCCATAGCATCCATTGTCGTTTCACTGTTCCTCCTACCTTTTGTTCTGTCATCCATTTGCACGTTAAGGTACGTTACTCGTTCTTTCCGTCTCTCTTGCCGTCAATATGTCTTGTGAGTGTCCACATCTCCAAACTGTCTTTCCTCACTTTGTGTCAGGAAAATGTCGACTGCCTCTTTGTGGTCTTTGCTTACAGCCATCAAAACGTTGAAACACCCGTTCTCGTCTGATCAGTGAAGTTGAGCAATGTCGAGCCTGGTCAGTACACAGATGGGCGACCGCTGAGGAATACTAGGTTCTGTAAGTTGCAGGACAGACCACCCGGAGTTTGGTGAGCAGTGAGTTTTTCTGGTTCTATGAGGTTGGTGCAAAAATAATGACGGTTTTTGACGTATTTTTTTAACGTCAAAAACCGACATTATTTTTGCACCAACCTAATAAGTATGTTTCCTTTTGTTTCCATTCTTCTAAAAGTGTTTAATTGAATTAATGTCTTTTGGAAAGGCATGACTTTCCTTTCTTGAACAAGTTAAAAAATAATTCAGCTTATTCTTTCTTTCACTTTGAGCAAGTGTCTGTTCCAATTAATCACTAAACAAAATTCTTGGCTTAAAGGACTTTAAAGAATTAAAACCTTCTCGCCAATGCTTAAAGCATACAAGGGACCTTCAAAATTATTGTTTTTACCACTTGAACTACGACACTCAGCTCTAGAGATACCCAGATGTTGTTTACCACCGTTGATTGGCTCCAACTGTGACACGCGGGAAGGCATTTGATGAGCACCAAGATGGCCGCTGACCGCCTGATATCGCCTAAAGGGTTGGCAAGGATTGAGGAACAAGAGTAAGTCTATTCGTTTTAAATGGAGGAGAAAGCTTTATGATTTAAAACTGTTGGAGTCCTATCAAGAAGATGCTTCAGGCTTGAAGGATACTTTGGAAATTGGTTGCAATGTTATTGATTAATTACCTTATTGGACAACATCTTCACTGATGATGAGGAGGAGGACGAATAGAAGGGGAGGCAATCAGGTACATTTTTGATATAGTCAAAGTCTTTTATGTTAACGAAGACTGTGTTAATAGGGAGAGGCCGGGTGAAGAAAGAAAAAAAGATAGAATCAATATAGGACGGAATATCTTAAAAGAATGTAAAAAAAAAAGGAAAAGAGGGGACAGAGGAAAAGAAAGAGAGACATATCTATCTATCTATATATATATATATATATATATATATATATATATATATATAAAAGCAGGAGTGTGAAAGAAAGAAAGAAAGAAAGAAAGAAAGAAAGAAAATTAAAAAGGAATAAAGAAAGAGAGAAAAATTAAAAAAAGTAATGTTGAATGATTCATTCTTTTTCTACGGTTTATCAAACATTTTTAGATTATTTAAAGCCAGAAAATGTTTTTAGATTGTAAGATTTTTAGTTAATAACTGTTTAGTGGTACATGGCTTACTCATTAACCCATCGATAGGAGGGAAGAGGTGGAGTCAAACTTTTACCCAGTGTATTTGCGCGCAAGTGAATATAACAAACCCAATGCGAATTTGGAACTCAGATCTCCAATTTACAAATCCGAGCCATTTTCCATTACACCACCCGCTCATCCAAACTGTCAATATTTGGTATTCATAAACAGTCACCTATCTACGTACTGACCAAGCTCGATGTTGCTTAACTACGGTGATCATACCGGAACCGGTGTTTCAACATGATGTGGCAGTAAACCAGAAGGAAGGTAGCTAGGAAGGTAGAAAGAGAAAGAAGAAAAAATCAGAAAGAAAGAAAAGCGAAATATAAACAGGGGGGGGGAGACATGAAAGAGAAAGAAAGATTGAACAACAAAAATGGATTAACAAGAAAAAAGGAGAGAAAAGGAAAACGAAAGGGAGAAAGCAAATATGAGGAAGGGAAAGAAAATACAATTCAGAAAAAATCAGAAAAAGAAATATAAGAAAAATAAGAAGGAATGCAGAAAAAGAAAGGATAAAGAAAAAAGAAGGAAAGAAAGAATCAAAGCATAAATAAAAAAGAAGGAAAGAAAGAATTAAAGGATAAATAAAAAGAAGGAAAGAAAGAAAAGATAAAGAAAAAAGAAGAAAGAATCAAAGCATAAATAAAAAAGAAGGAAAGAAAGAAGGAAAGAAAGAATTAAAGGATAAATAAAAAAAGAAGGAAAGAAAGAAGGAAAGGATAAAGAAAGAGAAGGAAATGAAGAAGGAAAGAAAAGATAAAGAAAAAAGAAGGAAAGAAAAAGGGATAAATAAAAAGAAGGAAAGAAATAAGTAAAGAAAGAATAAATAAAAAGAAGGAAAGAAAGAAGGAAAGAAAGGATAAAGAAAAAGAAGGATAGAAAGAAAAAGATAAAGAAAAAAGGAAAGAAAGAAAGAAAGGATAAAGAAAGAAAGAAAGAAAGAAGAAAAGAAAAGATAATGAAAAAAGAAGGAGAGAATTAAAGGATAAAGAAAATAGAAGGAAAGAAAGGATAAATGAAAAAAGAAGGAAAGAAAGAATTACAGGATCAATAAAAAAGAAGGAAAGAAAGAAGGAAAGAAAGAATTAAAGGATAAATAAAAAAGAAGGAAAGAAAGAAGAAAAGGATAAAGAAAGAGAAGGAAAAGAAAGAAGGAAAGAAAGAAGGAAAGAAAAAAGGAAAGAAATGATAAAAAAAAGACGGAAATAAAGCATAAAGATAAAAGAAGAGAGTAAGAAGGAAAGAAAAGATAAAGAAAAAAGAAGGAAAGTCAAAGGGATAAATAAAAAGAAGAAAATAAAAAAGAAAAGATAAAGAAAAAAGAAGGATAGAAAGAAAGAAAAGATAAAGAAAAAGAAGGAAAGAAAGGATAAAGAAATAAAAGAAGGAAAGAAAAGAGATGAAAAAAGAAGGAGAGAATTAAAGGATAAAGGAAAAAGAAGGAAAGAAAGAAGGAAAGAAAGAAAGAAAAAGAAAACATACGACATACAGAACAATTTTCCTCACTATCTCTTCTGAATGTCTCCGTGTGCTAATAGTCAGATTCACCTCTAACTTCCGTTTTAAGTCGCCATCACCCATAACAATAAGAAGTCAGAATGCATGGTTGTTAGTAAAAAAAAGGAACCCCAAGGTGTGAGCTTCGTAAAGGGAACAAATAACAACAGAAATTTTATGATCTGGTTAGTTGAATAAGAAACAATGGAAAGTGTGACAGAGAAGGACAAAGGCGCATACGAATAACGGAAAGATGTCTTTTAGAATCTAATCAAAGTATTTAGATACAGGAAAATATCAACAGAAGTAAACAAAAAAAGGGCTGAACTGCTGTGTCCTATTTAACAGAGCAGTGAATATTGGACAATCGGCTCTTTATTTAACAATGAATGCATTGTTTGTGGCATGTTGGACGATGTCCTCACATATGAAGAAAGGAAACGAAGCGACGAAGAAAGGAACTAAAGACAGAGAGATGGTTCTACAGACGCATGTTGGGAATACCATGTGCTGAACAAGGAAGCAATAAAGAAGGCTAAAGGAAAATACAAACTAGAAGGGCATTTAAAGAGTTAAATGTTCTGGGTCACAGAATGAGAAAAGAGGGCCTGGGGAATTTAACACTAATATTGGAAGCAAATAAAGCAGGGTATTCAACGAATAAACTACTTAACGCGTTTTTTGGAATAGATCAGAGGACAGATACATACTAAAGCGCTAAACGACACTTAGAAAGGAAAGAAAATTGTGGAGAGTCATGATCACCGATGTTCTAAAGAGATATGGCGCATAAAAAAGATTGTATCATTCGGCTTACCTACACAGACAAACAATGACTATAACATCAGTTCAATGAATACTCAACAAATTATAATTGCACTGGGGTCAATACAGAAACCATGTGTCAATGGAGTAAGGCATAAATTTAAGTAAATTGCCAAGAAAATAATGATTAATATTAGGTTGGTGCAAAAATAATGACGTAATAATGTCGTTTTTTTTTTACGTTAAAAAATACGTCAAAAAACGACATTATTACGTCATTAATTTTGCACCAACCTAATAATAATAAAGGTTTATTAAATCTAAGCCCAGAGCTTCCCTCTCCAGGTTTATCCTAAAACCCCAAAATCTGACAGTTTACAACATCGAGACGCTTACCCAAAAGAGCATCAAGAATACAGATCAATTAATATCATCTGTAATTTCTTTTATTCCACTTATTTTTATTTATTTTAATTATTTAATTTATATATTTCCAATATATTTATTTTTTATTTTATTATCTAGTAATTATTCATTATTTATAATTATCGATTTATTATCATTTATTTTTTCATTGATTTAAAATCATTTGTTTTAATATTTTTAAACTTTATTTTTCTTATTTACATTTATGTATTTATAATGTAATTTATCTACTTCACAAAATTGTCTATTTAAATATTTTATTTATTTAATTCAATTTATGAATTTTCCTTGTGTCTTCAATTGATCATCTGTAGCCGTAGGACATTCTCGGCCACATCTGTTTCAAATCAATTCTTTAAATATCATTCACACATACATACGCACACACATATATATATATATATATATATATATATATATAGTAATTAAGAGGATTTCATAATTATATTAATTGATTCAACGAGTCTGATAGAAACCTCAGGACGGCCGTTTCGTCCTATATTTGGGATCCACTACCGAGGGAATCGAAACCCCGACAGTTAGGTTGGCAAGCGAACACCATACCAACTGCTCCACCGAAGAGATTACAAATCAGACTCAATGTAGCGCCGCTCACTCCCACATTCCGTGGTGGAACTCAACTGAGATTCTCTCTGACCATAGGACTGAGCCTCCTGGAGCCACGACTACTCTCACCAAGCCGGTCCAACTGGAGCATTAGAAGCTGGTTCAAGCGATGATAAACAAGATTCCGGTGGAGCAGTTGGTATGGTGTTCGCTTGCCAACCTAACTGTCGGTTTCGGTTCCCTCGGTAGTGGATGCGCACTGCTGATGAGTCCCAAATATAGGAAGAAACTGCCGTCCAGTGCTTTCTGAGGTTTCCATCAGACTCGATGAATCAATTAATATATATATATATATATATATATATATATATATATATATATATGTATATATATATATATATATATATATATATATATATATATATATATATATATATATATTGCACATCATCATCTCTCTCTCCTATGTGTATATTTTGGATATATATATATATATATATATATATATATATATATATATATATATATATATATATATATATATAATTAAATATAAAAGTGAACATAGAAGTCAACACTTAGAGGCGACAGTCTGTTTCATGCTATATGCAATCGTCAGGCCACATATGCAGAATGTCGCCTGTAAGTGTTAACTTCTATGCTCACTTTTATATTTACACACGCTCTATCTCTGATATTGAGCACTTTATTCCATAAATATAGCAAACCTTAAGACTATATTTCTTTATATATATATATATATAATTAATTTAAACATTATATATATATATAATGTTTAAATTAATATATTGGATATATATATATATATATGAATCCACCTTCATCCCGACCGTGCGCCGACAGCTTAGTGGTAGAATATCCGCCTGATACCAATTATATATATATATATATATATATATATATATATATATATATATATATATATATTATTAATATTATTAGTAATTTAAACATTATATATATATATAATGTTTAAATTAATATATATATATATATATATATATATATACATATTATTAAGTTAAACATTACACATATATAATGTTTAAATTAATATATATATATATATATATATATATATATATATATATATATAGGAATAGATGGGTTCGCTTACCGCTCGGTTCCAACGTCTCCTCGGTTTTTTGAAGTAAAGATTTATCCCCCTTTTTTTTTTCTTTCGGATTGGTTTTCTGGTTCCTTCTAAAGTCTACTTCCGTTCTATACTTCTAACGTCTCTGAATGAACTATGTAATTTTATTTACTAATTATTTTTTTCTTCCTCATTAAGTGTAAACAGGTTCGCTTATTGCCGGTTCACATTACTCCTGGTCTTTTGAACAGGAGTAGAGGTCTATTTCTTATTTCCTGTTTAGGACTAGATTTCCTTTTAAAATATACTTCAACTTTGTCTCAACAGAAATTTTTATTACAAATTATTTTATTCTCTTCAATAGGAGTAGATAGCTTCGTTTATTGCCCGGTTCACACTCCTCTCTGAATAGGAAGGAGTAAAGCTCTGTCTATATTTGTGAGATGAGGTATTATGTACTCCTATTTCGCTGAACGTTGGTTAGATCCAGTGACAGGACCCAAAGAGTGTGAGTTCAATACCCGGTTAAGGCAGTGGAGAACTTGGAGAGGGGAATTAACAGGAGACAACTGATAACTGAGATCCATAAAACGTGGCACGTGGAACTAGAACAGTCTACCCCAGTGAGTGAAATAAAAGGTTCAGTTCGACATTCTAACCACCTGAAGAAGGCCAAAGCGCACAACGGCCGAAACGTTGTAATAAATATGACAAGATGAGGACAATAATCCGAATAATATAAATATGAGTAGTGCTTTATCATTAGTTCCCGACGTTCCTTCTAAACTAGTTTCATTCACTTTCACTCCCTTGTGTCTTAGTAGCATTATCGCCTTGCTTGGAATGAATTAATAAAAAGTCATATAGTAGTAGTAGTAGTAGTAGTAGTAGTAGTAATAGTAGTAGTAGTAGTAGAAGAAGAAGATCCTCATTCAAGTTGTTTTGGGATGCAGAGTTTTCTTTTGTTCTAGACCAGTTGCCAACTCAAGGCAAGTGAGCTTAATTATACCTGCTATTTAACCCATAGATGAGGGGTAAGGTAAGAGATGAATTCATACATTTCTCGCTAGTATTTCTGCGAACGTTAATGCAACCAACTCGACCGATTTCTCTTTCTGGGTCGCTAACGGGACCGACATAACGGACATAACGAATTGCAAGCCGGCCTTCCTTCTACAGACACACACATGTGCGTCTGTGTATGTGAAAAGTAAGGAAAAAATATAGATTTAAATTGACAAAATTCCCGGAAAATTACAATTATCTTTCAAGATGTTTTGAAGAACGTTACAAATCAAAATCAGACCAAAAATGAAGTAGTTTATCGAAAAATCCGGCATGAATACAATCGTCCTAATACCACAGGAACTTACGAATACCTTGACCTCTTGTCAGAACAAAGTAGATAACAGCAATAATGATAATGACAAGAGTAAATCATGGAGTTGTTATATTATTATTATTATTATTATTATTATTATTATTATTATTATTATTACTACTACTACTACTACTACTACTACTACTATCTAATGAGGTGAACATGGTCTTCTTGATAACTGATACGAAGATTATACAAAGTACTTTATTTTTAACAAGATTAAACCTTACGAAATCATTGCATATCTTGCTTGTTATTTTGAACAGATCAGACTAAATACACCAGTTAACCCCGATGGTAAAGTCTAGAGTGTTAAGGACATGCAGTGCGTTGCGAATATCACTACTATTCAGTCATAGAAGTTAAGCAACATTAAAACCGACACACTTATCATTTCAGGTCTTCTTATTACAAGCATTTCTTTCTTTCTTTTAGTTTTCATTTTCTTTCTTTTTCCTTTCTTTCTTTCTTTCTTTTTCTTTCTTTCTTTCCTTCTTTTTCTTTCTTTCTTTCTTTCCTTCTTTTTCTTTCTTTCCTTCTTTTTCTTTCTTTCTTTCCATTTAGTGATGTATGGGCAGATGATTTATGAGATCTATACAAGCCGAATTGGCTAACGAGATGAACCGAAGCAAATCGTCCCTTCCTTCCTTCCTTCCTTCATCTAGTTTTGTTGTTTGTAAATCAGTTACAATTACTTTCATCTATCTTTGCCTAACTGTAGACCTCTGTGATTTAAGATTTCATGAACACGCATATCCCGATGTTTGGACAGTGTAACGGTTATCGGCGCGGAAAGTGAACTCGGCCGAATTCCTGTAAAATTCTGTTTCATTCAGTTCAGTTAATCTTGAAAAAGACATGGACACATCTTCCTTCTGCTAGGAATTAAATAACAGGGCAGACTGTATTCTCTTGCCTTAAAATGACAACCACTATAGCAAAAGGAAAAGAATGAATTCATACCCAGCTTGAAGAGGATGCATATCTAGAGCATGATAGATTATTTCTGCAATTATCCTTAGTACATCAGCTGTTGATCTGGGGAAAAACGAAAGCCGCATGAGAGAGAGAGAGAAAGAGAGAGAGAGAGAGAAAGAGAGAGAGAGAGAGAAAGAGAGAGATAGAGGGAGAAAGAAAGAGAGAGGAAGAAGAAAAACTTAGCATAAAAATCAGAAATTAAAATACATCCTCAAAGACTGATTTGTTTGATTTTTACGGCTTATCAACCTTTTGTCAGTTATTTAAAGCTGAAATATATTTTGGATTGAAAGAAAGAATATTTCTTTATAATTCTTTATTTTTGCGAGTGAAGACTGCATTAACATATTTTGAGAATAATACTGATTTTTACAGATACGAATCTTACTATTTAATCTATAGCAGGGGGATGAGATGATTTTAGACTTTTTCCAAGTATATATGGGCGTAAGTGAATGTAACGAACCTGACTTTGGTGCCATTATCGATTACAATACCAGTTCATCGACTTTCTCAAAGAACTTAAGAATGGAACTTCTGTGATTAGAAAAAATAACACAGAAATATAAAATTAATTTGCAAGTTCTTTTTGAGTGATTCTTGGAATCATTTTAAGTCTTCATTCATTTGAACAAAAACGATTGCGCACTTTCTTTCAATGTCTTTTGCCCCATTTTACTTGAACTAACAGTTTTATCATGACACTTATCTCAAACGAGCGCTGATAACCGGACAATGTTTTCGATGATAGGAAACACTTAAATAAAGCTTGCACTTGATAACACTGAAGTATATATATATATATTATTATTTTTGTTGTTTACAAATGTTAAATTAGCCTGGCGCAAGGTCACAAATATGAAGTACACTGGGAGGATTGAACTTACTACTAATGGCCAACAATAGCGCCAGAAATATATTTGCTGATTATGAATATAGTCAAAGATACACACACACATCTATCTATCTATCTATCTATCTATCTATCTATCTATCTATCTATCACCATTCACCTTTCTTTCTATCTCTGCCAATACTTATTTCAGTTTGTTCATATCTATCTATCTATCTATCTATCTATCTATCTATCTATCTATCTATCTATCACTATTCACTTCTGCATCTCTGTCAATACTTATTTCAGTCTGTTCCTATCTATCTATCTATTTATCTATTATCTCTCTCTCTCTCTATCTTTCTCTGTGAATATTTATTTCAGTCTGTTCATATCTATCTATCTATCTATCTATCTATCTATCTATCTATCACTATTCACCTCTGTATCTCTGTCAATACTTATTTCAGTCTGTTCCTATCTATCTATCTATCTATCTATTACCATTTACCTCTCTCTCTCTCTATCTTTCTCTGTCAATATTTATTTCAGTCTGTTCATATCTATCTATCTATCTATCTATCTATCTATCTATCTATCACTATTCATCTCTGTATCTGTCAATACTTATTTCAGTCTGTTCCTATCTATCTATCTATCTATCTATCTATTATCATTTGCCTCTCTCTCTCTATCTTTCTCTGTCAATATTTATTTCAGTCTGTTCATATCTATCTATCTATCTATCTATCTATCTATCTATCTATCTATCTATCTATCTATCTATCTATCTATCTCTCGATCATTTTATATACAGTGATTGAAAAGTAATTCCCTATTTTATATATGAGTGGCCAGCCAGGAGTCTTGATTTAACGCCCTGTGACTTTTTTCTATGGAGATGGTTAAAGGGGCAAGTCTTCTACACCAAACCAAGACTTTGGAAGAACTTGAAGCGCGAATACAAGAAGTTATGTCTTCCATACCACAATAATTCCTGGTGAAATCAATTGATGCGATTCCTGAGCGACTCGAGAAGATGGTAGCGAAATCTGGTGCCCATATCGACATTTAAATAAAACCTCATAGTAAACGCTTTCCACTTATATACATTTCTTGTAAAAATTATAGTTGATAAATAAATTACAAGTATTTTAAAATGGTGGGGAGTTACTTTTCAATGACCCTGTATATTTACTTTATTCTGGTCTTATCTATTTCTAGATCACATTACTAGAAAAGGAAATCTGAAGAACTATCTGTGTGATACATTAATAGTCGACGCAAGTGTGATACTGGAATTCGAATGTTCATAGAAAAAGAAAAAGTTTTCGAAAGGCAACTACGTGTTAAGTGATATGAAAATTTCCTCCGAAATAGAGAAAAGAAGGCGAGACTGCTATGCAACATCTAATCGTCAATGTTGAACAATTTACTGAAAGATGAACACTAGAAGTGAAAAAGATGGAGACGAAACCGTCGTTAGATCCGATGTGTTTTAGGCCGTCTCGGCTACGAAGTGCATCTGTGATCAAACAAAATTGAATTGTTTCGAGATATGCGTTTAGAAGACACTAGTCATCTTTGTTTGATCACCGACGGTCTCCGTGACCGAGACGGTGTAAAGTACGTCGAATCTAACGACGATTTCCCCTGCCAACGAGGTACGCAGGTTCTAATTCTACAGGAGAGCACCTATTTCTTTTTAATAAGATTTCACGAATATTCAGGCAGGTAGAAGAAAATAAATAAAATGAAATGAAATAAATATACTGTTTAATAAATAAACGGAGCGTCTACACAAATACAGGTACCAATTAAAAAGAACAATATATATATATATATATATATATATATATATATATATATATATATAAAGAAATAGATAAAGCAGGTGGCAAAGGCATAGTTTATATATGTACACATTTTTATATAGGGTGTTCCAATAAATTGAACCGATTTTAAATGTGAATTACGTTTAAGCGTCTAATGATTTTTTTTTCTTTTTCTTTCAGATTTAACAACTTAAGTGTTTTCAACCATGGAAAGATTAACAATCAAACAATCAAACAACGTGTTAAAGTTATCGAAGCCTATTACAAAAATGGACGTTTAAACAGAAATGCATTTCGTGCATTTCAAACGGTTGAATACTAATAAATGCAAGTTAATTAATAGGTTGGTGCAAAAATAAGGTCGTTTTCTCACATATGTTACTATGTGAGAAAACGACATTTTTGCACCAACCTAATACTTTAAAATAAGGTTGTGCTTTTATGGAATATTTTATTAAAGCTTTTAATGAATTTGTATATACTTTTGGGGATAAAATTGAAATATTCCAAAATGCTTTAAAAACAATTAAAATGAAGTGATTTCTTTTTTGTCAAGATAATCGACCAACCGGGAGTGCAATTGGAAAAATTGCGCATAAATTAAAAAAAAAAACTGGGTTGGTGACAGATGTGAAAACACCACTGCATGCTCGTTTACGGTGTTCAACTGAAAACATTGCTGCAGTGCACGAGAATGTGGCCGAAAATCCAGACACCTCTATTCGTCATCGCGCGCAGGAATTGAACCTCTCAACAATAACGTTAAATCTTTTCCAATTGCATGTTATTTACACTCACCGGCAGGATCCGAACCTGCGCTCCTCGGGGCAGAGAAAGCTACCATTAAATCCGATAACCAACTGAGCTACAGAGAGCAAGCCCAAATTGCACTTTTAAGCGAGACTTCACTCCATCCGAAACTTTTAATATCATCACAGATTCGTTTATATATTAGGTTGGTGCAAAAATAATGTCATTTTTTGACGTTAAAAATACGTCAAAAAACGACATTATTTTTGCACCAACCTAATATATATATATATATATATATATATATATATATATATATATATATATATATGTTGTCATTCACAAACAAACTGTTTCGCTGTATCACAGATCATCAGTGTGGCTAGATGTCCGGTTGCCTCTAGCTAGCATCGAAACCCGACTGAATTGGCGTCAGTCGGAGATTCTACCATTAAGCCGAAGGTGAATATAAGCTATTTATTTTTAGATAAACACACAGTGACTGAGAGAACTCGATTCCATTTACCGAAGAGTCTTGCATCATTAGCCGTAATAGTCACTGTTTACAAACCCACACTTCCTCCCCAGAGAGCTCAACCGAAATAAATTTTCAGGACCATATATATTGTCATTCACAGACAGACTGTTTCGCTGTATCACAGCTCATCAGTGTGTCTAGACGTTCGGTTGTCTCTAGCTAGGATCGAAACCCGACTGTCAATATATATATATATATATATATATATATATATGTATTCGATCTTACCCATATGAAGAGAAAGCGTTCATTTTTACTAATAAATACCTTTTCATCACCATCCTTGTCAATGCACTTAATTCGGAAGTAAATCTAAAGTAACATAGATTAAATATAATACAGTGAAAATTTCTGTTAATAATTCAGCTCAGAACTACATGTCAGGATGCAAAATTACTGATCCATCCTCACATACACGCAACATATATACATACAAGCATGCACACATACGCGCAGAGACATATCCACAGACGCACAAATATATATATATATATATATATATATATATATATATATAGATAGATAGATAGATAGTGACAGAGCTTGATGCTCCCACGAACATACTGAACAATCAAAAACTTGCGACGTGATCTTATAATTGGTTTCGTGCTGACATCCCGCGTCTTTTTATCAGCGCCATAGATACTAAACCCTTACTGGCAATGACACTGTGCACTATACTGGTGCCTTTATGACAACATTATCGCGCGTAATAATTGCCGACGGCCCCATTTTTGAAGATTTCACGATAGCGTCATCGATGAGTCGCCAGCCCAGCAGGTCGCGATCGTTACTGTTATCTTGTAATTCTGTCAAATCTGTAAATGAAGTTTGTACACCCATATTTGCATTTTTGCAAGATGGTTGGTGATTTTCACGTCACGTTGATGGGGAGAATGCCCTTGGAAGTAACTGTCTCTATTCTAGATTAATTTAATGATTAACTTCTTTTTATCCATTCCCCAGTGTTATTTCTGGGGCATGGCAAAACGGCCTGCCGTGACAAAAGGATGATGATACAAAAGAAAGAGAAACGGCGACAGAGGTGGAGGGGGGGGCAAGGTTGACAGCAAGACAGTAGATGAAGCAAGAAAACCATTAGGCTTAAGGCTCAAATTCGTAGTTTCTAGGTACAACGGCAGAGAGGATTTAAGCGTTGGCTTGTGACTTTGATAATATAATAATTGTGAGTTCAATCCCAGGACCAGGTAGTATTGATATATTCACTGGAAATAGGGTGAGTAGTAATTGAACGATTAACCCATACGCGATATTCCTTGATGTGAACAGAGGCATAAGAACAATCTACCCCTATATGCTGAACAATAGATTAAGCTCTAAATGCGCCCAGACTCCTGAGAAAGGTTGAAGAGCATAACAGCCGAAAGGTTTTATTCTTAACAGCATTAGTTCGACTATAAATAATAAAAAAATAACTATATATGATTATCCCAGGAATTCAAACAAGAAACTATGTTGTATATTCTTAGTCTTTTATGTGACCTGTCCATTCAGGACGTGGGCGATCACTGATCTCCACAACTTCCTATCCCTTACAGCTCTAAGTAATGTTTGTCTCCTTATTATCGCTCCCAATCCCTGTTCTGCCGTTCGCTCGTAAACTCGGTCCGTCTAACCTTCAATATGTCCCGTGAGCGTCAAATTCACCAAGCCCACTTTCCTCAGAATATGTGACAGAAATTCCGACTGTCTCAAAGGCTTATCGTTCGTTTCAGTTTTTCTTAAAATGCCTCATATGCTCCATTTGATTCAGAGATTCCTTCTATAGAGCCAAATCGCTTGAAATCATGCCCGTTGATCTGATATTGCATCGCAGTTCAGCAATTTCTCTTTGTTAAAAATTAATTTTTCCTGTTTCTTAATACGATGTTTAATTTTTGGAAGACATCTTTCATTATTGCAATGCTCCACTGGATTTCGGTTTCACATTCTCCGTCATCTGTTTAAAAACAAAACAAAACTCACAAGATAAATAAATTTGTATACAGTGTGGATTCTGGCATCTCTAATTTGTAGCCACGGATTTCATAAACAGGTGATAGATAGATAGATAGATAGATAGATAGATAGATAGATAGATATGAACAGACTGAGATAGATAGATAGATAGATAGATAGATAGATAGATATTAACAGACTGAGATAGATAGATATTAACAGACTGAGATAGATAGATAGATAGATAGATAGATAGATAGATAGATAGATATTTTAGTTTATCACGCAAGTGCTCAATATAAAGAAAATATATTTCAAAGCATAAAAACAAGTGAAAGTTCTGTGAGGATATGCCTTTTCAAAAGGTTAAATGAGGCTTACTCTATATTTTCTTAGTGCAAACGTTTACAGTATTTTTTTTAACGAATTCTTCTATTCATACAAATTCGTCGCCTCATTATTCAGTCATCGGACTATTTTCTCTGAAGAATCAAATAGGCAAGAAAGAAAGCAGTGACGGTGGTTGTTACAAAGGCGATAACGAGAAACAGAAAAATATCTAAAGGGTGAATCTGAGAAATAAGGATAGAAGGCATCGTCTGAAAAGTTCAAGAGAAAGGAAAGAGGCAAAGAAATCAGGTAGAAACGATGGAAATACATCTCCGAAATCCTCTAGTTCCAATGGCATTATGTGAATCGAACGAAAAACGAATTCACTGAATAAAAATCATACATGTTTCATCTTAAATGGACCACTAGACAAAATGTCAACTTGTAAATGAATCGGAAATGGAAACATTGCTTTCTCACCTACGATGAAGAAAATCCTTCCACGCTGACCGCCTTCCATTCCTAACCCAGTACTATTGGTTTTCTTAGCCGCCGAATAAGGGTATTGACTTTAAAAATATCTTCGAAATCAAGGATAGTATGGATGGCTTCTTCTGGGCAAAGAAAATCTGATTGATTTGAAACGGCGACTTCGCTCGTTTTATCGGCTGGAATCCTTGAAAGGAAAGAAATAGCCTCTTTTTCGACGTTTTATTTATCTCACATTTTCACTCTTCTTCTTCTTCTTCATCTTCTTCTTCTTCTTCTTCTTCTTCTTCTTCTTCTTTACTTATTGATGCCTTCATGTCTTCATCACCGTGGCCGACACTGGACGCACCTCAACAGTCTTTTTGACATTTAGTGCGAGCAAAAGTCGCTCCAGGCGCGCGCGCCTTTCGTTTTTAATACACTCCTCGTATTATTACGATGCGAGGGCGATAAAACTGATTCATGCCGGTTTACGTAATTTACAACGGCAAAGCGGTTAACTGTTAATATTAACAGAAAAGCAGAAACGAAAAAAAAAAAAAAAAATGAAAGCGAAAAAGAAGTAACCAATAAATTCATTAAGAAGAATACACTGTTTTTTGAGAAGGAATACAATTTAAAATAATGTCAACATATCAGGACTAAAGCGATAGGAACCAAAAGAAAAGAAATAATATCGCGAAGAAGAAGGAGCAGAAGAAGAAGCAGGAGGCGTAAGACAAAAAAGGGCTCAAGAGAGAAACCACAATAATATCCAATATTAAAATCCGAACAATGTTCACATCAGCAGCCTTTGCTAAAGCGGCTACGTGTTGTCGGACTAAAAGAGAAAAATTATATAATATAATTATATGTCAATCAAAACCAGCCATTTTTGTTTGGAATATATTTTTTGATATCATCTTGAATATTTTATGAGATGAAACATTGTGTGGCCATGAAGAGATCATAGTTCGAGCGCTCAAAAAATGATCTTTGTCACAAGTGAATCTGCAAAGTTCGAAGTTAATTTGTTGCAAGTGAGTCTGCGAAGTTCGAAACGGTATGTACGCAAATATGTCTGTGTGAAGCATACGTTAATGAAACATGTACGTGACTGATGCTTGATTTTGTGCAATAGAAGTAATTTTAAAACACAGTGAACACAGGACTTACTTCACCACTTATGTAGGAAAATCATCGCTGACTGGTGCGTTTTCATGATAACTTGTGTCACAGCCGTGCCTGTTCTCTGACCGTTCCGTTTCAGATCTGCCTGCTGACTGTCCTGTTTCAGATCTGGTCGCTCTTTTATGGCTTATGGAAACTCGGTGATCGGCTCTCGAAATCTATTGGATTTTTGGCGGGAACGTACTCCGTGGCACAAACCCTGACCTCTTTCCCGGTAATCTGGAGTTCAACCGCCCCGACGTCGTAGAGAGTACATGAGTTGTCATATCCATAAACAATTTATTTTTGGAGCCGTATTTTATACATAATTGTAAAAAGTTTTTTCGTATCTACTGAATTTAGTAAGATTTATTTGTAGGTGTCTCTTACTTGTTTGTGCTTCACTTACTGGCCGTAAAATATAGAAGTTGATGTCCTATAACGCATCCTTGGAGCCAAAATTTGAGTCATCCATATTTACCAGATAAATGGATTCATCTCTCCCTATCAAAGATTTTATCAACCAAGGGAAGATGGATTCAATAACCTGAACCCTGACTCATTTCGAGATCATTTGGAGTTCAACCGCGCGGACGTTGTAGAAAGCACGTGAATTGTCCTATCCAATCAGGTTTCAGGAACAACTTATTTAATTTGGAGCCATGTTTGTACAGAATTGTAAAAAAAAAAAAAGGTTTTCATATCTACTGAATTTAGTAAGATTTATTTGTAGACATCTCTTACATGTTTGTCCTTCACTTATTGGCCGTAAAATATAGGAGTTGACGTCTTATAATTGTTAATTATCAATTTTATAATTAGTGTTTCTTTCGACCTAATTTCAGTAGCTTTTTAAGCTACTGAAATTTAAAAAAAATAATGACTGAAATTAAAAATGAAAAGAAAATTAAAGAAATACTATTCGAAAAGTAATAATTGGCAAAGGTTCATTTAAGAAATTAAAAAAATCTTACGACTATTAAATTTCATTACAATTTGACGTAAATAAATCGCTGAAATTCAGATTAAAAGACACACTAGTCGAAAATTAATATTAACAGTGTCTCATTTAAGAACTTTGAATAATGTTACAGAACTGATCTCAGTGCTGGGTATGACGATGAAGTACATCCGTCAGGAAGGCCACTGATCGGGAGATTGGAGTTCCTGAGAAGCGTGGAATCACCTCTTAATTGCTATTGATCCCAGGTTCACCCTGTTAGGGTCCCAGCTATGGGAAAATAGTGGACAGCCAAACAAAAGGAAAACACTATGAAAGTATAAAATTACATTTTTATAGTAAGAATACAGGCAATACATTTTTATATTAAAAATTAGAAATAATACATTTATATTACCAACAATATTATCATCAATGCATTTTAAAGCAAAATGACCGGCATTTCATTTTATAGTAGAATGATCAACAATACTTCTTATAGCAAAATGACCGGCATTACATTTTATAGTAGAATGATCAACAATACTTCTTATAGCAATATAACCGGCATTACATTTTATAGTAGAATGATCAACAATACTTCTTATAGCAAAATGACCAGCATTACATTTTATAGTAGAATGATCAACAATACTTCTTATAGCAAAATGACCAGCATTTCATTTTATAGTAGAATGATCAACAATACTTCTTATAGCAAAATGACCAGCATTACATTTTATAGTAGAATGATCAACAATACTTCTTATAGCAATATAACCGGCATTACATTTTATAGTAGAATGATCAACAATACTTCTTATAGCAAAATGACCAGCATTACATTTTATAGTAGAATGATCAACAATACTTCTTATAGCAAAATGACCAGCATTACATTTTATAGTAGAATGATCAACAATACTTCTTATAGCAAAATGACCAGCATTACATTTTATAGTAGAATGATCAACAATACTTCTTATAGCAATATAACCGGCATTACATTTTATAGTAGAATGATCAACAATACTTCTTATAGCAAAATGACCAGCATTACATTTTATAGTAGAATGATCAACAATACTTCTTATAGCAAAATGACCAGCATTACATTTTATAGTAGAATGATCAACAATACTTCTTATATCAAAATGACCAGCATTACATTTTATAGTAGAATGATCAACAATACTTCTTATAGCAAAATGACCGGCATTACATTTTATAGTAGAATGATCAACAATACTTCTTATAGCAATATAACCGGCATTACATTTTATAGTAGAATGATCAACAATACTTCTTATAGCAAAATGACCGGCATTACATTTTATAGTAGAATGATCAACAATACTTCTTATAGCAAAATGACCAGCATTACATTTTATAGTAGAATGATCAACAATACTTCTTATAGCAAAATGACCGGCATTACATTTTATAGTAGAATGATCAACAATACTTCTTATAGCAAAATGACCAGCATTACATTTTATAGTAGAATGATCAACAATACTTCTTATAGCAAAATGACCGGCATTACATTTTATAGTAGAATGATCAACAATACTTCTTATAGCAAAATGACCAGCATTACATTTTATAGTAGAATGATCAACAATACTTCTTATAGCAAAATGACCAGCATTTCATTTTATAGTAGAATGATCAACAATACTTCTTATAGCAAAATGACCAGCATTACATTTTATAGTAGAATGATCAACAATACTTCTTATAGCAAAATGACCGGCATTACATTTTATAGTAGAATGACCAACAATACTTCTTATAGCAATATAACCGGCATTACATTTTATAGTAGAATGATCAACAATACTTCTTATAGCAAAATGACCGGCATTACATTTTATAGTAGAATGATCAACAATACTTCTTATAGCAAAATGACCAGCATTACATTTTATAGTAGAATGATCAACAATACTTCTTATAGCAAAATGACCGGCATTACATTTTATAGTAGAATGATCAACAATACTTCTTATAGCAAAATGACCAGCATTACATTTTATAGTAGAATGATCAACAATACTTCTTATAGCAAAATGACCGGCATTACATTTTATAGTAGAATGATCAACAATACTTCTTATAGCAAAATGACCGGCATTACATTTTATAGTAGAATGATCAACAATACTTCTTATAGCAAAATGACCAGCATTACATTTTATAGTAGAATGATCAACAATACTTCTTATAGCAAAATGACCAGCATTACATTTTATAGTAGAATGATCAACAATACTTCTTATAGCAAAATGACCGGCATTACATTTTATAGTAGAATGATCAACAATACTTCTTATAGCAAAATGACCGGCATTACATTTTATAGTAGAATGATCAACAATACTTCTTATAGCAAAATGACCAGCATTACATTTTATAGTAGAATGATCAACAATACTTCTTATAGCAAAATGACCAGCATTACATTTTATAGTAGAATGATCAACAATACTTCTTATAGCAAAATGACCGGCATTACATTTTATAGTAGAATGATCAACAATACTTCTTATAGCAATATAACCGGCATTACATTTTATAGTAGAATGATCAACAATACTTCTTATAGCAAAATGACCGGCATTACATTTTATAGTAGAATGATCAACAATACTTCTTATAGCAAAATGACCAGCATTACATTTTATAGTAGAATGATCAACAATACTTCTTATAGCAAAATGACCGGCATTACATTTTATAGTAGAATGATCAACAATACTTCTTATAGCAAAATGACCAGCATTACATTTTATAGTAGAATGATCAACAATACTTCTTATAGCAAAATGACCGGCATTACATTTTATAGTAGAATGATCAACAATACTTCTTATAGCAAAATGACCGGCATTACATTTTATAGTAGAATGATCAACAATACTTCTTATAGCAAAATGACCAGCATTACATTTTATAGTAGAATGATCAACAATACTTCTTATAGCAAAATGACCAGCATTACATTTTATAGTAGAATGATCAACAATACTTCTTATAGCAAAATGACCGGCATTACATTTTATAGTAGAATGATCAACAATACTTCTTATAGCAAAATGACCGGCATTACATTTTATAGTAGAATGATCAACAATACTTCTTATAGCAAAATGACCAGCATTACATTTTATAGTAGAATGATCAACAATACTTCTTATAGCAAAATGACCAGCATTACATTTTATAGTAGAATGATCAACAATACTTCTTATAGCAAAATGACCGGCATTACATTTTATAGTAGAATGATCAACAATACTTCTTATAGCAAAATGACCAGCATTACATTTTATAGTAGAATGATCAACAATACTTCTTATAGCAAAATGACCAGCATTTCATTTTATAGTAGAATGATCAACAATACTTCTTATAGCAAAATGACCAGCATTACATTTTATAGTAGAATGATCAACAATACTTCTTATAGCAAAATGACCGGCATTATATTTTATAGTAGAATGATCAACAATACTTCTTATAGCAATATAACCGGCATTACATTTTATAGTAGAATGATCAACAATACTTCTTATAGCAAAATGACCGGCATTATATTTTATAGTAGAATGATCAACAATACTTCTTATAGCAATATAACCGGCATTACATTTTATAGTAGAATGATCAACAATACTTCTTATAGCAAAATGACCGGCATTACATTTTATAGTAGAATGATCAACAATACTTCTTATAGCAAAATGACCAGCATTACATTTTATAGTAGAATGATCAACAATACTTCTTATAGCAAAATGACCGGCATTACATTTTATAGTAGAATGATCAACAATACTTCTTATAGCAAAATGACCAGAATTACATTTTATAGTAGAATGATCAACAATACTTCTTATAGCAAAATGACCGGCATTACATTTTATAGTAGAATGATCAACAATACTTCTTATAGCAAAATGACCGGCATTACATTTTATAGTAGAATGATCAACAATACTTCTTATAGCAAAATGACCAGCATTACATTTTATAGTAGAATGATCAACAATACTTCTTATAGCAAAATGACCAGCATTACATTTTATAGTAGAATGATCAACAATACTTCTTATAGCAAAATGACCGGCATTACATTTTATAGTAGAATGATCAACAATACTTCTTATAGCAAAATGACCGGCATTACATTTTATAGTAGAATGATCAACAATACTTCTTATAGCAAAATGACCAGCATTACATTTTATAGTAGAATGATCAACAATACTTCTTATAGCAAAATGACCAGCATTACATTTTATAGTAGAATGATCAACAATACTTCTTATAGCAAAATGACCAGCATTACATTTTATAGTAGAATGATCAACAATACTTCTTATAGCAAAATGACCGGCATTACATTTTATAGTAGAATGATCAACAATACTTCTTATAGCAAAATGACCGGCATTACATTTTATAGTAGAATGATCAACAATACTTCTTATAGCAAAATGCCCAGCATTACATTTTATAGTAGAATGATCAACAATACTTCTTATAGCAAAATGACCAGCATTACATTTTATAGTAGAATGATCAACAATACTTCTTATAGCAATATAACCGGCATTACATTTTATAGTAGAATGATCAACAATACTTCTTATAGCAAAATGACCAGCATTACATTTTATAGTAGAATGATCAACAATACTTCTTATAGCAAAATGACCAGCATTACATTTTATAGTAGAATGATCAACAATACTTCTTATAGCAAAATGACCAGCATTACATTTTATAGTAGAATGATCAACAATACTTCTTATAGCAAAATGACCGGCATTACATTTTATAGTAGAATGATCAACAATACTTCTTATAGCAATATAACCGGCATTACATTTTATAGTAGAATGATCAACAATACTTCTTATAGCAAAATGACCGGCATTACATTTTATAGTAGAATGATCAACAATACTTCTTATAGCAAAATGACCAGCATTACATTTTATAGTAGAATGATCAACAATACTTCTTATAGCAAAATGACCGGCATTACATTTTATAGTAGAATGATCAACAATACTTCTTATAGCAAAATGACCAGCATTACATTTTATAGTAGAATGATCAACAATACTTCTTATAGCAAAATGACCGGCATTACATTTTATAGTAGAATGATCAACAATACTTCTTATAGCAAAATGACCAGCATTACATTTTATAGTAGAATGATCAACAATACTTCTTATAGCAAAATGACCAGCATTTCATTTTATAGTAGAATGATCAACAATACTTCTTATAGCAAAATGACCAGCATTACATTTTATAGTAGAATGATCAACAATACTTCTTATAGCAAAATGACCAGCATTTCATTTTATAGTAGAATGATCAACAATACTTCTTATAGCAAAATGACCGGCATTACATTTTATAGTAGAATGATCAACAATACTTCTTATAGCAAAATGACCGGCATTACATTTTATAGTAGAATGATCAACAATACTTCTTATAGCAATATAACCGGCATTACATTTTATAGTAGAATGATCAACAATACTTCTTATAGCAATATAACCGGCATTACATTTTATAGTAGAATGATCAACAATACTTCTTATAGCAAAATGACCAGCATTACATTTTATAGTAGAATGATCAACAATACTTCTTATAGCAATATAACCGGCATTACATTTTATAGTAGAATGATCAACAATACTTCTTATAGCAATATAACCGGCATTACATTTTATAGTAGAATGATCAACAATACTTCTTATAGCAAAATGACCAGCATTACATTTTATAGTAGAATGATCAACAATACTTCTTATAGCAAAATGACCAGCATTACATTTTATAGTAGAATGATCAACAATACTTCTTATAGCAAAATGACCGGCATTACATTTTATAGTAGAATGATCAACAATACTTCTTATAGCAAAATGACCAGCATTACATTTTATAGTAGAATGATCAACAATACTTCTTATAGTAAAATGACCGGCATTACATTTTATAGTAGAATGATCAACAATACTTCTTATAGCAAAATGACCAGCATTACATTTTATAGTAGAATGATCAACAATACTTCTTATAGCAAAATGACCAGCATTTCATTTTATAGTAGAATGATCAACAATACTTCTTATAGCAAAATGACCAGCATTACATTTTATAGTAGAATGATCAACAATACTTCTTATAGCAAAATGACCGGCATTACATTTTATAGTAGAATGATCAACAATACTTCTTATAGCAATATAACCGGCATTACATTTTATAGTAGAATGATCAACAATACTTCTTATAGCAAAATGACCGGCATTACATTTTATAGTAGAATGATCAACAATACTTCTTATAGCAAAATGACCAGCATTACATTTTATAGTAGAATGATCAACAATACTTCTTATAGCAAAATGACCGGCATTACATTTTATAGTAGAATGATCAACAATACTTCTTATAGCAAAATGACCAGCATTACATTTTATAGTAGAATGATCAACAATACTTCTTATAGCAAAATGACCGGCATTACATTTTATAGTAGAATGATCAACAATACTTCTTATAGCAAAATGACCGGCATTACATTTTATAGTAGAATGATCAACAATACTTCTTATAGCAAAATGACCAGCATTACATTTTATAGTAGAATGATCAACAATACTTCTTATAGCAAAATGACCAGCATTACATTTTATAGTAGAATGATCAACAATACTTCTTATAGCAAAATGACCGGCATTACATTTTATAGTAGAATGATCAACAATACTTCTTATAGCAAAATGACCGGCATTACATTTTATAGTAGAATGATCAACAATACTTCTTATAGCAAAATGACCAGCATTACATTTTATAGTAGAATGATCAACAATACTTCTTATAGCAAAATGACCAGCATTACATTTTATAGTAGAATGATCAACAATACTTCTTATAGCAAAATGACCGGCATTACATTTTATAGTAGAATGATCAACAATACTTCTTATAGCAATATAACCGGCATTACATTTTATAGTAGAATGATCAACAATACTTCTTATAGCAAAATGACCGGCATTACATTTTATAGTAGAATGATCAACAATACTTCTTATAGCAAAATGACCAGCATTACATTTTATAGTAGAATGATCAACAATACTTCTTATAGCAAAATGACCGGCATTACATTTTATAGTAGAATGATCAACAATACTTCTTATAGCAAAATGACCAGCATTACATTTTATAGTAGAATGATCAACAATACTTCTTATAGCAAAATGACCGGCATTACATTTTATAGTAGAATGATCAACAATACTTCTTATAGCAAAATGACCGGCATTACATTTTATAGTAGAATGATCAACAATACTTCTTATAGCAAAATGACCAGCATTACATTTTATAGTAGAATGATCAACAATACTTCTTATAGCAAAATGACCAGCATTACATTTTATAGTAGAATGATCAACAATACTTCTTATAGCAAAATGACCGGCATTACATTTTATAGTAGAATGATCAACAATACTTCTTATAGCAAAATGACCGGCATTACATTTTATAGTAGAATGATCAACAATACTTCTTATAGCAAAATGACCAGCATTACATTTTATAGTAGAATGATCAACAATACTTCTTATAGCAAAATGACTAGCATTACATTTTATAGTAGAATGATCAACAATACTTCTTATAGCAAAATGACCGGCATTACATTTTATAGTAGAATGATCAACAATACTTCTTATAGCAAAATGACCAGCATTACATTTTATAGTAGAATGATCAACAATACTTCTTATAGCAAAATGACCAGCATTTCATTTTATAGTAGAATGATCAACAATACTTCTTATAGCAAAATGACCAGCATTACATTTTATAGTAGAATGATCAACAATACTTCTTATAGCAAAATGACCGGCATTACATTTTATAGTAGAATGATCAACAATACTTCTTATAGCAATATAACCGGCATTACATTTTATAGTAGAATGATCAACAATACTTCTTATAGCAAAATGACCGGCATTACATTTTATAGTAGAATGATCAACAATACTTCTTATAGCAAAATGACCAGCATTACATTTTATAGTAGAATGATCAACAATACTTCTTATAGCAAAATGACCGGCATTACATTTTATAGTAGAATGATCAACAATACTTCTTATAGCAAAATGACCAGAATTACATTTTATAGTAGAATGATCAACAATACTTCTTATAGCAAAATGACCGGCATTACATTTTATAGTAGAATGATCAACAATACTTCTTATAGCAAAATGACCGGCATTACATTTTATAGTAGAATGATCAACAATACTTCTTATAGCAAAATGACCAGCATTACATTTTATAGTTGAATGATCAACAATACTTCTTATAGCAAAATGACCAGCATTACATTTTATAGTAGAATGATCAACAATACTTCTTATAGCAAAATGACCGGCATTACATTTTATAGTAGAATGATCAACAATACTTCTTATAGCAAAATGACCGGCATTACATTTTATAGTAGAATGATCAACAATACTTCTTATAGCAAAATGACCAGCATTACATTTTATAGTAGAATGATCAACAATACTTCTTATAGCAAAATGACCAGCATTACATTTTATAGTAGAATGATCAACAATACTTCTTATAGCAAAATGACCAGCATTACATTTTATAGTAGAATGATCAACAATACTTCTTATAGCAAAATGACCGGCATTACATTTTATAGTAGAATGATCAACAATACTTCTTATAGCAAAATGACCGGCATTACATTTTATAGTAGAATGATCAACAATACTTCTTATAGCAAAATGACCAGCATTACATTTTATAGTAGAATGATCAACAATACTTCTTATAGCAAAATGACCAGCATTACATTTTATAGTAGAATGATCAACAATACTTCTTATAGCAATATAACCGGCATTACATTTTATAGTAGAATGATCAACAATACTTCTTATAGCAAAATGACCAGCATTACATTTTATAGTAGAATGATCAACAATACTTCTTATAGCAAAATGACCAGCATTACATTTTATAGTAGAATGATCAACAATACTTCTTATAGCAAAATGACCAGCATTACATTTTATAGTAGAATGATCAACAATACTTCTTATAGTAAAATGACCGGCATTACATTTTATAGTAGAATGATCAACAATACTTCTTATAGCAATATAACCGGCATTACATTTTATAGTAGAATGATCAACAATACTTCTTATAGCAAAATGACCGGCATTACATTTTATAGTAGAATGATCAACAATACTTCTTATAGCAAAATGACCAGCATTACATTTTATAGTAGAATGATCAACAATACTTCTTATAGCAAAATGACCGGCATTACATTTTATAGTAGAATGATCAACAATACTTCTTATAGCAAAATGACCAGCATTACATTTTATAGTAGAATGATCAACAATACTTCTTATAGCAAAATGACCGGCATTACATTTTATAGTAGAATGATCAACAATACTTCTTATAGCAAAATGACCAGCATTACATTTTATAGTAGAATGATCAACAATACTTCTTATAGCAAAATGACCAGCATTTCATTTTATAGTAGAATGATCAACAATACTTCTTATAGCAAAATGACCAGCATTACATTTTATAGTAGAATGATCAACAATACTTCTTATAGCAAAATGACCAGCATTTCATTTTATAGTAGAATGATCAACAATACTTCTTATAGCAAAATGACCGGCATTACATTTTATAGTAGAATGATCAACAATACTTCTTATAGCAAAATGACCGGCATTACATTTTATAGTAGAATGATCAACAATACTTCTTATAGCAATATAACCGGCATTACATTTTATAGTAGAATGATCAACAATACTTCTTATAGCAATATAACCGGCATTACATTTTATAGTAGAATGATCAACAATACTTCTTATAGCAAAATGACCAGCATTACATTTTATAGTAGAATGATCAACAATACTTCTTATAGCAATATAACCGGCATTACATTTTATAGTAGAATGATCAACAATACTTCTTATAGCAATATAACCGGCATTACATTTTATAGTAGAATGATCAACAATACTTCTTATAGCAAAATGACCAGCATTACATTTTATAGTAGAATGATCAACAATACTTCTTATAGCAAAATGACCAGCATTACATTTTATAGTAGAATGATCAACAATACTTCTTATAGCAATATAACCGGCATTACATTTTATAGTAGAATGATCAACAATACTTCTTATAGCAAAATGACCAGCATTACATTTTATAGTAGAATGATCAACAATACTTCTTATAGCAAAATGACCAGCATTACATTTTATAGTAGAATGATCAACAATACTTCTTATAGCAATATAACCGGCATTACATTTTATAGTAGAATGATCAACAATACTTCTTATAGCAAAATGACCAGCATTACATTTTATAGTAGAATGATCAACAATACTTCTTATAGCAATATAACCGGCATTACATTTTATAGTAGAATGATCAACAATACTTCTTATAGCAAAATGACCAGCATTACATTTTATAGTAGAATGATCAACAATACTTCTTATAGCAAAATGACCAGCATTACATTTTATAGTAGAATGATCAACAATACTTCTTATAGCAAAATGACCAGCATTTCATTTTATAGTAGAATGATCAACAATACTTCTTATAGCAAAATGACCAGCATTACATTTTATAGTAGAATGATCAACAATACTTCTTATAGCAAAATGACCAGCATTACATTTTATAGTAGAATGATCAACAATACTTCTTATAGCAAAATGACCAGCATTTCATTTTATAGTAGAATGATCAACAATACTTCTTATAGCAAAATGACCAGCATTTCATTTTACCTGTAGTTGAAGGCATTCAATTGCGTTCAAAATATATTGAGTCGAAGCCATAAAATTTCGTTGAAAATATTTAAATTTCAGCATTATATAACCCATAGAAGTT
>OZ010572.1:49194956-49274956 GCA_963932145.1 Acanthosepion lycidas | reverse complement strand
GAGAAAAAGTAAGTAACCTTCCTTAGGAGTTTCTATAAATAAATGTTAAGACAAGGATAGGAAGAGTTACTAAGAAGACAAATTATGACTACGAAGCATAGGAAGTAATGGAGGGTCATAATCACCCACGTCCAGAAAGGACACGGCAATTAAAAAAACTTAAAAGTTGTAAAATTCAAAGCTCAGCTTTCAAATATCGTCCAATGCGGTGACCTTGAACCTGAGCTTATAGGATTTCAGACTTGAAAACTAGGCCCCATAAAAGAAATACGAAATATAAGTGCCTATAATTCTATTCTTTTAAAATTTGTTTAGTTTTATTCACCCTATAAAAAGTATCCAGGCATTACCTTACGTCCAGTGCTGTGTTCTGACGGTTTGGTACGCCAAAACCATGGCGTTGTAAAACATGCATCATTCCGGTCAAGCAAATATAACAAACTACGGAATAGACGAAAAATAAGAATAAAAATTTAAAAGAAAAAAAAAGAATCGTTCCTCCAATCTGACAGCTGTCTGTCTAGGAGTTAATATCCTCTTTGAGGATTCAAACTAAAAAGTTTGATATTTGTGAGGTAGTGTCATGTACTGATTTTGATGATCTTTCAGGTCAGCTGATCGTCTTTAAATCACATGTATGAATTTAGTTGCGTAGGTCAGTTAGAGCAAGCGAGTGAACCAAAGCTAACAACGCGAGAGCTTTTCTCTTAGTCTCTCATCCTTTCTAATTTGTTTTTACTAGTATTGCACCTGTTTACCGGAAAAAAAAAGAGATAATGTGTGTTTGTTTCTGTGAAAAAAAAAAAGAGAGAGAGAGAGAGAGAGAAAGTGAGAGGGAGAGAGGGAGTGAGAGAGAGAGAGAGAGAGATAAGTTTCTTAATTAATAATCAGAAGGACCAACGCCAGCCAACCGCCAGAAGTTCAGAACTATGTATTCTTCTTGTATGAATCTGTTCGGGTCACGTAAACGACGTAAAATCGATGAAGACTTCTGATGGCCAGACTTTATCGAAAATCATTATGTTTTTCCTTTTCTTTTTTTCGTTTTTTTTTCTTTTTCTTTTTTTAACGCTGATGTCAACGAGTATAAGGATTTGAATAGAAAGATAATCAAAATTATTTTGGGGTGTCAAATTATCCAGGGCGCATATTTACGAGTGCATATTTTATGAGTGCAATCAATCTCATTTGATTTATCCGTAGCTCTGTTTTATCCGTTATTAATCTGCCTTTCTATCTATTTGTCTGTTCAAATCTTATTCTATCTATCTATCTATCTATCTATCTATCTATCTATCTATCTTTGTTAATATCTATCTATCTATCTATCTATCTATCTATCTATCTATTCTTATCAATTTATTCCATTCCATTAACTAATTATTTTAGTATTTCTCTTTATACATAAACATTTCAGTGTTTAGATTTCTTCATATTTTTTCATCTCATCATTTGTTAAAATGTCACTCCGTGTTTTTGCGCTGACTATATATATATATATATATATATATATATATATATATATCAGCCATAATTCTACCGGCATCATCATGTGTGTGTGTGTGCGTGCGAGCCTGTGCGTGAGTGTGTTTGTAGGATGTATCATAATAATTCGAAGCAATAGTAAAAATGATGAGACAAAGTGGAAAAACTTATACACTACGTGTTTTGCCGGACGCCCACAGGGTGCGACGTCAATAAAAGACGAAACTGTGGGTAAGAAAAATGCGTTTGTTTTTTTGGCTTTTTTTTTTTTTTTTTTTTTTTTTGTTTTTGGATAAGAGGGGCAATAAATTATATTACCTTATCAAATTCGATGACCAGAAACCAGAAAGTTGTTGCACGTCTAAATTCACCTTCATGCTTGTCGTGTGCCAATGGCTTAGGGATAATATCTCAAGTTGATACCAATTTTCGTTCCCGGCTTGAGGCAATCGGATGTCTAGCCACACTGATGAGCTGTGAAACAGCGAAACAGTCTGTTCCGTGGATGACAGTATATATATATATATATATATATATATATATATATATATATATATATATATAAATGCTTTTAACCGATTCAGTCGCAGGCTTGTATTTGTACTAAATCGGTCCTAAAATAGGTTCGACGTACAAAACGTTAGGAACTTGATATAATAGGTATAACGCCGACTAATTTTTTGTGGTCGCTGATACTTTCGTATTCGACTAACTGTCGTCCGACATCGACGCTATTTAGTAACTACCCCACGCAGTTTCATGTGGCACAAGGCCGAATTTAAAGTGGGATCTCCAAGCCTTTGAGCTCGGCTAAAAATATACCCTTTGAACCTGTATAAACAGGTTTAGGGTCGGTTTACGTCCCCGAAATGAGACTCCGCCCTTCGAAGGTAGCCTCGTTCGGGTTCCTCCCCGCCCGAAGGCAGAGAGTTCAACCATTCAGTTGTCGTCCGATATCGACTAGAATTTAGTCACCCGCCCCCCACGAGGGTATCATGTGGCACAAGGCCGGTTTAACGTGGGATCTCTGAGTCTATGGGTTCGGCCAAAAATACACTCTTTGAACACGTATAAACGGGTTCAGGGTCGGTTTACCTACCCGAACGAGACTCTGCCCTTCGGCACAGCCACGTTCGGGTTCCTCCCCGACCGAAGGCAGAGAGTTCAACCTTCAGCCGGTCATCCGGCATCGACTGGTCGTCGTTTCTCTTACTACTCCTACTTATATTAGGTGGGAGAGTCTATTAACTATATGTATGTTTCACCATAACAGATATGCAAAGGACACAAAAGGAAACTGTAGAAACTCCGTCACAATGGAAAACGATAAGAAAGGACTAATCCTCATTTGTTAATTTGATTTGATTTGATTTGATTTATTTGTTTCACGGCATATCAACTTCTTATGGGTTATTTAATTCCGAAATTTAATTTTCTTGGGCGTTTTGAAGTAATAGAGCATGATATATGTTATTCTGCTTTCACAGTTGAATACATGGTAGATGATACTCAGCTTTTGTGCATATACATGTTTGTGTGGACATAAATACTAAAGGCAATGATATGTGTGTTTTATGTTTTTGTTCATTTCTTGTTCTTCTCATTATTATTATTATTATTATTATTATTATTATTCTCCTCTTCGTCGTCGTCGTCCCCTATTCCTCATGTTCTTCCTCCTCCTCTTCCCCCTCCTTTATTTTTTCACACACAAACTCACTTACATAAATACACACAGATACTTATTATGCTCATTTTGATTTAATTTGATTTTTCGTTTAACGGCAAATCAACTTATGGCTCATTTAATGTCGAAATTTAACTTCTTGGGATCTTTGAAGTAATAAATATATGATATGTTATTCTGCTTTCACAATTGAATACATGGTAGATGATACTCAGCTTTTGTACATATACATGTTTGTCTGAACATAATTATTAGAAACGGTGATATGTGTGTTTTATGTTGTAGTTTTATTGAAGTTATATTTTGGCATACAGTTGGATTTCTTTAAGAAATTATAAGGACTACTGTCATGAAAGAGTTCTTTCATGTTGGTTATTTGGTTTGTTGCTTTTGTTTGGCGGCATATCAGCCTTTATGATTTATTTAATGCTGAAATCTAAATCTAAAATAATTTCAACCACAGATATTTTGTACATACTTTTATACTTTCCGAGTAAAAATATGTTTTTTTAGATATATATATTTATAGATCATAAAATGTATTGTTGGTAATTTTACTATAAAAATGTATTTTTATATTTTTTTAATGTTGTATTCATTGTCATTTTGATATAAAATGTATTGTTCGTCCTTTTTATTATAAATATGTACAACTGATTTTTGTTTGGGTGTGTCACTATTTGTCCATAGCTGGGACCCTACCATATGCTACCACTCCACGTCAGGATGTACCTGAGAACAACAGCAATCAAGAGGTGTTTCCATGCTCCTCAAAATCTTAAATCTCCCGATCAGTGGCCTTGCTGCCGGATGTAGTTAACTGTTATATCAAGGACGAATCTTCATTTGTAAGAAGAGAGACTTATGGTCGTTAGCAAAAGAGACAGTCAAAGATGCGAGTTATGAACAAAAGATGCCAATATCAAGGACGAAAAGGAAAGAAAAATTAAATATCTGAGATTGTCTTAACCGAGGACTGAAAACGTGTCACCGAAAATCAGAAGGCGTAGTGGAATATCGAAAAATGCCTTCAAAAATCTAAGTAAAGTATTAAGAAACAGACGTTCGTTACTGTTGTGGATTCCGTGATGAAATCCGGTCTCCAATGAATGACAAACGCAGGAATGAAATATAACAAATAAATGTATTGACGTAATAATACAATTGGTTAGTAGATCCAGAAATGCGGTTAGTAGCAATATATATATATATATATATATATATATATATATATATATATATATATATATATATATATATATATATATATATATAGTCTGTGAAATTCAGTATCGAAGTATGACTTCCTTCTGAGTCTACGTGCTTGTAACTGTGACTCCTACAAGGCGGTTACCTCACACTCTTACTCTCTCTATTACTCTACCTCTTTCAACTTCTGGGTATTCACCGGCAGTAGTACAAATACACACTGGTCGAGTCCACTTGTATGAAAAAGGGGTGGATCCCATAACAGTTAGAAACAAAGAAAAGATTACCCAAATGCTATGTTATATAAATCCTAATATATGGCAGTGAATGCTGGACAATTTACTCACAGATGAAGAAAATTGAGGTAAGATAAATTGAGACAACAGCCTAGTAGCGAATTAAAGTTTTGGTTCGTGAATTTGCTGGCATATTAGTAATTTTGAGTTCAATCCCTGAGCCGTCCAGTGTCTACTTGGATTCAGTGGAAAAAGATCGATGAGCAGTACTAAAAATAAGAACTAGACGAGATATCTCTAGACATCAGCTGCGGGACGAGAACAGTCTTCACCATAAATCAAATAAAGGCTTCAATTCGGAATTCTCTGTAGGTTACCTGGATCCATATACAATTGATAAAGGAGGAGTGGTACGACGGCCGAAACGTTGCGTTAACAACAGCAAAAATGATGTCAATGGCCCGGATATAAATAGTGTAAATAAAAGAAATGTGTTTATACAAGAAGAATGCAGAGAATATGGGCTGAACAAGTGAGTAACAAGGAAGTTTTATAGAAAATGGAAACAAAAAGGCATAGAATCAGAAAGAGACCTTTGAAATTTCTAGGAGACATAATGAGGAAAGAGAACTTGGAGAATTTAACACTCAGAAGGCATAGCAGGACAGAAAAGCGGACAACGTACCTAACGAGCTTGTTTAAATGGCTGGCAGAACTGGGATTGGGGATGAAAGCGAAAAGACAAACAAAGCTACAAAAGATAGGAAGTAGTGGAGATCTATGATTGCTACCGTCCCAAAGAAGAAAGATAATAAAATGATTTAGAATGAGCCTGGCGAAAATGGGGAGAGAGACTAGTGCGGAGTTACATCTTTTGGTGGCAAATATAGCTTTCAGTTGTCTGTCATCTTAAAAGGGAATTCAGGGCCGCCTTTGTGGCCCGATGGTCAACAAGCTAATATTGAAAACAGCTTCGCTAATTTAGTAAGTTCGATGACTCAATAATGTCACCTTGTACCAGACACGAAATTCTTATTTTCGCTTTTGGATCACATTTTACTATTATTTAATGTGTTCTTTGTATTTCACATCTATGTGACCCGTTTATAATTCTAGTATCCTGATGGTATCCCTTTTCTCCATAAAGTTATCTCCTACCTACCTTATTTGATGGCAGGAAATATTTATAAGTTTATATCCTGTATAGGCGCGTGGCCCAGTGGTTCGCTTTCCGACTATGAGATCATAAAGAGGTGATTTATTGATATTATCGGCATAGCGTTCGATCTCAGCATGTGTCACTGTTGGAAAGTGTCTGAAAACCGTATTACGTGTTGACCTTGTGAATAACATTGGGTAGACGAAACTATTCAGAAGTTGTCGATGGTTATGCTAGCACGAAGTCACAAGTCATCGTGACCGAGCGTTTGTGCGTACTGACCTTGTATTGACATGCGCACTCTCTCAGAAACTCTATGGTCTGCACAGTACAGTTGCAATATAAACCACAGGCGGGTTCTGTGGGTGCTGGTTAAAAACCGAATGTTTCTAGTTGCCTTAACAAACAGGCGTGAGCGGAAAACGATTAGCCAGCTATTATTTATATTTTGAACTGGTGCCTCGGCGTGTAGATAAGGAGTCGAAATTGGATGCCCTTTTTTAAGTAGGGAGTTCGATCCTTCCTCGATGCCTCGTAAAAATATTCGACATTAAGTAACCTAGCTGGGATGGGCATGCAAAACTAATCGATACTTTAAACTATCGCATATTTATCTTTATCATTGCTTCGATGACACAAGATCGAATTTAAACCTGATTGATTTACTTACCTCGGATACAATTTGTTTTTTTATCAACAAGCTCGCTTTTTAAGAACTTGTTATTTATCAACAAACTTTTAAGAACTTGAACCTTGTCTTGTCCCAAGTAACTGATTAGGCATTTAATCAGAGAATCTGAATCACCTTTATCCAGCCATTCATAACAATTGTGGATGTGCGGATGGTGTATGGGCAGCGCCTTGGAATAAGTATTCGGAGAGCCGATTTCGAATTCCAGTCTGGTTCGTTACATTCACCTATGCGGAAATGCTCTTTGTAAAGTTGTGAACCATCCCCCCAGCTAGGGGTTAAATAATAGTACTTGTATATAGAAAAATCATTATTATTCTAAAAAATTGTTAATGCAATATTCACTTGCAAATATATGTTTCGGTTTTAAAAATCCAAGAAAGGGTTGATAAACCATAAAAATCAGTTTATCAAAGGTTGCTATACCGATTGCATGTTATGACAATTGCAATAGATTAATACTTGATCCATTTAGACATGAGACTAAAAAAATTCATGAGATGAAATTTGAAGTGAGTGCCTCTTGCTTGGCAACCCGACAAAACCAATTCTTTGATTTTGTCGCTACTATGTATATATGTTGTCTTTGTATTCTTTTATAGACAAAAGAGCGCCATATTTTTTTTTTGTTGTTATTCTACAAAAAATTCGTTCGTCGTGATTTCATAATAATGTATGGTAGTTTTAAATATTTGCTTCGATAACAAAAGAAAACCAGACAAAAATGGAAAGAATTTTGGGGCTTCTCTTTTAATATTTGTTTGATTTAGGCATTCAGCTTTCATTGATGTTCCTTTATCATGGATTATTTTTTTTAATTTTCTTTCCGATATTTTTTTTTTTTTTTTTGTCCCGCACCTTCCTTAAATCTTTATTTTGATTACAACACATTTTCTATTGAACTATTTGACTTTTCTTTTTACTTTCTCCTTCGGTTTCTTTCTTGCTTTCTTTTTACTTTTCTTTATTTATTTCTTTTTATTTTTCTTTCTTTATTTCGTTCTTTCTTTTCCTTTCGGATTTCTTACATTTTTTTCTTTCTTTTCCTTTGGTCTTCCTTTTATTTTGGTCTTCCATGTTTTGATTCTTTCTCTTCCTTTAAGTTTCTTTCTTTCCTTGGCTTTCTTTTCTTTTCCTTTGGGTTTTCTTTCTTCTTCTTTACTTTCTTTCTTTTCCTTACAGCTTTCTTTCTTTCTTTTTTACGTTTGGCTTTCATTCTTTTCCTTTGGACCTTTTTCTTTCTTCTTTCCTTCCTTTCTTTCTTTCTTTTTTACGTTTGGCTTTCATTCTTTTCCTTTGGGCATTTTTCTTTCTTCTTTCCTTTCTTTCTTTCTTTCTTTCTTTCTTTTTTACGTTTGGCTTTCAATCTTTTCCTTTGGGCCTTTTTCTTTCTTCTTTCCTTCCTTCCTTTCTTTCTTTCTTTCTTTCTTTCTTTCTTTTTTACTTTTGGCTTTCATTCTTTTCCTTTGGGCCTTTTTCTTTCGTCTTTCCTTCCTTCCTTCCTTCCTTCCTTCCTTCCTTCCTTCCTTCCTTCCTTCCTTCCTTTCTTTCTTTCTTCCTTTTTTACGTTTGGCTTTCATTCTTTTCCTTTGGGCCTTTTTCTTTCTTCTTTCCCTCCTTTCTTTCTTTCTTTCTTTTTTACGTTTGGTTTTCATTCTTTTCCTTTGGGCATTTTTGTTTGTTTGTTTGTTTGTTTGTTTGTTTCTTTCTTTCTTTCTTTCTTTCTTTTCCTTTGGGCTTTCTTTTTTTTTTCCTTTGGATTTTCTTTCTTTCTCCCCTTTCTTTGCTTTTCCTTTGGGTTTTATTTCTTTTGCATTGGGGTTTCTTTCTTCGTTTGTCTTTTCTTTTTTTCCTTCTTAAGCTCGATATTTTCGTAGAAAAAAAGATTTTTATTTATTTATTTATAAATTATTCCCACTTTCTTCCATTTAAGGAATACGATAACAATAATGGCGAACAAAATCAATTCTTCTTTCAAAAACTATTCTTTTTTTCAGCAATTTAAAACTAACAAAAAAAAGTGAAAAAAAAAAAACAAAAAAAAACAAACCAGTGTCTTTGCATTTGTTACATTTTGAAAATTTTTGGAAATTTTTGGATATTTTTCTCCTATTAAATTCACGCTGATATTATTATTGGTTGTTGTTGTTTTACGAAATGGTTTAACATTTATTTTATTTATTATCTAGGAATCTTCTTTCTTTTCTTCTTTTTTTTTTTTTTTTCGAACTTTTGCCGCCTTGTCACCAATTTCCAAGGCTTGGTCTTTATTGAAATCGGTTTGGCAAAAACTATTTCAGCTCAAGACACACCTTGCTGACTCGGAACGTTTTTCCGTAGCTGTAACAAATTTCAATTATATCAAGCTGAGTAAACGAAATTTTCTCTTGAATTTCTTTCTTTCGCGCTCATTATTTTTCCTCTTTTTTTTTTTTTTTTAATTCTTTCATTCCGACATTTTTTTCGTTTCTTGTACTGCTATTTTGTTTTTTAAATATTTCCACCTTTTTCTTACCGTTTAAGAATTCTCTTTTCTCTTCACATTCTTCGTCAGCTCCCCAATCCTTCTCAACAACCCCACCTCCATCACACATTACCAGCCATTCCGTCAATTTTCCATCCCTCATCATCCAACCGCACCTATTATTCTTTCGAGCGCTTTTAACGTTTTCTTCCTTAGGTTTACGTATCTTTCGATTCGCCATTTTATAGGACTTGCTTTGTTTTTATCTATTTTGATCATTATTATTGTTGATCGATTTTTTCTGGTGTAGGGGAGAAGGATGACGCTTTGTTTTTGTTGCTGTACAGCCTTTGTTGCTTTTTATGCATGTTTATTTAATTGATTCCATGTTCCCGATGGATATCTTTCCTCTTCAAGCATCATTTACTTACCGATAACCTTCTTTAAAAAAAAACTGAAATGATAACAATAAATACAGAAGCAACAACAACAACAACAATAACAACAACAATAATAATAATAATAATAATAATAAGAAGAAGAAGAAGAAGAAGAAGAAGAAGAAGAAGAAGAAGAAGAATTGAAAAGGCTTTGCAATAGACGAGAGGATTTGGAAATCAGAGAAAGGGCCGGAACCAGTATGACAACAACTTTAATGAACACAGTGAGGGTGTGTTGGAGCATTCCGGTGAATTGTTGTCCCTTAATCTTCAAGGTAAACTACCGAACGTTCGCATTCTGACCATGAGACCCGGGTTCGACTCTCATCAAGGTAAAGAGACTTCCTGATGTCATCGGACTGGAGGGGTCGATCCCAGCGTGCGTGAAGTGCCTGAAAACCATACCACGGGTTGACCCGAGTCTTGTGAGTGAAATTGCTAGCAGGAAGTCACGTCATCGTGGCCGAGAGATTGAGCATGCTAGCCTTGTTTACGCTGTAACTAAGGTCTGCTCAGCATAGTTGCAGTATAAACCACAGCCATCATTAGTCTTGACTAAGCAAGCGTCTGTAGCAGAGATTGGCAAGAATACGAGTGGCCATATATATATATATATATATATATATATATATATATATATATATATTAACCACAATAACGAAAATTGTATTTCATCGAAAATCGGTCGACTAAGGTCATTCTGGAAGACGTTTTAAACCAAGCCGACTAGAGATCGGGCAATAATAATAATAATAATGATAATAATAATAATAATAATAATAATAATAATAATAATAATAATAAGAAGAAGAAGAAGAAGAAGAAGAAGCAGAAGAAGACTTGACATGGTTGTCTCTGCAGATTGTAATGTATCTTTACAAAATAGAAGGATCTTGAAGTGGAAATCTCGGAAATGTGGCCTATTCATTGAAAGAATTCCTGTTAGCCAATGCCTTAAAGAAATACAAAAAGTTGTACTCACAAGTTACAAAGAGCTTTATCTATGTAAAATATGTGAGATCTTGGCTTTTTTTTATTTTCTTTTTTTTTACAAAAATAATCAGTGGAACATGTTATGGAGCCATTTCTGACCTCAGATGTGAGGTTGGGATCCGAAAAGAAATGAGTATATGCCAAAAGCCAAAGGAAATAAAAACAACAGCAATAATAATAATAATAATAATAATAATAATAATAATAATAATAAGAAGAAGAAGAAGAAGAAGAAGAAGAAGAAGAATAACAACTTTTTTCACTTAGCAACTGAAAATCTTAATGGACATTGATACATGTTTCTTGATACATAATGTATCTTGTTTCTTGTGACATAATGTTTCTTGATTACACAGCTAAATAAATAAATTTGTTTGCACACACACAGACACAGAAACACACACACACACAAATATATGTATATATATATATATATATATATATTGGAGTGATGATTCTTATGTCCACACCCACTATCTAAAAACGCTTCGATATTGAGCACTCTCTCTCTATATATATATTTAGGGAATCGATTAAATCCTACAAGTTTTAATTTATTTGTTTGGACGTTACTTTTTAAAATGGATACTCGTATTTGAGAAGAGTCTGACTTTATTTATTTATTAAACGGCATATTTATTTCTTTACATCTACCAAGTTGAAAATTCGATAAATCCATTCAAGCTTTGCATGATCAGAAGGTCCTAAGTGACCGAGCAGTCTAAGGTGCCGCTGATAACGTGCGATCGAATACTACCAGTTCAAGATTTCTCGAATATTCAGGCCGGCAGATATAAATAAAAACAGAGTATCTACTCAAATATGAGTATCATTTTGAAAAAAATAATATATATATATATTAAATATAAGATTTTTATTTCGAATTATTAATTTTTAACCTAAAATCTTAACTCAATTTGTATAATATTGAAAATAAAAAATTACAATTTTCAAGAGTTAATGTAATTGTTACTGAGTATTTATATACCTATTTGTTTTTAGCAATGAATTTATTTCGTCCGTAGCTCCTTATTTACACCCCAACCCATGTCTTTTTTAGCTTTGCCGTCTTGATTATTGTCGTTCCAACAAATATTTCTGAAGAAGTAGTGAATGAAACGTTCCCTTTAAAAGAATGCGTTCCGTCATTTCGAAACCGTGTATATATATATATATATATATATATATATATATATATATATATATATATATATATATATATATATATATATTTCACAAAATGGATAATTATAGGTAAATGTACGAGCGAGCGTTTGTATTAGGTTGGTGCAAAAATAATGTCGTTTTCTCACATAAGTTACTATGTGAGAAAACGACATTATTTTTGCATCAACCTAATATTTATATATATATATATATATATATATATATATATAGATAGATAGATAGATAGATAGATAGATAGATAGATAGATAGATAGATACATAGATACATAGATAGATAGATAGATATTATATATTTAGGCAGCAATCCTTCATTCATGCAGGTTTCATTAAAAACGACAGATATTATTAATAATAAAAAAGAAAAAGCCAACTCTCAACAATAACTACGAACAAGGCCAAAATGTGCTAACCGTGTTTGGAAAATAAAACATCTCTAAAATATACTCAAAGCATACACATAAGGCACACACTAAATTAAACTGAAAAAAATAAAATCATCCTTGATAATGGCTAAAAGTATAGCCGAAAGCGCTCGGAACTATAGAACATTTGAACAGTTTCTACACACTCTGTGTCAAGAAAAGAAAACTCTTGTACGAACATAAGAAAAATTAAATGAAAAAGCTTAGTACCTTATCTGTCGTTTTTAATGATACATGCATATATATATATATATATATATATATATATATATATATATACTCCATAGTGTAAGAAAAAACAGAGCTCAATGTTAATATATAAAGAGGTATACTTAATATCTTACATTGATTGTACAACTCCGTCTTTCATACGCTCTGCATTCGTCAGGTGCAATTTTTGGTGTTAACACGGATTCTTTAAGATTTCTGTTTATTGCGAGAGGGGGAATTATTATTGTTGTTTAAAGATTTAAATGAATTGTAGCTTAATTTGGGATTTGAATTTAGGCCCAGATTAGCATTTTAGATTGAAAATAAGGTTGGAAATAAGAATTATAAATTCTAATTTGAAGAGACGCTGTTGTTATCAAAAGAAATGAAAAAGAAAAAAACGTTTGGAAATCTAGGGAGCGGGGGGGGGAAGCTCTAATTTTGCCATGAAAATCAATAAAGTAATTAATAATATTCTTAATATTAATATTACTAAACTAAATAAGAGTAAGATAAGATATCAATAATAATAAAATATGCCTTGATAAAATAAAATTAAAACTATAGTACTACTACTACTACTAATAATAATAACAACAGCATCAATGAAAATAAAATAATATGAAATAAGATAAAATAAAATAGAAGCAAATAAATACGTAAATAATTAGAGCAAATAAATGAATAAAAATAATAAATGCAATTAAAAATAAAAATAATTAAGTAAATAAACATGTTAATAATAGTAAGACTGAAGGTAGGAGAAAAAGACAAAACAATAATAAAAAAATGATTAAGATAAGATAAGGAAAATAATGGATTAGCAAAAATGTTAAATGTGTTATAGTCTAATATTATTAACAATAGTTGTATAGTAAAGGTAGCAAAAATTTAAAATAATAAAAATAAGTAGTATCATTGGGTGTCTGTGTGTGTGAGGAACATTGTAAATCTCAAACCTGTTATAAACGGTAAACTGTAAATGTCCACATGTCTTGACTCTTACAACCTAAGCTCACCATCGACCTGCCTCAAAACTAACTTTTTCTCGCTATTGATGCATTCATTTAACCCGGCAATTAGAAGAAAAAAAATCAACCTTACTTAAAACTCCGAGTTTTAATCATACGCACATTCTCCGTTCATCTTAACCAATGCGTCCAAATATGTAAACCGGTTGCATTTCTTGAATTTATGTAAGACTTCTAATTTATCGACCGTAAGATTCGCTTCGTGTCTTTCATCTGGACACCCATATATACAAGTTACCACAGGCCCGCAACAACAGATTTTACAAGACCGACTGGAATCAGAATCTTAGCAACTTCAAAATTTTCATCTTCCATACCAAATTCCTTAAAATGATTCCTTATTTATTAAAAAAAAGGCTATGCCCCTTTGTAACGTGAACGATTATTGTTCTCCACCACTTCCTTTCATTTATTAACTGTGAATTGCCACTATTTCTTGTTAAAGTTAGTGGAATGTTTTCCCGTTGCATTCTACACAGTTCAAACACGCGCTTTAGGTGACAAAACTTTTAGAATGGTTGTCATCCAACGCAAATCTCGTGTGTTTTTCTTTAACCATAGCTAGAGAAAATGAAGAGATTATCAAGGAAATTAGTGCGAAATTGAATGCATCTCTGTTAGAATTTGAACTAAGCTCTTCGATTTTAATTTCCGATTAGCATCCTTAAATAAAATACGCCACACACACACAGAAGGTTTTGTGTGTGTGTGTGTGTGTGTGTGTGTGTGTGTGTGTGTGTGTGTGTGTGTAATAGTTGAGAGGCAATGTGCAAAATGACCCCATTCATGTTCACACGCAAAAAAGCTACCGGGCTGGCAAACTGCAAAGGAGCCCCCTTCTTTCCCTCACTCTGCGAACTACGATCAAAGCGAAAGGAGTGATGGAAAGTAAGAATGAAAGAAAGCGAGAGAGAGAGAGAGAGAGAGAGAGAGGGAAAATAGAAAAGGATAGAGAGAAGAAATAAATATATGTCAGACAAAACTTGACCAATGTTTCTATTTTATTTCAAATTGAATTAAACCTCACATAAAGTCACTTTTCCTCGAGGTGTCTTAGATTGTGGAATCAACTACCACTAGTGATGATGTTCTAATTTCTCATCAAATTTGACTCTCAAGAACACCCAAGGTGTGTCACCTGAAGCGCGCGTTCACATTGAGGATAAAATACGGATATCTTTCCTGAGCTGTTTATAAATTGTACACTGTTCAATTATTAACGTTAAGAACGAACTATTTTAAATTACAAAATTGTACTTAGAATCATTAAACGAAAATTACTTACAACTCTTATTATTTAAAATACACACCTTCTCGCTGTCAATTTTGACGGCAAAGGTCCACTAGTTATGATATAAACTAGCCGTTTACACACTTCATGATATTACGGTCAAGACTTTATAAAATCATTCTACCTTAGGTAAGGGGAAAAAATCTACTAAGACGAAAAGTGTTACTAAGAGAGAAAGAAACTTAAAAAAAAGTGCTGTTGAGGAGAGGCGACAAAGAAAGGGAAAAAAATAGATTCAATGAGACAGATGACAGTTAACGTTATATTTAAATTTTTAAGACCGTAGTTGTCAGGAAAGTAAGAACCCGGAAGAGAATTCCACAAGTAAGAAGTGTGAGAGAAGAAACTATTGGCATAGAACTTACGGTCACAACAGCAAAATTATTAAATCTAGTTGTCAGTTTAGTACTTAAATTCTTGAAGTTGAGGTACGAAAGGAGAGCGCTGATGAGTACATAAAAATATTTATTGAAACAACACAGCGAATCTACATGACGGCATTGAGAAACCGATATGCCAGATCAGAACCGATAGTATTGCGGATTCTTCTTTGGATTATGTCAATAATCTCTAGCAGAAGCAGCAGACCAGATATGCCAGCAATATTGAACACACGGACGAATAGTAGACGTAAAAAAGTGCAAGATAGATTCTGGCGCTAAAAATGATGTTGAACGGTTCAGTGAACCAGCCTTTGTAGCAGCAAACCTAACAATGGATTCAATATAGTCGTTCCACTTCTTTCTATTAAGGAAAACATATTCCTCAGCTAGATAAAAGTTCTGTCTATATTTCTGAGATGAGATATTATGTACACTATTTACATTATTCGGACTATTGTACTCATCTTTCATATTTATCATAACGTTTCTGTCGTTGTACGCTTCGGCCTTCTTCACGTGGTTGGAATGTCGAACTGAACCCCTTATTTCGCTCGCTTGAGTAGACTGTTCTAGTTCCACATGCCATGTTTAATGGATGTCAGTTATCTCCTGTTAATTTCCCTCTCCGTTCTCCACTACCTTAACCAGGTATTGAACTCGCATTCTTTGGGTTCTGTCACTGGATCTAACTAACGCCTTTATCCATTGACATCTATTTACACATGGCACAGTGGATATAAGCGTTAGATCCAGTAACAGGACGCAAAGAGTGCGTTCATAATAACTGACATTTATTAGACATACTAGAACGAGAACAGTCTACCTCAGCGAGCGAAATAAAAGGTTCAGTTCGACATTCCAACCACCTGAAGAAGGCTGGAGAGTACAACGACCGAAAGGTTGTGATAAATATAGCAACAAAGATGAGGACAATAGTCTGAATAATTTAAATAGTGTAAATAAAAGTTGTTATAGAAGTTGTATAACATAATTCTGAATCCATACTCTGAATTGTGGTATCACATCTGGTTTTTGAAATATGCGCATAGCAATTATTACATTGATAGTATATTACTACTGTATGTACAAAGATGTATAGCCGAGTGGTTAGCGTTCTGACCATGTGTCCCGCGTTCAAATCTCACCACGGCTGATGTATCAAGGAGGCGACGGTAGTATAGGCCAAAGCGTTCTACACCGTTAGAAAGTGCCTGAATACCATACCAAGGATTGATGAAAAAGTTGTGAGTGAAACTGGGTAAATGAAAATCTTCGGAAGCCGTCGATGGTTCTTCTAGCACGAAGTGACAGAGTGTTGGAGCATTCTGGCCTTGTCCATCTAGTGCTGTAAGTTTGGATGTGCGGGTGGTGTAATGGATAACAGCTTGGAATTGGAACTCGGAAATCCGAGTTCCAATTCCAGTCGGTTTCGTTATAGTTACTTGCGCGCAAATACTCTTAGGAAACGTATGGATACGCATATTCACGCCCCCCAGCTATGGGTTAATTTTGAGAACACGTATCAGAAAATCATTATTATCGCCAACATTTTCTTACAATATAAAAATATTTTTCCTGTTTTAAAAAGGTTGGTAAGCCGTAAAAACAAAATCAATTACTGATCAGACCAGATTATTTGATCTCTCCCAGAAACTATAATTAACGTTGTTCCTCATAGTTATGGTATAAACAACAACTTGACTCTGTTGAGGAAACATAAATGTGGCTAAACAGCTACAGGGATTAGCTAACCTTATTAGCAGTAGTACTTCAGCTAGTCTACTTTCTTTCATGACAAACAGTACATTAACTAATACGAGGGTTGCTGAAAACTTCTCGACCCGGACAAGACGAAATTCCGGTGATTCTTTAAATGTTAGGATCTCAGAAATATAGACAGTTTGGGTTTCGTTTTTGTTTTACGGAATATCAACCTCAATGGGTAATTTAATGCCGACAAAATTGCTGGTAATATGTTTTTCTTCAAAAATCTACACACACAGAAAAATACACTGACACAGACACCCTAGAGGATGGAGCGTGCTACGCACGACGGACATGCTACAGTAGGCGTTACAGTGTCATAACTGGATTCTGCATGTCTCATTCCTTTTGTGTCACAGAAGGCAGTCATGAAATTTACATGCACACGCTCCAAGTTAGCGGGAAAGCCAAGACTGACTTTGCATTTCCCAACTCCCATCGATAGTGGAAATAATCGATTTTTCATGTTTCTACGGCAGTTTTCATGTAGTTTGCGGCCATTTTGTAATGGCCAGATTGAGAGTCTATAGCTGGCTGCCACGAATAGGCAGGAAGATTCTATTGGCCAGCGTGAGAGCCAACAGCTGACTGACACGAATATTAACTAGCATGCTAGCATGCAAAAAAAAAAAAAAAATCGATAGCTGCATTCGTCACAAGTGGGAAAAATTTAAATCTGCATGGCACTTTACTCCAATTGGCTCATTCGCTGGCTTAAACTCAACGTTGATTCTGATTCCGCAGAACTGGGTTGGGAGTGAAAAAGTATTTGTTGTTAACATTCTTTTTCGCAGTGTGAGATAGGCAAGAAGTAAGGTATGTAGCAACATCAGCACGGAAAATGGCACTCCTTTAAAGTCAAGGAAGGGCAAAAATATTTTAAGTCAAGTGATAGCGATTGCTGTATGAGTCATACGATTTTTTAATCCATTACGGGCAACGTCGGGCCATGCTGATAGTATATATATATATATATATATATATATATATATATATATATATATATATGGGAACATTTTTCCCTGAATAAATCTATAGCTGGTCATATTTTTTTCAAAGAATGTATAACTGTTTGAATTCCTGGTATCTTTTTTTAAAGTATTGCTGATAATAATTTTTCATTCAAAAATTATTGCTGGTAATAATTTTTTTAATTACATAGTATTTCTGGTATTAAAACCTATTTTACACAAGTTTGGGTGTTAACTATTTACCCATAGCTGAGACCCTAACAGATGCTACCACCCCGGGTCAGGGTGGACCTGGGAACATTAGTAATTAGGAGGTGGTTCCATGCTCCTCAAAACCTCCTGATCAGAGGCCTTGCTGATGGACGTTGTTTATCGTCTTACCCAGGACACAAGTATAGACAGATACTGCATTGCATGTCATGGAAAATTTAGATGACGACGAAAAGTAATCGAATAAATATAAAATTCTTGTTTTTCTTCTTCCGTATGCCACGTCCTTTCAATATGTAGGCCATCATGGCTCTCCACAATTTCCTATGCTTTGTAGCTCATAACAATGTCTATCCTTCCCAATCACTTGTCTTCTATCCATTTACACAAGCTTCTTATGTAAATTATTTAAGTTCCATGTATTTTTATTGCCTTTAGTAGGAATCGAGAGTATCAAATTCTCTTTGTCCTCTTATGTGCTCGAAAAATGTCAAGTGCCTGTTTTTGATTTCAAAAACAAGTGTTCTTTTTGTTTCGACTTCTTTTAGAACTTATTCAGAGGAAGAAAAAAACTAAATATTTTTGTTAAACGAAAACAAACTACGTATGTATTTTTATAAAAAAAAATTTGTGAATAATATGCGTTTATTCTGAACGAATAAATAAATACGTAGTTGAAAACTTTAAATACATGAGGAACAGAAGAGGGATCGCTTATGCCAGGTCTATTTTGCCCCAGTGACTCTACGCATGAGTGAATACCTCTCCAACTTTCAACCCTGAAATTGGCCCACAAAAGATACATGTGGACGCACATGGTCAGGTGCTCAGTTGCACAAAGAACCAACGACCATATCCGGAACTAATGATAATTATAATGATGATGATGTTGATGATGAAATCCCTGAAGACTTACTACGCCTTGATAATTCATCGTGCTTCTAAGGTGGTGGCATTTAGGCCTATATTAGGAAACACTAGTCTATTTAATTTTAATTATCTAAGATTATGCTTGTCACTATTTTTTATCATTTATATGTTTTTCTTGTAGAAATATTCACGCACTACAAGGCATAAGAGCCACCCAAGGTAGAGCGTTATTGCGTGATAGTACCTAGTGTAACAGCAAAATTGTCCAAATCTTCTAACAACATAATTATCCATCACCCAAAATGTTTATTATCTAGAAAAATAAATAAATAAACAAAAAAACCCCGCTAAACTGAGTTTCTTTTTTCCATATTTTTAGATAAGACGTTTAGCCATCTTGACACCATTTTTCGTAAGAATCTCTGAAAAGCCATTTGAGTCATTCAGCTAGAAAGAGAACAGGTTCACATTGTTTTGTGTCAGACCCACTGTCTTCCCAAATGAGCAATGGTGAGAGGAAAAAGATCATTCAGGCCGTCAGTAATTGTACCAACATTCATACACTGGCTTCCATTTTCAAAGTCCATTCAAGTGCCATCAAGTGAATGGTGAATACGTATAAAAAAAGAGCGAACAATAAAGAGAAAAACAGGATCAGGAGTTCACAACAGGAAGAGGGATCATCATTTCAACTTAGAGTTAAAGAGGTCAATTAGAAAATTCATATGACGCTTGGTTCGTGAGAGAGGAGTTTCACCTATGACAGTTCAAAGAGCAGTGAAAAAACTTGAAAATTAAATCGCACCTGCAACCTGTGATATATATATATGTATGCATGTATATATATATATACACTTACACACACACACACACACACACACACATACATATATATATATATGAATTTTATTTCAATCATTCATGATCTTCCGATCCTTATCTATGATTAATTAATGATAAACATGTCATTTTCGTTTATGATTGATTTTATCCAGATTCTTCTGTTAATCTTACAGAGTAATTATACATTCTTATTGCCTAAAGTAGAGTGCAACAATGTTATAAAAACCTTATAGCATTCCAGTAAGATATCTTTAATCATTTTTAAGAAACAACAGTTCAAATCTTAATCTAACAATTGGACAATTTTGCTGTTACATCCGGTGTGTGGTCATAAGAAAAAGGCAAGAAATGTACTTATGTATTTATGTAGGAAAGATAACGGTTAAAACTAGACTTTAAGAGATTGGGATTATAGCGATTGGGGAAACCTCCTATCGGGAGTCTGTTCCACAAAGCAGCAGTTTTGGAAATAAGAATGGAACTTACTTCTTACTAATGGAATACGAAGGCAATGAGGATGATTCACTATTGTGTATGTGGTATGGTGGGTTCCAGATTTAAAAGCCGGGAGTAGTGGGACTAGGGAATGTAGATTGTCGGAAGACTTGCCTATGAAATAACTGTAGAGTTGAGAGAAACTCGCGACGTTTCATCTGAGTGAATGAGATTGCAGGTTGGAAAGTAATTCCCCACCGACAAGACAGCGTAGCCGCTTTTGAACTGTGTCAAGATAGACAAGAAAGGACTGGGTAGATCCAACCCAGATATGGAAGCAATATTCAATTTATGGTCTCTTCTGCTTCTTGTAAAGATAAAGCAGTGAGGCGTCAGATATTTACTGGAACGGCACAATAAACCGACCATTTTTCCAGGATCTTTAGCAGTAGATCGGATATATGAGGTCCACTTGGGGTGTTGAGGAGAGCTTTTGTCACAAAAGACGTTTAAAGTAAGGAACCTCTATGAGAGAAGAACCAAGAAACATTAATTGCTTAATAGGTAATTATTTCTAGGGGCTTTTGGTAAGACGAAGGAAATAAATTCAGTTCCCTACGGCCCGATGTGATTTGATTGTCGCTTTCATAAATAGATACAAAGGATCAAAGATTATTTGGCACACAAAATTCTTTTGATTTTCTATCTACTTACTTTACAGGAAATTGACAAAGACTATCCATACCAATTCCCCGCCAACCCCCACTAAAATATTCGTGAATTCAGTTCTGTTTGAAAACATGTCTTTGCTAAAGAAAAAGGTCATTAGGTTCTCACATTTATCCTGTTGTCCTGAATGAGTGAATTCTGAGGTCATAAATTCGAAAATACACCAAGGCTGATTGCTTGTTTGCTGTGTTTTACGGCATATCAACCTCAATGGGTTATTTAATGCCGACAACTTTTTTTTCCTGGTAATATATATATAGAATCTATATCTGCTAATATTTTTTTCCTTAAAAATGTATAGCCGGTAATATTATTTTAAAACATGTATTGCTGGTAATAATTTTTTTTTCAAAAACATATTGCTGGTAATATTGTTTTTTTCTGGTAATAGTTTTTCCGTCCAAAAATTTATTTCTGGTAATAATTTTTTACAAAGTATTTCTGGTATTAAAACCTACTTTTCCACTTTTATAATGCTTTTTACCTCAGTTTCGGGGTTAACCATTTGCCCATAGCTGAGACCCAAGCAGGTGTTATCAACCAGGGTCAGGGTGGACCTGGTAATACCAGCAATTAAGAGGTGGTTCCAAGCTCCTCAAAACCTGATCAGAGGCATTGCTGTTGGACGTAGTTTATCGTCTTTCCCAGGACGCGGATGTACTTTATCGTCATACCCAGGACATGTATGTAGTCAGGACGCGGATGTAGTTTATCGTCATACCCAGGACGCGGATGTAGTTTATCGTCATACTCAGGACGTGTATGTAGTTTATCATCATACCCTGGACACGGATGTAGTTTATCTTCAAACCCAGGACGCGGATGTAGTTTATCTTCATACCCAGGATGCGGATGTAGTTTATAGTCATACCCAGAACGCGGATGTAGTTTATCTTCATACCCAGGACGTGGATGTAGTCAGGGCGTGAATTTAGTTTATCGTCATACCCAGGAATCGGATGTAGTTTATCGTCATACCCAAGACACAGATGTAGTTTATCGTCATACCCAGGACGCGAATGTAGTTTATCTTCATACCCAGGACGCGGATGTACTTTATCGTCATACCCAGGATGCTTATGTAGTTTATATTCATACCCTGGACGCGGATGTAGTTTATCTTCATACCCAGGACGCGGATGTAGTTCATCTTCACACCCAGGACGTGGATGTAGTCAGGATGTGGATTTAGTTTATCGTCATACCCAGGACTCGGATGTAGTTTATCCTTATACCCAGGACGACAAGGTTGATCGATTAGTTGTTCTTTTTTAACGGTGTATCAACTCAGTTGCTTATTTAATGCCGAAACTTTTTTTTAAAATTAAATATATGGCTTGTAAGCAATCCTTTGAATTATTGGTCCCATCTCTCTCTAGTTATGCCTCTGTAAGGGTGTTATTTAGTGCGATAATTTGTGGTGTAGACCAACAGAAATGGGGGAAAAAATTAAATGTCTTTTATTACTCTGTATCAATTTTGACAGGATTACGGTAATATGCATATTTACTCTTACATTTAATATATGGGGAAATAAAAATGATTAACGTCCTATAAACTGATAATGGATGCGTGCTGTGAAATCCGGTTGGTGTTAAGTAATATTATTAGCAGCTGTTCAAAAGGTTATGAAAGCCCATAAAATAAATATGGATAATAAAATACAGACCAAAAGTTATACATAAATTTTCGACGTGTGAATATACCACATAATTTGACATATCATACTACTTATCACTGTATAAGGTATTATTTTAATAATTTCACCCCAAGCAAGGGAATAAAGACACTAAGACACAAGGTGTTACTGAGTGCTAGGGGATATGGCAAAAATACTATTAATGAGAGAGTACAATAAAAGAACAAGAATAAATAAGACAGAAGATATTAATTTCCCTTATAATTTCGACCAGCGAGAAATGCGAGAGAAGAAACTGTTGGCTTAGAACTTATGGTTACATCTAGACATTCCATTTGTAAAATGATGAGACCATGCCGCCAATCTAGTACTGCGTTTAATTTCGTCCTTTTTATTTGACAATAATTCGAACTATGCTGGTTCTGAGATGACCAGTATCAAAAATAACACACACACACACATATATATATATATGTATATATATATATATATAGAGAGAGAGAGAGAAAGAGAGAGATAGCGAGAGAGAGAGAGAAAGAATTTCAAAAGATTTATCTTTCCAACTAAAAGTTTCGCTTGTCGTGGTCATTTAAATCTATAACAGTGACTGATTAATTTCTCTGAATCTGATGACTTTCATCTCTACAAAATTAGAACGATAAATCTTTTGAACTGTTCTTTTTCTATTAACTATTCTTGTTCCATTTTTTTTTTAAACCAAGTTGTTTACAAAATCAGCTCGCATTTAAAATCGTTAACCGATCGTAATTAAATATATTTTAATGTTTCAAAAATATTCATTATTATTATTGCTTAGGTAATAAGCATTATAACATAGCACAAATAGCTATAGTGTGGAAAAAGGAATTTTCGATAATATATGTGTTTTTTTATGTATTTATGGTTATTTTTTAACTTTTATCAAAATCGAAATTCTTATACATGTAGTTATGGATAATATTAGACATTAATTACTTTATTTTTTTATTAATAACTATTTGTGCTCAGTTGTTGACAATAATAGCTATCTGCTGTGTTAATATTTTGGAATAATGCATTAGTAAAAATTTAAATCTCATCTCTCTGATAGTTGTTGCGATCTGTAAACTCTAATAATTTACTGGCGTACGTGTTTCGTTAGGCGTTATCTATTTATCTGTCAATATATATATATATATATATATATATATATATATATATATATATATATATATATGAATGAATGAGATAACGATATGAACACAAAGGGGACATTTTATAAATCAATACGTCAAACGCGTTGGTTGCTCATCGTAACGAGACTAACATTTATTTTGGCATAAAAATGCTACTCTGATAAAAGGAGAAAACAATTCACTAAGATTTAAATATCACAGATTTAGACCAATAAACCCCTGAAGGTCGAAATGCGTCACAGGTAAACTTATTTACACTTCTTCATACATTTTCCCCAATATATATATATATATATATATATATGCACACACACACATGCGCACGAGCGCACACACACACATATATATATATACATATATATATAGATAAAGATATATATATATATATATATATATATATATATATATATATATATATATATATATATGTGTGTGTCTATATTTCTGAGATGAAGTATTATGTACACTATTTATATTATTCGAACTATTGTCCTCATCTTTGTCGTCATATTTATTACAACGTTCCGGCCTTCTTCAGGTGGTTGGAATGTCGAACTGAACCCTTTATTTGGCACAGTGGGTAAATGTGTTACTTAGATCCAGTGACAGGACCCAAAGAGTGTAAGTTCAATACCCGGTTAAGGCAGTGGAGAACTTGGAGAGGGGATTTTACAGGAAATAACTGATAACTGACATCCATTAGACATGGCACGTGAAACTAGAACAGTCTACCTCCAGTGAGCGAAATAAACGGTTCAGATCGACATTCCAACCACCGGAAGAAGGCCGGAACGTACAACGGCCGAAACGCAGTAATAAATATGGCGACAAAGATGAGGACAATAGTCCGAATAATGTATATATATATATATATATATATATATATATATATATATATGAAAATGAACATGGACAGTCTGTTTCATGCTAGACGCAATCATCAGTTGATTGCGTCTAGCATGAAGCAGTCTGTCGCCTCTAAGTGTTGACTTCAATGTTCATTTTCATATTTACACACGCTCTTTCTCTGATATTGAGCACTTTATCCCATGAATACTGCACGCCTTAAGAGTATATTTCTTCATATATATATATATATATATATATATATATATGTTCCTCCAACTCCCTATGTACAAGGGAATGTATTTGTTACTGTGTGATTGACACAACCCAAGCGAACAACAAACAAAAATTGCTGATAAGGCTGACTCTCTTCACAAAGCGTTAATCCGTTTGTGAAAGACATAAAGTGACATCTTTTTATTCTGTTTAATCACAGCACAGCATAACAAAAATATTCTCCGTTATGCTATATTGGTTATTGAAGGGCAATGGTTCGGGAGTGAGCACCTAGCCAAGCGCGTCTCTCCAATAACTATCTCTCAGTTAATAATAACTATAAAAGTTTGTTGCTGCCTTCGTCAGATTTAACTAGGTGAAGATTTTGTCTCACATATAAAAGACCACTCAATACAGATAGATAAGGATTAATCTCAGCATATGTTACAAATATAGGCCCTTAAAAATGAATAATGATAAAGTAAACGTAATAACAGTATTAGACATTTTCTTATAACGAATCATCGGCAGTTTTTTTTTATAAATTTCAACGTAAGGTAGAACGGGCTTTTCAAATAGTTTTTTCAGGAAAATAGATTTTCTCAAAACTATGCTGAATCCATTGCTGCATATAATAGAATAGAACCTTTTTTTAATTGGACTAGAAAATTGTCTAAGGAGATATGAAGCCACTGAAAATTAATATTATTATTATTATTCTCCTCCTCCTTCTCCTCCCCCTTTTCGTCCTCCTCCTTCCTGGATAAGACGATAAACTACATCCAACAGCAAGGCCTCTGTTCAGGAGGTTTTGATGAGTGTGGTTATTTTGTTTCTTCATTGGCGGGGATCAACTCCAAGTATTAATTAAATTGATGGATTTGTTTTTTATGACTTATCAACCCATTTCAGGTTATTTAAAAAATTTTTTTAGAGCATAAGATTTCATTTGGGAAGTAATAATGATTTACTGATACAAGTCCTACTAATTAACCCATAGCTGGAGAGAAAAGGTGGATTCATACCTTTCCTAATGGTATTTCTGCGCAAGTGAATATAACGCACTCAACTGGAATTAGAACTCGGCTCTACCGTTAACAATTCCGAGCAGTTATCCATTACACCACCTGAACATCCACGCTTACAGCACCTTGTATTCCTAAGTGGTCACTCATTTACGTATTGACTATGCTCGACGTTGCTTACCTTGCGCGATCGCACAAGAAACGGCGCTTCAACATGATATGGCTGTAAGCTTATTAATTAAAAACAACTGAATTACTCGTCCTGGGTACGACGATAAACTGCATCGGGCAGCAAGGATTGAGATTTTGAGAAACGTGATTTCTGTTAAGGTTGCAGCTAGGGGCAAAAAGTGAACCCCTAAACTGGGGTCAAAACAGTATAAGAGTATAAAAATATATTTTTGTAGTAATAATTCTAGCAATACATTTTCATAGTAAAAACACAATCAGCAATATATTATTGGAAAAGGAAGAGAAAAATTACCATTTTTGAAAAAAGAAATTACCAAAGCTTCCCCCCAAATTAAATCACCGCATTAGATGACCCCCTAAGAAGTTGATATGCCGTTAAACAAGCGAAACCAATTGAATTACATGAACCAACGACCATTTCTGTTGCCATACTGTTTAGAGGAAATAAGATAATACATTTCTGTTCAGGATTATAAAACCGAAGAAGGCTGAAGAAAAGATCGGTTGAACATGTTCTAGCAACATGAAAAACTCAATTCAATTGTTCGAAAACAGATCGTCCTGGGTATGACAATAAACTACATCCGGCAGCAAGGCTTCTGTTTGGGAGGTTTTGAGGAGCGTGTAACCACCTCTTAATAGCTGCTGTTCCCAGGTTCACACTGACCAGGGCTGGTAGCACTTGTTAGGTTTCAAACTTTGGACAAATAGTTAACCTTCCAAAATGAGGTCAAAACACTATGAATGTATAAAAGTAGATTTTTACAGTAAAATTACCAGCAATACGTTTTTGGAAAAAAATAGCAGCAATACGTGTGACTCTCGGCAAAAATCCTTTTTACAAAAATACGTCAATGAAACCTGATCTACAAAATGATTTCTTACAAAGGATACATGTTCTATCCCTATGTATCTATCCTAAAAAATCTTGTCAGCCTTAAAGAACACACTGAGGTTGATATGCCCTAAAACAAGATACCAAACCAAACTAAATGAAAATAGTTTGAAAACATGCGTATCTGTATGAAAAAATTGTTTTTAAGGAAACATATAAGCACATGCGGACATTGAGATTGATATGCCGTAAAACAACATACCAAACCAAACCAAACCAAACCAAAGTGAAAACAGTTTGAAAACATGCGTATCTGTATAAAAAAAAATGTTTTTCAGGAAACATATCAGCACATGAGGTCAATGAGGTTGATATGCCGTAAAACAAAATACCAAACCAAACCAAACCAAATTGAAAATAGTTTGAAAACATGCGTATCTGTACGAAAAAATTGTTTTTAAGGAAACATATCAGCACATGCGGACATTGAGATTGATATGCCGTAAAACAAAATACCAAACCAAACCAAACCAAACCAAAGTGAAAACAGTTTGAAAACATGCGTATCTGTATGAAAAAAAAATGTTTTTCAGGAAACATATCAGCACATGAGGTCAATGAGGTTGATATGCCGTAAAACAAAATACCAAACCAAACCAAACCAAAATGAAAATTGTTTGAAAACATGCGTACTGTATGAAAAAATTTTTTTTTAAAGAAACATATCAGCACATGCGGACATATATATAAAAATAAGCTAGGGAAAAACGAAATATCAGCGCACGTGTATATGTACGTCAGTAAAAATGTGAATATCTATTAAGCCAGAAATGTAAACAATTATCTTTCTATTAATATATTTCTGTCCACGTGACACACATGTTAAGGAACTACTTTTGTTTTGGTCGACGGCATAAGAAGCCGATTTCAAAGATGCTGACCACGATGAAGTATTGCCTGTTCTGATAACCGTCTCCAAGACTGAAGAGCCAAAGGAATGGCGAACGATATAATTCAGTGGTGGTTATTTTTGCCGTTGGACAACTTGACCTCTACTGAAGGGGAATTATCATCTGACGTCAGCCGTTGTTTCAAGAACTCAAATCGGACTCTGGTGCTGGATGGAGAAAGTGGACATCAGTATAAAAGAAAATTATGCCTGTGAAAACAATAACAAAAGCTTATCATGATGATAGACAAAATGGAAGCGAGAGTTAAAAAATCGGAACTAAAATAAACAATAAAGTTGAAATATGAACAAAAAACGAAGAAGTGATAATGACGATGATAAAAAGTTTAAAAAAGGAAAAGAAATGTTTTGTAGCCTGGATGAAATATTAAGCAAAGAGAGAAAGAGGGGGCAATGGAATTTGACGTCATAACTCGGATAGTCTGACTGATGTCAAGTACAATACAGTGGAAGTGAGGGGAAGGTTCAATTGTTCTTCATCTTTCACTTTTATATCACGGTCCTTAAAGGCAAAACTAGGATAATGTTTCTGATGCTTGAATCAATAAAGAGTTAGAAATATATTAAAAAACTGAGGCAGATAGATAGATAGATAGATAGATAGATAGATAGATAGATTAAAAAACTGAGGCAGATATTAACAAAGAAAGATTACGAGGTAGATATCAACACAGATTGCTATGTAGATATTAACAAACAAGTAGATAGATATATAGATAGATAGATAGATAGATAGATAATAAAGAGACTGAAATAGATAGATAGATAGAGAGATAGATAGATAGATAATGAAGAGACTGAGATAGATAGATACATAGATAGATAGATAGATAGATAGATAGATAGATAGATAGATAGATAGATAGATAATGAAGAGACTGAGATAGATAGATAGATAGATAGATAGATAGATAGATAGATAGATAGATAGATAGATTGATAAATAGATAGATAATGAAGAGACTGGGATAGATAGATAGATAGATAGATAGATAGATAGATAGATAGATAGATAGATAGATAGATAGATAGATAATGAAGAGACTGGGATAGATAGATAGATAGATAGATAGATAGATAGATAGATAGATAGATAGATAGATAGATAGATATTGATAAACTGGCATGGACAGATAGATAGAGAGATTTTAAAAATTGAGAGATATTGACAGAGACAGATTATGAGGAAGATATTAAACGATAGATAGTGCGAAAATGAGATAGAAAGAGATTTTAAAAGTTAGTCAGATATTAATTGAGATACATTGCAAGGTAGATATTAACAAACAGATAGATATGTAGATAGATAGAAAGATGATTACTGGTTGAGATAAGTCTATACATCAGAACAGTTTCTGATGAGAACAGATTGTGAACAGATATGGAATGTAAATATGTGAATAAATCCATACATATATATTAAGAATTACTCCAACTGAATATATATATATATATATATATATATATATATATATATACATATATATATATATACACACGAAGAGAGTGAGATCAATATGTTGACACTAGGATATATATATATATATATATATATATATATATATATATATATAGATAGATAGATAGATAGATAGATATGAAGTGAATTAGATATATATTAACAGAATTAGATAGATAGATAGATAGATAGATGGATAGATAGATAGATAGATAGATAGATAGATAGATAGATAGATAGATAGATAGATACGAATAGACATAGATATACATATGAACACAGATAGATAGATAGATAGATAGATAGATAGATAGATAGATACGAATAGACATAGATATAGATATGAACACAGATAGATAGATAGATAGATAGATAGATAGATAGATAGATAGATATGGAAAAATCCTTCTGAAGTTAAATTACATAAACCTCATTGACTCAAATTTGCAGATTTTGTCAAATTTTAAACGATTAATTCAGACATCAAGTCAAACCTTATGCTAAATTTAGTTTCAACACGATTTCTTAAAGTTTTTGGATTTATCATAGAAACTGCAGACGGAAGTTTTTATCCAGATTAAACTAATCTTAGTGTAATACCTCCGAAATCTAATAAAATCATTTTCTTCTTTTTCGATGATAAATGCTAAAACTTGGGTAATAGAAAGGATCTAACAAATACAGAAAACTTGAAAATAACAAAGTTAATGAGTGAGGGAATATCCACATTGGAGATATCAAAAGAGCTTCGCAGAGATCCTGGAACGTTAAAAAAGACTGTTGAAAAATGTAACTAAGTTGAGAACTTGAAGCAAACGAAAAGGCTTTAAGTATTTGTCCTTTCAAGAAAAAAGTAAATTAAAGCTAGTTACAGCGAAACTGCCACTTTTGAGCATTGCTTAGATTTTGGAACAAGCTGAAAAATTAGGGAGTCAAGTAAGACCAAAGATGTGGAATACTTCTCAAATTGGCATCTGCCAAGAAACCTCCCAGGAAAACTCATTAATAAAGCAAATATTTTAAAGCGTCAAAATTAAATAAAAAAATACATGAAAATTGACTTTTCAAAAGTAATTTCCATGGACGAATATCAGGTGACACTCGACAGACCTGATGGATGGGCCAAAGGATGGATTTTATCAGAGGCAGATGTGCCTGTGTCTGAAAGAAAGCAGCAAGGAGGCGACAGTGAGATGATATGGGCTGGGATTGTTGACTAATCAATTATTGAACTATTCAAAGTCCTTGAAGGACTGAAACTGAGCAGTTCGAACTATTTCATGGACAAGAATTTCTTTGAATGTTACAAGTCTCAGCCGAGCAGTTTCAAAGTAAAGTTCCACATTCATGCACGACAAGGCTCCTTTTCATGTATCTAAAGTCACCCGCGAATCGCTGGCCAATGAGAAAGCAATAAAAACCACCTTGTCGGTAATTGAACCTGGTGAAGTAAGTAAAAATGAACAAAATCAATAGATAATATTAGGCTGGTGCAAAAAATAATGTCGTTTTTTGGCGTTAAAAAATACGTCAAAAAACGACATTATTTTTGCACCAACCTAATAGATTGCTGGCAATTACTGAAAAGAATGACCACAATACTAAGATATAAATGCTTCTAAAAGTTATCATATATGTGTTTAATAACTAATAAAACGTTGAAAATACCTAAAAATTTGACTTAATCATTGTACTGCTGTTGCTTAAAATTTGACAAAAATTCGTGTTAGTGAGGTTTATGTCAGACGCGTAATATATATATATATATATATATATATATATATATATATATATATATATATATATATATATATATATATATATATATATATATATATATATATATATGAAGAAAAATATACGGACAAAACAAACAAAAATCCTTATATGCAATTATGCTCTTTTAATGTTAATATAATGTCAACGTCGGACGTTTCGGTCTAATAAACCATCTTCAGGACATATTCATAAAATATAATTAACATTATCAATTCAACATGACAAAGACGATGGACATAAGAACAAGACTTATCCAAACAGATAACTGAAAGTTTTATATGATCAGCGTTCCGTCGTAGTTTATTGAATAGCACCAGCAAACAACATATTACATCCGATGCTTGCATCAACCAAATCTCATGCAAAAACTGTGACTTAAAATATGTGGGTGAAACATGTAGGTCTGTAAAATCTCGTGTTTTCGAACATAAACGGGATACCGAAACGTTCGACGTTGGCATTAAAACAGCATAATTGCATATAAGGATTTTTGTTTGTTTTTTCCATATATTTTTCTTCATACTGTCGGATCTATATCCATATATTTGCTTATATATATATATATATATATATATATATATATATATATATATATATATATATGGGAATTAACAGGAAATAATTGATAGCTGACATCCATTAAGACATGGCACGTGGAACTAGAACAGTCTACCCCAGTGAGCGAAATAAAGGGTTCAGTTCGACATTCCAACCACCTGAAGAAAGCCGGAGGATACAACGGCCGAAACATTGTAATAAATATGGCGACAAAGATGAGGGCAATAGTCCGAATAATGTAAATAGTGTACATAATACCTCATCTCAGAAATATAGACAGATATATATATATATATATATATATATATATATATATATATATATATATGTATGAATGAAGAAATATAGTCTTAAGGTGTGCTATATTTATGGGATAAAGGGCTCAATATCAGAGATAGAGCGTGTTTAAATATAAAAGTGAACATAGAAGTCAACAATTAGAGGCGACAGTCTGTTTCATGCTATATGCAATCGTCAGACCACGTGGCCTGACGATTGCATATAGCATGAAACAGACTGTCGCCTCTCTCTCTCTCTATACATATATATATATATATATATATATATATATATATATATAACGTAACTCATAATTGATGCAATAGTAGTTAATAAAAATGAACAAGCTACCGCCTCTGTCGAAATGATTGGATTTCAAGTATGCTCGGAAGCAAAAAATTATGAATTGCATGTGTGCATTTACAACTCAGTAAATTTAAAAATAAGTTATTCCAAAATTCGCTGGAAGACGAAACAGAACTAATGCTTTTAATTTAATTATATAATTAAATTTGAATTTTTTAGCTTCGGTTTTTGAAACACGGTAATTCCTGTTTAGCGAAGAAACCATATTTTAAATCAGTTAATTTATAATGTTTATGTTCTGTAAATTTACATTGAGCAGTGTTTTGTAAAAGTAAGAATAAAAATATCAATAAGAACACAGGATTATATATCTTACTGTTCTTCCTTTTTATTATATTATATTATATTATATTATATTATATTATAATATATATATATATATATATATATATATATATATATATATATAATATGGACAGGAATCTTGTGCGATTTACGTCAAGTGTTCGTTGCAATATTTTATGCTATTCTCCTACTTAATAATCGCAGAAGTCCTTACGCAGTTCGCTTAAATATTATGTTCGTTCCTATTGGAAATGTACTCTCTGCCTTTTTGAAGCGCTAAGCCTTTTTCTCGTGACAATAAATCGAGTAGGTAACGATCAGAGTGTAGGTTATGAGAATGATCTTCAAAGTTAATGCTTCAGCTAAGCCAAAGAACTTTGGCATTAGAAATATAACTTGAGACTCACAGCGAAACACACGCATATAAAAGCCTACACATGCACACACACACACACACACATAGATCTTTATTAAACGGTATTCATAAACAGAGTCACAATGTTAATGCCACACTGTTGTAACTTTCGTTTACATACGTGTATATATATATATATATATATATATATATATATATAAAATAACCAAGGGAATTCAGAGCAGTATGAATCCATTCAGGTTCTTATCTTAAATAACAACTTAAAAGAGACTGTTTGACCAACCAACACAAGGAATGACAAAGATTCATGTTAAAAAAAATAAAAAAACAAATGAAAACTACAGACAAAAAGTTCATTTTCGCCATCAAGGCATTCATTTCTGTAGATCACTGCTACCAGCAAGCTGGAATTTTTTTTCTCCTGATGATGGCCATGTTGGCCGAAACTAGTCGAGGAATCTAAATGAAAGAATAATAAAAACGTAAGAATATTAATATACAACCCAGTGTGTCTAAATATTTAAATTTTTAAATTTTTTATATTTTTTATAGTTCGATATATATATATATATATATATATATATATATATATATATATATATATATATATATATATATATATATATACCAGTGCATACGCGCCGTCAAAATTGACAGCAAGAAGGAATGGTATTATAAGGAATATGTATAATATTGTAACTAATTTCCGTTTCATCCAAACGCAATATTTTTCTGTGAAAAGATCGAGGAGAAATGTGCAAAATAATGATGACCCAGCCGGAAAAAAGAACTTTAGTTAAATAAAAATTAAGAGAGGCAAACAAGAGTTACGGGCAACGTCAGTCGTGTTGATTATTTGTTTTACGCATTTAACTGTATTTTGTTTCCTTTTCAGGGCTAATTATGAAGAAATCAGTCAGTTATGTGCCATGCTTGATTGGGCACTTCGAGGTGGTGTAATGTTTAGCAAGCTTGTCTCTCTAGAACAATTGCGACTGAATAGTGAGCTTGATGCTCACTGAGTGCCCCATACTTTCGGCCTTGTGCCACATCTGAGATACGCTTGGAAAATCACTACGTGCCATGCGTGATACACGTTTAGGCGATCATGTATTTTTCGATACATGACTGAGGAGGCAGATTTTTTCCCCGTAGTAGGTTGCCATTTTTTTTTTGTGGTAGACCAGTTGCCATTCAAGGCTATAGAACCCAGTCTGTCCTACTATTTACCTATAGATGGGGGGAGAAGAAGAGAATTCATACCTTTCCGAAGTGTATTGGCACGTAAGAGAGTGTAATGGATTCGAGTGGAATTCGAACTCGGCTCTCTGATTCCTCAATCCGCGCCGCTGTTCATTACTCCACCGTATGTGAGAAACAGTGCAATGTTGTATGTTTCTTCTATTTTTGAAAAACAAATGGGTGGGTCATCATTTGTGTAAAAAAGTCAGCGCGTGTCTTTAGTAGTAACGGGCAATACCAGAGATAGTTAATGAGGGTCTTGACTTCTATACGTCTCATGTCAAAATTTTGCACACTGCCACTCAATTGTTACCCCACTCCTAAACTAAGATATATATATATATATATATATATATATATATATATATATATATATATATATATATATATATATATATATATTAGGTTGGTGCAAAAATAACATCGGTTTTTGACGTTAAAAAATTCGTCAAAAACCGACATTATTTTTGCACCAACCTAATATATGTGTGTGTGTGTGTGTGCGTGAGAATGTGTGTGCTGGATTCTCCTATCGTCTATCAACGTATGAGGGTCAAGCAACTCAGTTTCTAGGAACCGATAGGCAGACATTTGCACATATGGTTTTATTACAGTGGTGAAGGTTTTTGCAGAACTAACCACATTTTTTGAAAAGCCGAATACAGAGATCTGGTGCATTACGTGCCGCATGGATCCCTAACCTACGCTTCGCAAGTTTTGAATTCAGAGTTGTTCTTCTTCTAGACCAGTTGCCATCCAAGGCTATAGAACCCAGTTTGTCCACCTATTTACCCATAGTGGGGGGGGTGAAGAAGAGGATTCATACCTTTCCCAATGGTGTTAGTACGTAAGTGAATGTAATGGATTCGAACTATGCTAACCAGACGCTTCTCTGTGGCTGAATGGTTAACAGCACGTCAGATCAAATGAAGCTTCCCATTATGGTTACAGGTTCGATTCCTGTCGGAGCGAGCAGATTTTCCGGTATGCCGATCTACTCCATCATCTCAGGAATAGACAGCGCCCCACCCCACAAACTGGCGAAAGCCATAACAAAAATTCTAACCCCTTTCCTTGGAACAATCAGTTCATCTTATATAAAGAACTCAGTTAGTCATATTGAAAAAAGTACGAGAAATGAATATGTCTGATAAACGCATGGCCAGTCTAGATATAACATTCCACTCTACACCAACGTCCCAGTTGAAAAATGCCTAAACCTCCTAAATATCATCTAACACAATCAAAAATAATTCTCTCTCTCTCTCCCTCCCTCTCCCTCTCTCTCTATCTACCAACAGCTAAAATAATCAAAATCTCCCCTCTCATCACAAATCACTAATAATGAGCCTTTCCTTGCAGTAAGTATTATAAAATATTTTAAATATTTTCCACCAATATTTGTCTTATGTTCATAATTGTATTTTAGTTTCTTCTGATGTCATGACCAATGACGACGTGGAGAAATTACATTATGTATATATATTGCATTATGTATATATTGTATTATGTATACATTGCATTATGTATATATTGTATTATGTATACATTGCATTATGTATATATTGTATTATGTATACATTGCATTATGTATATATTGTATTAGGTTGGTGCGAAAATAATGTCGTTTTCTCACATAGTAACACGTGTGAGAAAACGACATTATTTTTGCACCAACCTAATATGTTTTGTCCAATATATTAGGTTGGTGCAAAAATAATGTCGTTTTTTGACGTTCTTCAAAAGAAAAACGACATTATTTTTGCACCATCCTAATAGCTATATTTAATATATCGTGAAATTGAAAGCAAAATGAATTTTTAAGATAATTTAAATCCAGTCTTGTAAACGTCTTCATTTCTTTATATATGTGTTTGACATATAATAAAAGCACGTAGCATTTGAGAAAATAAGGGAAACAGTACAACAAAAAATTAAAAAAAAAATCGAAACCACTCCGTATTATTCTAGTCTAAATTCCTGACTGAAGTTAATGAATAGCGAAACATGTAAAATCATTCTGTCGGATTTAATCTATAGTTGCATATGTGTGAATGCAAACGAGAGGTTGCTGAAAAGTTCTCGGCTCAACGATTATCGGTTTTAAAAAAAACTCTTTTGTCCTTTGGTTAGATTTTGTGATATGGTTCGAGCCGAAAGAATTTTGGCACAATTTCGAATGAAATTTATTTATTTGTTTTTTTTTTTTTTTTTTTTTTTGTGTGTGTGTGTGTGTGTGTGTGTGTGTGTGTGTGTGTGTGTGAAATTAAAGAATAGAATGTAAGAAACGGTAAAAACAAAAAGCAGAAATGGTAAGATATATGAAAAGGGAATTTTTAAACAATGGCGAAAACCATACTCTTAAAGTAGACGGAGAGAGAGTGGGGTTGTCGCCGGTTTGCAGGACTAGCTTTTAAAAAGCTTTGTTTACAGCAGTTGCTCCTGTTATGGAAGCAGCGTTAAGCGAGAAAACAATGGTTGGCCCGAGTTAACATTCAAATGATATCAGTAAAATGAGAAAGAAAGAGAGAAAAGATCACGTTAATCAGACCTGATTAGCATTAGTGTGAGCAAAGAAAAAAAACAAAAAAACACAGCCCTAGATTTTAAATAAAAACAATTTATTATTAATCACAAAAAAGGACATGTCTAAAATGCCCGATACGGTTTAAGACAGGGAAGGGTATTCTTACCGAAAAAAAAAAAAAAAAATTGCTGAGACGTTACGATGTTAAGAGTGACTGAAGCGATGTGGTTGGTGGTGAACCAGAGGTCATTACCAAGTGCCTATCAAGCGATTTGGTGGTTCACTTGACCTCTTGAAGAATGACTGTGTCATTTTCTAAACCTAAAGCCGTATGTCAGCTTGATAAGTTTCGGCGCCATTGAATGAGTGCTTTAATTGCTTATACTTCGCTATAATCCTGTCTCAGATGTCTTTTATTTTCAAAACGAGGTCAAATATCTACTAGACACAACAGAAGAACAAAGACATTTCAAAGCACTTACAATTTTCATAGTATTCTTGATACAATTTAAAAACAATAAGGTCTATTAATAATACCGTAATTATTCGTGTAAAAAACGCCTAGATTTAAAAGTTTAAAATATTGGTTCTCAAACGGTGCGGCGCCTCTCATAGATGAGGTGGAAGAGGATAGTAGGTGAGGCGGAATGATTGAAAGACAATCAAAGATTTAGAGACAGTTTTAAAAAATCATATGCCAAAAATAAATATGATTTCAAAATTTAAAATATCATTAATGCTTACCCGTAATTGCATACATTAGTTCTAGTGTAAATAGTTATATTGATCAATTTTATCACTCTGATATTTTTGCATTATATCAAGTATTAAGAATATAATAACTAGGGTCCGCAACTTGGAGACGTAAGTTATCAATGACAGTTTTCTGACTTCGAATACGCGGTTATCTCCCTTTACACTTTTCTCTTTTTTTTTTTTTTTCATTTTTAAATGTACTTTTTATCACATAAAATAAGATGAAGTGCGAGCAAATTTTCATTCCGAATTTGAGGCCCAGAGAAAAAAAAAGTTTTGAGAACTACTGATCTAAAAGTTAGGGTTGCGTATTATATACGAAAACTAAATATTATTGCTTTATTTTATTTCATTTTTTATTTTTTTTATTTTTTTTTGAGCTACACGCGTCACCACATTTTGGACAGTATAAACTAAACTAAGTTGTATCTGTGATCCAAATAAACTAGTGTGTAAAAAGGAGTTTAAATCACTAACACAATTTTGCATTTATTTAAATTAAACACACACACACACACACACACACACACATATATATATATATATATATATATATATATATATATATATATATATATATTCACGTAGCTATCAGTACCATAAGTGAAGCAGACTATAGTCTGCCTTATTTCTTTTCTTGTTAAAGATAAACGTTATGTCAAAGTTTCAAAGAAGAATCTGCAATGTTACTGGCCCAGACATGGCGTTTCGGCTTTATGAATTTGTTGGTCGAAATAGCTATTCGAAAGATGTAATCTTGGATTTCTAATCTATATATATATATATATATATATATATATATATATATATATATATATGTATGTATGTATGTATGTATGTATGTGCGTGTCTGCGTGCGCGCGTGTGTGTTATTTTATCAATAGCTATGTTAGAACAAGCACAGTTCTAGATATCGGAATATAAGAAGGATGAATTTAAGCGCAGTATTAGATTGGCGACAAGGTCTTATCATTTTACAGTTGGAATGCCTAGATGTAACCCTAAGTTCTATGCTAATGGTTTCTTGTATCACACTTCTTGATTGTGGAACCCTCTTCCAGAATATTGCTTGCCGGGCAACTTTGATCTTCAAAGATATAAATGCGATATCACCCGCTATTTTCTGTCTTCTTCCTGTGCATTTATCGTTCTCTTTTTCTCTCATATTCTCTCATACTCAGTAACTCCTTGCGTCTTAGTGACTTTCTTACCTTACTTGGGGCGAAATAATTTAAAAAACAAAACAATGTTGTCATCTGTTAAATGTCTTTGTCGTCTTCATTGTCGCCGTTTTCACCATACTGTGCAATGGTTTACATAGAGATGACAATATGTCCACATCAACGATTTAACTCTCAAGACCGTACCGCATTAATAGTTAAGCGCTCAGTAATCAATTATATATGGGAGTGTGTGCGTGTCTCCTTATGTGCGTGGGTGAGATAAAAATCCCATTATAGTTATCAGCTCCTCCCCAAAATGTGACGATGCGACGAACAGTGGATTTTAAGAAAAGTATTTTCCTAAGAATCAAATTATCATATATAAATATTTTTATTAAAATATATATATATATATATATATATTAAGATGATTTCTGAAGGATGAGCTTCCATTTGAGTGAACACAAGTTCCATTTGAAAGTGTGAAAAAAATACCAGGACCTCGCCTGTGAACTGAAAAAAGTGGTGGAGTATCCATTTTAATTGGTTCACTGGTAACTACTCAAGAGTCAATAAAAGTTCTAAGACAGGAACTGGAGCCTTGAGAATACTGAGGTTACCGAATTACAAGCGACGACAATGAGATATTTGATATTAGTAGGTGACCAATAACCTAGCTACTTTTAAAAATAATAATAATAATAATAATAATTGCTGAAATATCAAGAAAGGGGAAAATTTCGTTAGAAACAAAGAAAAGAGTGCTGAATTTTTATGCAATGAGCGAACTCCTATAAAGGCAGTGAATACTGGACAATCTTCTGACACATGAAGAACAGTGATATAGACTGTTCTACCGAGACTGTGACTGTTTGCAGCTCATGTTGAACTATCTGCTTTTGGCGGAGAGGAACCCGGATCAGGCTGTGCCGAAGGGCAAAGTTTCGTCTGGGGATGTAGACAGACCCTGACCCCGTTTATACGGGTTCTAAGGGAATATTTTTGGCCAAGTCTACGGGTTCGGAGAACCCACAGTAAACTCGGTCTTGTGCCACATACATCCCTCGTGGGATGAAGAAGAGAGCTGAAGCCGCAGAAATGTAGTTCCACCGAAGGATGCCGAGAATAACATGTACAGGGTGTGTGAGTAAAGATGAAGTTTTAGGTAAAATGAAAACAAAAAGGGCATGTCAACATAGAATCAGAGACAACTGAAATGTCTACGGTAATGATGAAAGAGGGTTTGGAGAATATGACACTCAAAGGACATATTGAAGACGAAAGAGACAGAGGAAAGCAGTGAATAACCTACCTATCGAGCTTGTGTAAGTGGATGTCAGAATAGAGATAAGAGAAAAAAAAAGACAAAGTTTGCAAAAAGTTACAAATGGCAGGAAGCTGTCGAGAGCCATGATCACCTATGTCCTGAAGGGATATGGTACAGATAGAAAGAGGAGTCATTTTTATTGATGCAAGCGCATACTAAAGAGGGGTATCTGGTCTCCGTTGTGTTTTAAACTCTCCTTTCCATATCATGATAAAAAACAAAAAGAGTCGGATAACCGCCTCCACGTAAATTTCACTCGAGACTAAATGGAATTAACGAGAAAGCAAATTTGAAACGACATTGCAAAACAATAGAAGACACTTGATAAAAGATTTCTCTTACAACAGTTTCAAATCAAACCAGCTAATTCCATATCAGACAGGAAAGAGGAAGATTAGGATAATGCTAAGCGTGTCAAAGGTTATCGTCAGTAACAATTGCCCTGAAAATTATGATTGTGGTTATTTACTTGCTTGAAGGTGGTGCTTAAACTAGTCGACTTCAACTACAGCACCTAACATCCACTCGAGAGGTTTTTATTTGTTCAGTGACGGATTTACTATAAAACTAATGAATCTTAAACTTCGGGGCCCCAAACCCCTGAGCAACTATTTCTAATGAGTGAATTTTTCAACAAAATTTTCTCGAAAGACATTTCTCAGTCGGATAATAACCAAAGGTCCATTATGGAGTTTGCCAATAAGGAAAGATCTGTATCTTCCTGCATTCTATCTATTGCGGAAATTTGATATGGTGATAATTTTTTTTATCTGTCCTTGTTTGAAAGTAACGCTCTGATTCCATGCTTGAACATACGCAGAAGACAATTTCGAAAAGTCAGTTATGTGTCATGAGTGATACACGCTTAGGCGATCATGTATCTTTCGATACATGACTGACGATGCAGATTTTTTTTTTCCGCAGTAGGTTACCATTTCTTTCTGCGCTAGACTAGTTGCCATCCAACGCTATAGAATCCGGTCTGTCCTGCTAATTATCCATAGCTGGGGAAGGGAGAGAAGAAGAGGATTCATGCCTTTCCCAAGGGTATTAGCACGTAAGTGAATGTAATGGATTTAACTGGATGTTCATTTATGACTCCCTAGAATATGTCATCTTCATCCACGGTAGAGGTGTAATAATTTCACTAAAAAAGGTGTGTGTGTGTGTGTGCGTAGAGGAACATCTACCAAGTAAAGGTTTATATACCCAAATATAAGTGACCAATATTTACCTCTCCCTGAACCAAGCAAATGCTTCGAGATTCAGATATAAGTGACCAATATTTACATATGCCCAAGTGTGGAATTTTAAATAACTGTATGGTGTAGTCACAAATAACAGAAAATGCGTTACAGGAATGGCAGTGAATTCTCAGATACTAAGCAATTGTATTCAGTCGGTTATGTGGCATGAATGATACACGCGTAGGCGATCATGTATCTTTCGATACATGGCTGACGAGTAGGTTGCCATTTCTTTCTGCGGTAGACCAGTTGCCATACAAGGCTATAGAACCTGGTCTGTCCTGCTATTTACGCATAGCTGGTGGAAAAGAAGAGGATTCTTCATACCTTTCCCAAGGGTATTAGCACATAAGTGAATGTAATGGATTCGGCTGGAATTCGAAGACGGCTCTCCGATTCCTCAATCCGAGCCGCTATCCATTACTCCACCGTGCCTCCTAAGCAATTGTATTAAGAGATCAAAATATGTTCTTAGAATCAAAGAAAAAATGTCCAGGACTGTTATGCAATTCCTCATGTATATGCCAGTGAAGGTTGTACAATTCCCTCACAGATGAATAAGATACTTGAAGCGGCAGATCTTTTGTTTTTCTGACGAATGCAGAAAATTCTTCAAACTGAGAATGAGAAAGGAAGAAATTCTAAGGAGACTAGAACGACAAAGAAATCGTTAACAATCAGAAAGAGATAGCTTGCAGCTGAAAATCTAAAATAATGGTTTAGGGAATTTAACACTTTCAGGGCACACTGGAAGAAAGAAAATCAGGTGGAACACAACCAGTAATTTGATAAGATTGAGTAGAGAGATGGTAATATAAGTACCACAAAATCTCAAGAATTATTTTGAGTAATAAAGAAACCCAGGCATTATATGGCAGAGAGAGAGAGAGAGACAGACAGACACAGAAAGGAACGAGGAGGGCGAGAGAAAGGAAGAGAGAGAGAGAAAGGGAGTGGGAGAGAAAAAAGAAGAGACAGAGAGAAAGGAAGAGAGAGAGAGGAAGAGGGAAAGGAAAGGACGAGAGAGAGAAAGGAAGAGGGAGAGAAAAAGGAAGAGGGAGAGAGAAAGGGAGAGAAAAAGGAAGAGAGACAGAGAAAGGAAGAGAGAGAGAGAGAAAGGAAGAGGGAGAGGAAGAGGGAGAGACAAAGGAAGAGAGAGAGAAAGGAAGAGGGAGAGAGGAAGAGGGAAAAGAAAGGACGAGAGAGATAAAGGAAGAGGAAGAGGAAAAGAAGAGAGAGAAAGGAAGAGAGAGAGAGAGAAAGGAAGAGGGAGAGAGAGAAAGGAAGAGGGAGAGAGAGAGAAAGAGAGAGAAAAAAGAGGGAGAGATAAAGGAAGAGAGAGAGAAAGGAAGAGTGAAAGAGAGAGAAAGAGGGAGAGAGAGAAAGGAAGAGGGAGAGAGAAAGGAGGAGACAGAGAGAAAAGAAGAAGGAGAGAAAGGAAGTTTCAGAGAGAAAGGAAGATAGAGAGAGAGAGAGAGAGAGAGAGGAAGAGGTAAAGAGAAAGTAAGAGAGAGAGAAAGAAAGGAAGAGGGAGAGAGATTACAATTTACCGAAAAAAAACTCAATATGACTTGACTAATTTTTGCGATATTTTGTGTGTCACAGAGAAAAGAGAAGTAAAAGCAATCTATCGCTAAATGATTAACTTTCACTTCTAAATTATCAAAAACATCTTAATGTAAATGAACAGGTGTAAACTTCATAATGAGACGCGGTCCTTCACATCTGGGCCCAGCACTAAACGCCCTGTCCTCAAGGACATTCGAGAGACCGCGTCGTTCTCACGAGTCAACGGGTCGTTTCGCTGCACTCAGCAATGTTGGTTATTAAAGAGGCCAATATTTCTTCTTTTTTTTTTCCATTGTGAGGCACTCGTCATAATTGCAAGCGTTTAAAGATGGCCACCTTACTAATTCTTTTATTCATTTAATTTGCCCTTTGAAATATTCATTGTAATGATTGAATACCAAGTCTTTTTAGAAGCATATGTCAGTCCCTTTTTTAAGTTATCTCGGAAAGATTGAGATGAGGAATTGTTATGATTTCATGTACTTGCATTCAGATTAATATATTCATATTGGTTCCCTGACATTACTAAGTTAAATCCCATGGGTTGGGTAGTACAAAAGAGCTATATTCAGTGATAGTAAGGTAAACACAAAACATAACCAAACAAATCTTTCAATCCGATCCTCCTCAAACAAACACTTCTGATCACTTCTTCCCGACCATTTGTGTCGTGCGTGACGCTCTACCCTGTTCTTCATTTCTGCTTCTGGTGTCACCTTCCCGACCTTTTGTGTCGTGCGTGACGCTCTACCCTGTTCTTCATTTCTGCTTCTGGTGTCATCTTCCCGACCATTTGTGTCGTGCGTGACGCTCTACCCTGTTCTTCATTTCTGCTTCTGGTGTCATCTTCCCGACCATTTGTGTCGTGCGTGACGCTCTACCCTGTTCTTCATTTCTGCTTCTGGTGTCATCTTCCCGACCATTTGTGTCGTGCGTGACGCTCTCCCCTGTTCTTCATTTCTTCTTCTGGTGTCATCTTCCCGACCATTTGTGTCGTGCGTGACGCTCTACCCTGTTCTTCATTTCTGCTTCTGGTGTCATCTTCCCGACCATTTGTGTCATGCGTGACGCTCTACCCTGTTCTTCATTTCTGCTTCTGGGGTCATCTTCCCGACCATTTGTGTCATGCGTGACGCTCTACCCTGTTCTTCATTTCTGCTTCTGGGGTCATCTTCCCGACCATTTGTGTCATGCGTGACGCTCTACCCTGTTCTTCATTTCTGCTTCTGCTTTCACCTTCCCGACTATTCGTGTCATGCGTGACGCTCTACCCTGTTCTTCATTTCTGCTTCTGGTGTCATCTTCCCGACCATTTGTGTCGTGCGTGACGCTCTCCCCTGTTCTTCATTTCTTCTTCTGGTGTCATCTTCCCGACCATTTGTGTCGTGCGTGACGCTCTACCCTGTTCTTCATTTCTGCTTCTGGTGTCATCTTCCCGACCATTTGTGTCATGCGTGACGCTCTACCCTGTTCTTCATTTCTGCTTCTGGGGTCATCTTCCCGACCATTTGTGTCATGCGTGACGCTCTACCCTGTTCTTCATTTCTGCTTCTGGGGTCATCTTCCCGACCATTTGTGTCATGCGTGACGCTCTACCCTGTTCTTCATTTCTGCTTCTGCTTTCACCTTCCCGACTATTCGTGTCATGCGTGACGCTCTACCCTGTTCTTCATTTCTGCTTCTGGGGTCATCTTCCCGACCATTTGTGTCGTGCGTGACGCTCTACCCTGTTCTTCATTTCTGCTTCTGGTGTCATCTTCCCGACCATTTGTGTCATGCGTGACGCTCTACCCTGTTCTTCATTTCTGCTTCTGGGGTCATCTTCCCGACCATTTGTGTCGTGCGTGACGCTCTAACCTGTTCTTCATTTCTGCTTCTGCTTTCACCTTCCCGACCATTTGTGTCATGCGTGACGCTCTACCCTGTTCTTCATTTCTGCTTCTGGGGTCATCTTCCCGACCATTTGTGTCATGCGTGACGCTCTACCCTGTTCTTCATTTCTGCTTCTGCTTTCACCTTCCCGACCATTTGTGTCATGCGTGACGCTCTACCCTGTTCTTCATTTCTGCTTCTGGTGTCATCTTCCCGACCATTTGTATCATGCGTGACGCTCTACCCTGTTCTTCATTTCTGCTTCTGGTGTCATCTTCCCGACCATTTGTATCATGCGTGACGCTCTACCCTGTTCTTCATTTCTGCTTCTGGTGACACTTTCCCGACCATTTGTGTCGTGCGTGACGCTCTACCCTGTTCTTCATTTCTGCTTCTGGTGTCATCTTCCCGACCATTTGTGTCGTGCGTGACGCTCTACCCTGTTTTTCGTTTCTGCTTCTGGGGTCATCTTCCCGACCATTTGTGTCATGCGTGACGCTGTACCCTGTTCTTCATTTCTGCTTCTGGTGTCACCTTCCCGACCATTTGTGTCATGCGTGACGCTCTAACCTGTTCTTCATTTCTGCTTCTGGTGTCACCTTCCCGACCATTTGTGTCGTGCGTGACGCTCTACCCTGTTCTTCATTTCTGCTTCTGCTTTCACCTTCCCGACCATTTGTGTCATGCGTGACGCTCTACCCTGTTCTTCATTTCTTCTTCTGGGGTCATCTTCCCGACCATTTGTGTCGTGCGTGACGCTCTACATTGTTCTTCATTTCTGCTTCTGGTGTCATCTTCCCGACCATTTGTGTCGTGCGTGACGCTCTACCCTGTTCTTCATTTCGTCTTCTGGTGTTATCTTCCCGACCATTTGTGTCGTGCGTGACGCTCTACCCTGTTCTTCATTTCTGCTTCTGGGGTCATCTTCCCGACCATTTGTGTCGTGCGTGACGCTCTACCCTGTTCTTCATTTCTGCTTCTGGTGTCACCTTCCCGACCATTTGTGTCGTGCGTGACGCTCTACCCTGTTCTTCATTTCTGCTTCTGGTGTCATCTTCCCGACCATTTGTGTCGTGCGTGACCCTCTACATTGTTCTTCATTTCTAATTCTGGTGTCATCTTCCCGACCATTTGTGTCGTGCGTGACGCTCTACCCAGTTCTTCATTTCTGCTTCTGGTGTCATCTTCCCGACCATTTGTGTCGTGCGTGACGCTCTACCCTGTTGTTCATTTCTGCTTCTGCTTTCACCTTCCCGACCATTTGTGTCATGCGTGACGCTCTACCCAGTTCTTCATTTCTTCTTCTGGGGTCATCTTCCCGACCATTTGTGTCGTGCGTGACGCTCTACCCTGTTCTTCATTTCTTCATCTGTTGTCATCTTCCCGACCATTTGTGTCGTGCGTGACGCTCTACCCTGTTCTTCATTTCTGATTCTGGTGTCACCTTCCCGACCATGTGTGTCATGCGTGACGCTCTACCCTGTTCTTCATTTCTGCTTCTGGTGTCACCTTCCCGACCATTTGTGTCGTGCGTGACGCTCTACCCTGTTCTTCATTTCTGCTTCTGGTGTCATCTTCCCGACCATTTGTGTCGTGCGTGACGCTCTACCCTGTTCTTCATTTCTTCTTCTGGTGTCATCTTCCCGACCATTTGTGTCGTGCGTGACGCTCTACCCTGTTCTTCATTTCTGCTTCTGGGGTCATCTTCCCGACCATTTGTGTCGTGCGTGACGCTCTACCCTGTTCTTCATTTCTACTTCTGGTGTCATCTTCCTGACCATTTGTGTCGTGCGTGACGCTCTACCCTGTTCTGCATTTCTTCTTCTGGTGTCATCTTCCCAACCTTTTGTGTCGTGCGTGACGCTCTACCTTGTTCTTCATTTCTGCTTCTGTTGTCATCTTCCCGACCATTTGTGTCGTGCGTGACGCTCTACATTGTTCTTCATTTCTGATTCTGGTGTCATCTTCCCGACCATTTGTGTCGTGCGTGACGCTCTACCCAGTTATTCATTTCTGCTTCTGGTGTCATCTTCCCGACCATTTGTGTCGTGCGTGACGCTCTACCCTGTTTTTCATTTCTGCTTCTGGTGTCACCTTCCCGACCATTTGTGTCGTGCGTGACGCTCTACCCTGTTCTTCATTTCTGCTTCTGGTGTCACCTTCCCGACCATTTGTGTCATGCGTGACGCTCTACCCTGTTCTTCATTTCTGCTTCTGGTGTCACCTTCCCGACCATTTGTGTCGTGCGTGACGCTCTACCCTGTTCTTCATTTCTGCTTCTGGTGTCATCTTCCCGACCATTTGTGTCGTGCGTGACGCTCTACCCTGTTCTTCATTTCTTCTTCTGGTGTCATCTTCCCGACCATTTGTGTCGTGCGTGACGCTCTACCCTGTTCTTCATTTCTGCTTCTGGTGTCATCTTCCCGACCATTTGTGTCGTGCGTGACGCTCTCCCCTGTTCTTCATTTCTGCTTCTGGTGTCATCTTCCCGACCATTTGTGTCGTGCGTGACGCTCTCCCCTGTTCTTCATTTCTGCTTCTGGTGTCATCTTCCCGACCATTTGTGTCGTGCGTGACGCTCTACCCTGTTCTTCATTTCTGCTTCTGGTGTCATCTTCCCGACCATTTGTGTCGTGCGTGACGCTCTACCCTGTTCTTCATTTCTGCTTCTGGTGTCATCTTCCCGACCATTTGTGTCGTGCGTGACGCTCTACCCTGTTCTTCATTTCTGCTTCTGGTGTCATCTTCCCGACCATTTGTGTCGTGCGTGACGCTCTACCCTGTTCTTCATTTCTGCTTCTGGTGTCATCTTCCCGACCATTTGTGTCGTGCGTGACGCTCTACCCTGTTCTTCATTTCTGCTTCTGATGTCATCTTCCCGACCATTTGTGTCGTGCGTGACGCTCTACCCTGTTCTTCATTTCTGCTTCTGGTGTCATCTTCCCGACCATTTGTGTCGTGCGTGACGCTCTCCCCTGTTCTTCATTTCTGCTTCTGGTGTCATCTTCCCGACCATTTGTGTCATGCGTGACGCTCTCCCCTGTTCTTCATTTCTGCTTCTGGTGTCATCTTCCCGACCATTTGTGTCGTGCGTGACGCTCTCCCCTGTTCTTCATTTCTGCTTCTGGTGTCATCTTCCCGACCATTTGTGTCGTGCGTGACGCTCTAACCTGTTCTTCATTTCTGCTTCTGGTGTCATCTTCCCGACCATTTGTGTCGTGCGTGACGCTCTACCCTGTTCTTCATTTCTGCTTCTGTTGTCATCTATTAGTTGATTCGTGAAAGTTGTTGTTGATCTACTTCTTAGTCTTTTCTATATAATTTTTGTTCCCGTAGTATATACGCTGATGTAAAATTTCATGTTTACTTCTCCAGTAATGGCGACTAAATCACACTTTCACAAAGTGAGTCCGTAATCTTTCGTAGTTTCCCATATTGTTCTTCATTGGACACTTAACGCTTCTATCAATAGATGAGTGTGCATATCACCCATTTCTTTTGTTTTTCTTATTTTCTTCTTTGCTAGTGATTTTGTTAATATACAACTGCTTGATCCGTACAAGAGGATTTTCTAACGAGTTGGAATTTCAAACGCTTTCTTTCATTTTTGTCTTCCAATCTCTATTCATTTTTGAGAGTGCTGACCATACTATTGAAATTCTAAAACTTCTAATATTTTTTTGTGTTACTCAACCTTGAACTAAGATTTCTTTTTAAATTGAAAAACTAGAACACAAGATGTTACCTTCAGCTTCTTGACACGTCCGTCCACTCTTATCCCTAAATTTTGAAAGCTGGATGAGAACAATCTACTCTCCAGTACTGAATGAAGGGTTCAGTTCAACATTTCTAAAACTTCACAGAGTGCTATAATCATCTGATGAAGGTCGGAGGACACAATAGCCGAAACGCTGTGAGTATTATCAGCGAACTTTGACAACAACAGAACAAAAAAAGAAAACGCTTATTGTATGACTATCTAACAGCTCTATTTATTAACACAGTCAGAATTTTTAAGTTTCGATTTCTTTTTACATTTTTATTAAAGGCAGTAAATATTAACTTGTATTTTTTTTCTCTTTTCAACTGGAATGTTATACTCTGTTTTCGGATTTGGAAAATCCCAGGGCACGATTTTCGCCAGTACTTCTTAATGTCACCCAAATATTTTATAAAGATTTTCTTTGTTTATCTCGAAGCAACGAGGAAGCTCATTTCGTTATTAGTCAGGGAAGCGAGAACAGGCTTACAAAGAAATGAATACCATAGAAAAATAAAATAAATATGAAAGCCTGACAATAAGGCCACAATTTTTGATCAGAACAGGAACTTTCAGAGTGCAACAAAGATAAATAACGCAGGTTATATAATTATGCTTCCCAGGCACTTGCCAAATGTGTCACACGCTGAGATCGTTTTTACAGGCCGAGAAAATCAAGAAGTCAACTTCCTGACAAATAGGCTATTGTGAGATTCGAACCCTGATTTCATAGTCGGAATGCTTAAACCACTCTTCCACGTTTCAATGAGAGAAAAGTACACAGAAAAGAAACAAGGACTGTGTACAGGGAAGTAATAAAGATTAGAGTACACAGGTTAGAAACTGTTTCTAATTGAAGGCACACTGAAAATCAAGGTGATATCTCTCCTTCAGTATGGGTGATACTTACTAAGTATACCCATATAACAAGGAACGTTTGCGTTTCGTCAACACCCACAAAGCCAACGCGTGGTTTATCATGCTACTATACTGAACGGACCTTACTCACAGTTCGAGTATGCATCCCACAAGGCACAGGTACTTTTTTGAATTGTCCTTCTCCAATACTGGTTGCCGACCACAGTTAGTGAGTCCAGTCTACGCTATTATTTAACTCATAGCTGAGGACAGAGTAGATGGATTCATACCTTTCTCTATGGTATCTATAGAAAATAAATGATAAAAAAGTATATAGATGCGCAATGATTAGTAGAGTACAGGGAGGAGAGAAACAGAAGAGTACACAGGAGAAAAGAAGAGAAGAGTACACATAGTAAATGAACAGAAGAATACACAGAGGAAATGAACAGAAGAATACACAGAAGAAATTAACAGAAGAGTACACAGAAGAAATGAACAGAAGAGTACAGAGAAGAAATGAAAAGAAGAGTACCCAGAGGAAATAAACAGAAGAGTACACAGAGGGAATGAAGAGAAGAGTACACAGAGGGAATGAAGAGAAGAGTACACAGATGAAATGAAAAGAAGAGTACACAGAAGAAATGAACAGAAGAGTACACAGAAGGAATGAACAGAAGAGTACACAGAGGAAATGAACAGAAGAGTACACAGAGGAAATGAACAGAAGAGTACACAGAAGAAATGAACAGAAGAGTACACAGTGGAAATGAACAGAAGAGTACACAGAGGTAATGAACAAAAGAGTACACATTGGAGATGAACAGAAGAGTACACAGAGGAAATGAACAGAAGACTACACAGAGGTAACAGCTTATGTAAAAAGGCAAAAATAAATGCAGGTATTGAAAAATGAGGTCAAAGACTGACGAAGAGCCCTTCTGAAAAATCCTAGCTTCATTCATAAAAAAAAAAAATAGGGAACATTTTTGTAGAAAATATACTTTTTGTTGATTAGCATTTTTAAAACATTCCTTACACCGTGACACTAGTCAGAATCGAAAAACATTGATTTGTTATCGATTTATAAGGTGTATCCTGTTTATAATATCGATAAAGTGCCAAATCAATCTCTGACTTTTACAGAGTTATTTACTCTAGACTTTTTCCGTACTAAAACAAACCTTTTTTCAAGGTGGAGTTATAAAAAAAGATTTCTCTTAAACAATGAACAAACCGATTATATAATTCCTTTTAAGTAAAGAATACATAAGTCGATAAAATTATTTATTCGTTTATTGTTAACTTAAGATAAATAATTATGAAACTCATGTTTGTGCATGTGCTTTCAAAAGGAATCCTATACAAATTTAAAAACAAACAAACTGTTTTTTAAAAAAGGTTAAGAAATAAAAACTATTTATTTAGTTTGTTAAGAAATAAAGGTTAAAAAATGTAAAAAAAAAAAAGTGAAAAAAGATAGATGCAGATGTCAGTGATATTAGTATTCTCAAATTTGATATTCGCTAGCTCTTCAAAATCAGGGATCGATTACACAGTGTATCGCTGTTATAAATTGAACCCGCCTTCTAAAAACAAAATAAATCAATATATTATTTTTATTCTGAAAAAAGCCGCTACCTAATGAAAATCTAAAAAATGCTTTTCATGAACTAATAACACCCCAATGGAGGTCTGTCTTTCATGAACCAATAACACTACGTCGAACCTTTGTCATTTACGAACCAATAACAACAGTGTATGACCAGTGAAATCTTCTAAACTATTATCACATAGATTTCCCTTTGCTTTAAAAATTAGATTTCTGTTAATGGATACTCTTTGCCTTCATTTCAGGAATATTACCCTTCGTCTGTTTCTTTCCGTCGGAAATCGTGTTGATTGTTTTTTATTCAAACCTGCCGTGTCACGGACGTAAGAAGATTTTATCGTCAAATTTGAGGGTAAAAAGAATGTCTTATACACGGAAAAATAAGTTATCCGTTTAAATCCAGGTTAGCATTATCTAAGACAAGAATGCATATGTGAGGCGTACTACTTTGCCAATACACGAACTCGAACCTCGGCAAGAGTTGAGTGCAGTGAGAGTCAGTGTCTAAGAAAAGTCCAACCGCTCTAACCACAGACTGGTGAAGGAAAAAAGAAAAGAAAAAGAAAAATGTTAAATGTTTCTTTTGAAGTATATTCGATAAGTGTTTTGTGACACGATCGCTAAGTTGGCTTTGCTCAAAGTGGACAAGCGCACATTTCAAGCTTATCAATCGGCATTATTCCTTTGTTGTGTCACGTCGACACTATTTATTTAGTTTGTTTTTATTGTGTTGCATTTGAGAGCAATGGCGGAGACGAGGATATGATTTTAGTCTTACCTAATAGCCATTAAAGGCTATTTTTTTTTATCTGAAAGAAGTGATTAACAAGATATAACAAAAGTAATGTTCAAATGAAACGAACATCAAAAAGATAAGAGTAAGATTAAGAAAAGAAATAGACCGGGGCACCCACTGTAGAGCAATCGCTAGCAGCCTCATCTCGCAAGCTATTGTCTATCTCGCGATTTCGTCTCTCATTAAATAGGTATTTACCCAATCGAGCGGAAAACGAGGTCGAAATAAAAGTAGGATCCCAAGCGTACATGGGTAAGAAGAGAAAAATGCTCAAGATCGTTCGTCACTTGCCCCTTTGGGGATGCCTAAGACAAAAAGAAATGGCCTTATTTAATTCCAGAGAGAGAAGGATGACTGCCTTGAACCGAGGATGCATTCTATTGGGTTGGACAAAAAGTTCGTTCTGTTTATTAATTACATACCTAATAAATTGAACGGGCTTTTTGGTCAACCCTATATAATGCGTCTTTGCCTGATAGAGGCCGTCTAAGGAGAACCCCGATCCCTGGAATGGGCTAAGTAGTAAATTTAAACCGAATGATCTTTTTGGCCAAACCGACATCAGCCCAACCTGATAAGTTCAGTGAAGTCATATAAAATTATTTTTCTCTGAGAAGACAGACTCCATTTATATCGAAGATTGGGTAGGTGATGTGAAATATTCTGTTCCCGATGGCCCATGCAGCTACAAAGAGCGAATGATCCCTCTTCCTGTTGTGACCTCCTGATCTAGTTTTCCTCTGTACTGGTTCCTCTTTTTTAAACTTTTCTCTTGATAGTTCTGGAATGGAATTTGAAGATGGATGCCATAGTATGAATGTTGGTACCATTACTGAAGGCCTGAATGATTTTTCCCTCCCACTATTGCTCAGTTGAGAAGACAATGGGGCTGACACAAAACGATTTTAAACCGTTCTCTTTCTAACTGAATAACTCAAAGGGTTTTTCAGTATTTCACACGAGAAATGATGTCAAGATGGCTGAACGTCTTAACCGAAAACCTGAAAAAAGTAAACTCAGTTAAGTAGCATTTCAGATATTAAACTATGTGGGATGGACAATTATGCCATAACAAGATTTGGACAATTTTTCTGTTACCCCATATATATATATATATATATATATATATATATATATATATATATATATATATATATATACACAAATATTTTCATATACACAAATCCCTTTCATAAAGAGATACAATAAAAGAATTAAAACAAAAATAAATAAATAAATTTCCGTAGACGCACAAGCCAGACTATACGAAAACTTCTTCCGTCGTAAATTTAGCCACCCCCCCTTACCGTGACCCGACATCTATGAAAGTAACTCTATACCGATACAAATTATTAACACCCCACCCCTGCCGATTCTAAACAATCCGCCCTTGATGTTACCATGGAAATTTTTGATTTCAATTCTGACCATACTATTAAAACTCGTAAATTTCAGAAATAAGTCATTCCCAAAAAATTTCGCTTGAAGATGGAACAGAGCCTACTTTAACTCAAGTTAATTCAAATATTATTTTGAAGTTTTCGGCTCTTGTTTTGAAACATGAGACCTCTTATGTAGCGTGTTGGAATCACATTTTTAAATAAATAATTATATTTATGCTCTACTTTCGTATCGAGCACTATTTTTTAAAAATAATTACAAAAATACTAAGGAACTTTGGATTATTTACCAAACCAGTTTCTTTCCTATTTTCTACAATATTTTCACATATATATATATATATATATATATATATATATATATATATATATATATATATATATATATATATATGAATATAATAATAATATATATACGAAGGGAAATATGAATAATAATAATAATATATATATGAAGGGAAAAGAGTGAGTGTTTAGGGAAGTTTATTTGCAAAATATAAATCTTCAAATGTCTGCCACTAGCGCTGTAATTTATGATTTAATATATCATATCCCAGTAATTAAATTGAGTAAGCAAAACCATTACCATTGCAAAATGACAGTGAGTGGGTTCAAAAACGGAAAGCGAAAAACGAAAAACGGAAAACGAAAGATGATTTTATAGTGGTTCTGTCTATGAGTATCAAAATCTCCCTTCATAGGAAATTAATAGAATTCATCATATGTTCAGTTCTTTCATAAATCTCACCTCGATATGGCTTCAGACCGCCTCACGTTTAAACACCTGTTCACGTACGATCACCGAAGTTAAGCAACCTCGAGCCTGGTCAGTAACTGGGTGGGTAACTGCTTGGGAATACCAGGTGCTGTGAGCCTGGATGTGCTGGTGGTTTAATGGATAATGACTTGAAATTGTTAATCGGAGATCCGAGTTCCAATTCCAGCTTGATAACCGTCACACCACGTCGAAGTGAATCCTTCTCCTAGAATGGTTGCCAACCATGGCTGAAATACCCAGTCTGCCCTACCAATTAACTTATAGATGGCGGAAGAAATAATGTCTTCTGTCCTTTCCAAAGTTTACTTGAACGAAAATGAATGAAACAAACTCGACTAGAATTTGAACCCTGCTCGTTGGTTTCTCGGTCTGAACCGCTGTTACATTACATGCATATTAATAAATAAGTAATAAAAGAAAACTACTAACAATAATAATCGAAATGTGATTCGACGAGAAATTAATGACATAATCAAGATGTTGACATTCCACACCACTTCAGACAAAAGGTTAGGCAAGAAACTCCTATTAATCCTGGAAAGTGTGATAGCAGTGCGTGGACTTAAGAAATCTCTTTTCTTCGAAAATTGCTTTAAGAGAAATATTTTATAAATGTCAACCGGAATTAGCATTGGCTGCTCGGGCAATGAATGCTTATAAGGAAACAGCTAATATTACCATTATATTAAATTTTGTCACCTAAAAGTCAAAGAATCCTATTCTTTATTATTTCTGATATTAATATACCCCATGTTATAATTAGTATGGCAAGAAGAAGAATGAAGATTGTGTTACGCCAATTTCCTTAGTGACAGCTTTAAAAAAAAAAAAATTAAAAACAATGGAATTTTCCTTCAAATTGGAGGCGTTTGTGTCCCTCCGCCGATTCTTTTACTCTTTATCTGCGAATTGCCGCGGATTCCTTGGGAAACAATAGAGTTTCCCATTGCCTTCTCTAGTATTTGTAACACAAAGTTGTCCTTCTCCTGAACTGGCTTTCACCCAAGGCTAGAGTAACCGGGCTACCCGACCTACTATTTGAATCAAAATATGGAGTGAGGAAAATAAATGGATTCCTGCCAAAAGCAAATAATGCGTAAATTAACGCAACTGACTCGGCCCAAATTGGAACTCGAATTGTCGATTTCACTTTCTACGCTGATAACTTTCTATTCTAACCTAACATCCCATTTGCATCTTTGTATTTTAAAAAAATAGCATTCAAAATCATTTTACTTCTGTTCGAATCGAGATTCAAACAAAATGAGGCTAGGGTATAGCCGCATAAACCCAATATGGTACATAATCGGATATGACTTTAGTAGGCACGCGTGTATCACAGCCAAATTTACGCGATATGGTGATAAATCTTGATAAAAACAGGACATAACTTTCCCGGATAGTCCAAGTTAGAAAAACCTTCATGGTTAACCCAGTCCCTTTAGATGGTCTGTCGATTGAGATTGTACCGAAATATAGTGATGTGACTGCAAAGTCGCCTTGGCTGCCTCATCCATTAAGCGTTAAAAGAAAACAAACACTCTCGACATCCGTTTCATTAACAAAAACTTTCAGTGACATGGCGAACCTTATAATTATTATTATTAGTATCAGTATTAGTAGTTGTTGTAGTTGTAACATTATTAATAGTAGTAGTATCAGTATTAGTAGTTGTTGTAAGTAGTTGTAACATTAGTAGTAATAGTATCAGTATTAGTAGTTATTGTAGTTGTAACATTAGTAGTATTAGTATCAGTATTAGTAGTTGTTGTAGTTGTAACATTAGTAGTAGTAGTAGTATCAGTATTAGTAGTTGTTGTTGTAGTTGTAACATTAGTAGTAGTAGTAGTAGTATCAGTATTAGTAGTTGTTGTAGCATTAGTAGTAGTCCGAGTAACATGATTATAATTTATTATCATTACGTTTCTTTTTGCTATGTATCTTCTTGGTGTAGCTTGATGATTATCGGTGCCGAAAGTGAAATCGGCGACCCGAGTTTCGACTTCATCTGCTAAATTTACTTTGACACTAATACTCTTAGGAAAAACATATATCACTTCTTCTTCTCCGTTCGGCTTAAATAGCTGAGGAGACTGGTCCCAGCCAGTCTAAAAGAAGGATCACAGCGGAGAAGGAAACGGTAAATCAACCCACTATATTTCCCAAGAAGTCATAGCAATTCATAGATAATAAATGAAAAGAATCTGTGGAAAACCATAATCACTTATATTGTGAAGGAACATGTAATTAAAAGAAATCTACATAATAGAATTTTTGGATGCCATCGCAGCGAATAATGAGACAGCAAGTCCCCCCCCCCCATGCTTTTATAGTTGTCATGTTATAATTATTACTTACCTTAGAGCAGTGGTTCCCAAAGGATGCGGCACGCCTAATAGGTGCGGCAGAAGTGGATAGCAGGTGAGGCAGTATGATTGAAAGACAAAGATTTAGAAACGGTTTCAAAAAATTCATATGCCAAAAATAAAGATTTCCAAGTTTAAAATATTATTATAGATTACTTGCAATTGCATGCTATTTTTGCATTATATCAAGTATTAAGAATATATAGTAACTTGAGTCCGCAAATTGGAGGAGAGAGTTACCAATGATAATATTTTGACTTCGAATCTCCAGTTATCTCCCTTTAACGCTCTCTCTATTTTTTTTCTATTTTTTATCACATTTAATATTGTGAGGTGCGAACAAATTCCGAAAATGGGGCCTAAAGGAAAACGTTTGGGAACTACTGTCTTAGAAGATATAATTATAATATCTCTACTAACGGAAATAATAATGTATTTTTTAATTTCGTTGCTATGATGGCAGCCATTTTTTCTCTGTATAATTATTGTTAAAATCTCAATGTAAGCTTTTCTTTTGCTACTAGTAGAAACGTTTATTGAAAACAGTGGTGTATTACTGTCAATATTGTTGTTTTTATCGTTTCATACTGCAGCATTATTAACATTATATAATAATAATGATTGTTATTATTGCTTGTAATCAACATGAATATCTCTGAATTCGTACAAGACCAATTTTCTTTTTCTTAAACAGGAAGCAAAAAATGGAATAAAATCATAAAGGAATCATCGAAGAAAGGAATTAAGGAATTAAGAAAATAAAGTAAATGATTGGATGTTTTTAAAAAAAAAAAAAAAAATTTAGAACCTTCGCCCGCATGCGTAGAAAGACGCATGCGCATTTATACATGGATACACGCAGAAAAGCGTAAGCAATAATTCTGGTAACTTTATTTTCACTAATTTTCATTAATTCTTGTAGATTAATTATTTTGATTAATTTCTTTTCATTTGATTAATTTATTTGATTAAATGTGTCCTCTCTGCTCCCCCCCCCCATCTTTTCATTTGTTGTTCGGATGACAGTTTTTTTTTTCTTCTCAGCTTTCTTTTTTGTTTTTTTCGTTTTAAGTCTTCTGTTTTTGGGGTGAGGGTGGGGGGGAGAAAACTTGTCTCGAAATGTTATTTGGGGTAATTAATAGCAGACAAAGAAAATGTAGTATTTTCATACAGTCGCCGTTGAGGCTTACATGTAATAAGACATTTAATTTGGTCGTGTATTGCTGTCCCTCATCAGACAATGAAGAACACGACTGATGTTAAATCTGCAGGTTAGAAGAAAAATGACAAAATAAGGGCTCTTTTCTTTAAAGATGCTTATAGAATCAGGTATTTCCAGTTATTTATTGACCTATCTACCCAGTGCGTATATATATATATATATATATATAGTTAAGTTACGAAAAACTTGGTAATCTGTATGGGTAGTCCCAAGGAGGATGAAATCCTGAGAGCTCAATGTAAGTCCAGAGCTAATAATTTAAAGAAAAACAGACCACTTTAAGGTTCCATTGTAATAATTTCACCAGAGCCTTTTTAAAGGACGCTGGGTCATCAGGCCCCACTTCCACAAGGTGAAACAAAAAATGAAATGAAAATTCACACTTTTGACGGGTAGTTTTAAGTTTATGTAATTTAACAGAGAGGGTAGCGAGGAGCGGTGTGAGAGACATGATCTAGTTTAGAGAGGGTTTATTTTTATATTTCTTTCTATCATACTTAGTACTGAGGGACCAGACATTGACCTATTTAATCGGTTAACTTAACAGAAATGAAAGTGGGGGGAGAAGAGAGAAAAAGAAAAAATATATATATATATATATATATATATATATATATATATATATATATAGATAGATAGATAGATAGATACACATACACACACACACACACACACACACACACATATATATATATATATATATATATATATATATATATATGAGATAGCGATATATACCTTTATATATCAAGAACAGTATTGAATTGTAGGACTAAATGGAAAAACTTTATTTGTGACGCGTTTCATCCGTTAAGACTTCATCGGAATGGGTTTGTTGATGTTGTTGGTGACTACACATGCGCATGAACGAGAGATGCTGGTAGTTTCAAAATTTTTTGAAATAATCTTTTTTGTCTCCTTCTCTCTGATGACAGGCGAACTTGCCCGTCTTTTATTTTGTTTGTGGGACTTGAAAAGGTAATTTGGGAATTCACTCCTGGATATGATTCGGACCTTTCCATTGGACGGCGAACAAACTTCGCGTCGGTTGGCGAAAAGGTCCGTAAAAGAATTTGTTTCTGAGAATTATTTGAATTTTCTTTTTAAATGTTTCCTAGTTTTCTGTTGGCCGAAAAATATTTCGCATCAAGGTGTGAAATTTCACGAGTTTTGTTTTGGATTCGCTTTTGCGTGTATGTTAAGCAAAGTTTGTAAATTCGAGTCTTTTTAAGTTCTAACAAAATCACTGAGTCACTGCTTAGCATTTGAATTTTAAATCTAGATCTTGTTTTGTTCACTACAGAATCACAATCCGATTTATTGCCAAAGAAAGAGAGCCCAGAAATGTTTAACCTTCGTGCCAGCAAATAAAATGGTGTGTCAAAAGGGCGTTTTTTCCCTTGACAACGCTATTATTTTGTACTACCCTCACTCCCTCAGCAATGTTTATTGTATTAAAAAGCGATTATTAGAATTTTAATAAACCCAAAACATATGAAAGTGAATTTATAGATTATTTTTATTACTTAGGAATTTGCAACAAAAATATTAAACACTGTTTATCTATTAGATTGTTTATTGACAAGAATTTTATAATTACAACATTTTAAAAATACGAATCGACTAATATAATGCAATGTTTATCAATTAACAATTTATAAAGAAATAAATATGAAAACAATTTTTTTATTCATAAATTTATAAAACATTAGTAAATCATAAAAATATGTGAACCAGAAATCAGTCAGTTATATGTGCCATGCATGATACACGCTTAGGCGATCATGTATCTTTCGATACATGACTAACGAGGCAGATTTTTCTCCGCACTAGGTTGCCATTTCTTTCTACGGTAGACCAGTTGCCATCTAAGGCTATAGAACCCGGTCTGTTGTACTATTTACCCATAGCTGGGTGGGGAGAAGAGGATTCATACATTTTGCAAGGTTATTAGCACGTAAGTGAATGTAATCGATTCGACTGGAATTCGAACTCGGGTCTTCGATTCCTCAATCCGAGCCGCTATCCATCTTTATTCTTTACCATTTTATAAAGTTCGAATTGCCTGGTAAATAATAAATATTGCAGTGTAGTTGGTTCATATATTTTGAAAATTTTTTATGTTTTTATAAATTTTTGAATAAAAAGTTTTCTTCACAAATGTATTTCTTTATAAAAAATATAAATGATAAGACTTTTTAAAATGCTAATTAATAAATATCGCATTGTACGAGGTAAATTTTGTAAATATCCCAAAAAGCAGACCCCACCCGAATCTTTGAAGAATAAAAGCGATAACAATAGTCAAAGAAGTGTTTTTGCCGCTTTCGCCAAATTCTGTTTACATCCCTCGTCATTGTCAGATACCGTCACCTCAGATTTTGGAGTTGTCATGAGAGTTTATAAACAGCATATGATTCGGTAATACCGTGAAGAAAGACGGAGAGTTTCGTTGAGGTGTGCTGTCACCTCTCGATGATTTGAGAAGCTGCCTGAAAATGACAAACAGTTCGAATCAAAAGAAAGAGAAAATATCTTGCCTCCGAAAGGGAAATGATGTCTTATAAATATGACAGGAGTGAAATGCCTAATAAGAATTGTTTACCTATGTCTAGTGAGTTTTCCCTGAATACAAAATCAATGCAGACTCACACACGCACATATACAAACAAGTTTTTATCCGAGTAAGATGCAAGAGGAAAAATAATAGGTTCCCAATGAGGATCAGTAATAGTCTTTAAAACAAATTAACCACTTCCGTAAGACACAAAACTCAGATTGCCTTCTTTATTGATTTGTATATATCTTTGCAAGGTTTGTCACCAGTGAGTTTTGAGCGTGGAGCGGTCTTTATGTCGGGGGTTGCGTGTAACAATTTGCTGACTAAAATTAACATTATCACAGGTGGCAGGTGATAAATGATTTTCGAGGGGGCGATTGTTGGTGACGGGCCTGATAGTAATTTATCTGGTACATGGCTAAAAGTATAGAGTACTCACTGAGAATCAAGCACACAATTTAGTACTAATTTTCATTTAAACTAAATTGCTGACCAATACTCCCTAAATAGACATATATAAGGTGAATGCTGAAATTTTGGGGTCCCATCACGAAGACTTTCCAAAATAAATATCTGAGCTTTCTTTTCCTTGCGGCCACGTTCACAATAACCTTTACCAATGACATTATATATATATATATATATATATATATATATATATATATAAAAGAAAGAGGTTATAGTGGTTCCAACGAGAGAAAAGTGTGTATATTAAAAAGAAGAGAAGAGAGAAACCGGGAACGTTTTAGGTTGTAATGTGGAATTTTTTTTTTTTTTTTTTAAATATAATGTTTTATTTTTCATAATTTTACTACACGTGTTTCTGGTCTCGCGACCGTCTTCAGGTAAAAGGCGGAGATTTCCACATATTATTAAAAATAATTTATTTTTTTCCTTATGTTTTTCAATGTTAAATATTCTCGATATGAGACATTCTCTGTTTTTGTGTTAGTAATCCGAATGTCTTTCTTGAATTGGCAGTGAAGAGTTCTACGCGAAGCGTCATAAAACAATTAAGGTTTGTCCAAGAGAAATGATGAATTATTATCGGCATTTATCTTTTAATTTTTTAATGACCCCAGTGTGTTCTTAGATCTGTTTCTATTTTCGTGTGTTTCTGTCAGCATGCGTGTATATATGCGTGCGTATATTCCCCCTCCATACATATACTGTCATACTACGAGGAATTAGTAAACTCATTTGTACACATACACACATACATATATATATATATATATATATATATATATATATATATATATATATATATACAGGGTTATTCAAAAAGAATGAACCGGTTTCATTAAGCAATATTTTAATAAGGAAAAGCAATAGAAAAACTCCAACCATGTCACAAGTATTCTGCTTCACAATCGATTTTTATTTCCTATCTTCCAAGTATTCAATGTGGCCACCACCTGCAGCACGGGCAACATCAATGCGATAAATAGAATTCCTCGCAGACATGTATCAGCTTATCGCGATCCTCTAAGTTGATTGCGGTTGTTATTCAATGTTTAAGGTCAACGAGGTTTGTGGGTAGCGGTGGAACATAAACGCGATCCTTTACGTATACCTACAAGAAAAAAAAACACGGTGAAATCTGGGGATCTCGCATGACAAGCACAAAGAACAAGGTCTTGATAAGTGCCTGAACGAGGCGTAGTCTGTAAGGTTTCAAATCTAGACGCCTTCTTAGCACACGCCACATAGTGGATTAAGAGATTGCAAGCTCACGTCTAGCTCGATTTGTGAACATCCGTGAACTCCTCTCAAACGCAGCACGGATTCTCGCCACTTGTTCCTCCCAAACTCGTGGTCGGCCTGGACTTTTTTCCCTTTACACAGACACCCACTCTCTGTTTAAATCACCATCAAATGTTCTTAGGATTAATGTCGAATAGCCTTCAAAAAGCACGCTACACCGTGCCAACCGTATTTGTTTTCGCGAACTCGAGAACGGAGAACGCCTTTTTTCTGAGGACTCGTTATTTCAGGGTGTAAACAAATAATTGAACGTTGCCGGAGATGCAACGCCACGGCAGCGACCCTGTGGCAGCCATTCAAATCTTAAAAAAACAAAGTCCTCTTTCAAATGGTCGCTGACTCATTTTATGATGTTGCTTGAGAACTGAAGCAATGTGTTATGAAATCGGTTCATTCTTTTTGAATAACCCTACATATATATATATATATATATATATATATATATATATATATATATATATATATATATTAAAAATCATATACACAACACACATCGCGTGAAGATTGCGGTCTAGTATGAAACATACTGTCGATGCTCGGTGTTGACTTTAGTGTACACTTTCATGTTTACATGCAATCTGACATTGAGCATGGTTACTTTTATATATAGTACACATTAAAATCTATATTTTCTCATATTTAGATCCCGAGGAACAATGGAGAATTTTCGCTACATTGAGAATTTTAGCCTCGACTACAGTCTAATAAGCATGATGCCTCCATCCATCTAGAAACTAAAATTAATAGAAGAAATGGAAAACTTGGAAATAGAATAAGATGGAAAGCGCATTTCTTCTAAAAGAAGAATTTAACACAAATGCCACACTCAAGGAAAAGTACGGTCTTTCAAAAAATACCCGCGTACCACAAGGAACTCGACAAATTCGAAATGGACTTGACTAATTTAATAAGAAACATAAAATCTCATAAAAAATTATATGCTTTCTAGAACAAACTAAAATGCGATATAACCATTCAACTAAACTAGAAACGTAGATGAAATAAGCGCCCCATAACACAATAAACTGCTCAAGGACAATATAACTAAAATGTACAGAAATGCACTATGGACTACGAGATTAATATGGAAGCTAAAAAAAAATCGCTCAAATATTAGACCTAGACAACCGAATAAATTGCATAGCTAAATCACAAGTATTAATTACACTAAAAATAAAACTTCAAAACAAGGACAACATGTAGACTTATAAAACCAATTAAAAGTGAAGTAGGCAAAATAAGTAAAAGAATAATATAAAGAACTAAGGACAAACAAAGAGTAAACCAGTGAAAAAAAAATCTAGACTGGTTTTGCAATCAAGAACACAAACATAATTGCGAATTTACACAACTAGATATAAAAAAAAATTATACCCTTTTTTAACCGAATCTATGCTAAATAAGTCCATCTCCTTAGCCCAAGAACAAATACAAATAAGTAGTGATGAAGCAAAAGTCATTAAACACTGCCGAAAATCATTATTATTTGACAATGAAGACGCATGGCTAAAAAATATATCTTCGACATTACAATTGGAGGTTTTGATGGTGCTTCCCTGCAAGCTTATAAGTTTACATTTGCTACATGAACTAAGTAAACTAATCGATAGAATAATATAGGCCTTTACAGGGACGACGATTTTATAATCCTAAGAAACTGTAATAGACAAATAAACAAACAAAACCGAAAAATAATCAAGTAAGTTTTCAAAATGGGATTCAACATAGATATAAAAACAAACCTAAAAGAAGTAAATTTATGTCAACTTAAAAATGTATACATGAACTATATAGAAAACCCAACGATAAATCACATTACATACACATATCTTCCAACCACTCGTCAAAAATAATAAAGCAGGTCCTACAATCAATTAACTGCTTGTTATGTGCGAATACTTTCAATGAAACCATCTTCAACGACGCCAAATAAGATTATCAAACAGCCCTAAAAGATAATGGATTTTCGGCAACACACGCAAACACCACACAGTAGAAAAACTCAACAGGAAAAGACATCATAAGGTTTAACTCGCCGTACTACAAAAAATAAAAACAATAAATTCATTAAATTAATACACAAATAGTTCCCCATCAAGTGCTCTCCACGAGATATTTAACAGAAACACGGAAAAAATCAGCTACAGTTTTATCGGGAACATGGCAAAAATAATAAAAAAGCACAACAGAAAAATAACTAACAATCAAACCGCACATTATCACTTAAAATGGCAATTGCTTGCAAAACAACATAATATACTAAGTCACTGCAAAATCAGCAGATAACACAGAAAAATATACATAGGATAACTGAACGACCCTGGAAGCAGAGAAACTACGCACATAAAACATCTTTTACAAATAGTAAATACACGAACAGCATAATGAATTCTAAACATACATGTGTAATAAAAAGTCAAAAACAAATTACATCAAAAATCTCACAGAAAATAAGTTAAACAATAAATCCAAAAACTATTAAATCTGTCTGGAAGACAAAATATCTATGATCACCTTCCAACACCAACTGCTAAATAAACGATCTGAACTTATCACAAAATGTAAACACGAAAACAATTGTTTTACTACGTTACTTAAAAATTGAAAACTAAAAACGAATATCTTGTAAAACACCACAATAAAAATGCAAATATATGCATTATATACAATGTAGATAATCCAACACACTTTAGACAATGTCAATACTTTAGACTAAAAAGAAACAACACTCGAAAAAAATAAAATAATCACAAAATCTAAATAAATAAACAAAGAAATGAAGGAAATAATAAACAGCAAATTACGAATGCATACATGAACATAAGTAAATGTAATAATAATAATCAGCAACAAATAATTAAGTAATCAGTAATAATGAGTAAAAAGTTAACAAGCAACACTATAAAATAGCTAGAAATAATCACATTTAGATCCAAAATTATTCCTAATCGATAGCCTCTAGAATAACTTTAAGTATAACCGTTATTGCACTCTATGATAATACAATAGATCGTGTTAGCGATAATGCACCTTTGTCTAACATATACAGTTCCTTTCAAAAGTATTGGAACAGCAAGGCCAATTCTTTTGTCCTTGTTGTTCGCTGAAGACATTTCTTTAATGTCTACACAAATTTTAACCAAATTCTATGCACAAATTACTTAGCTGATGGTACTGAATTGGTAGTTCCTTCACAGATGAAGAAGAAAGTTGAGACAGCAAAGATATGGTTCTACAGAAGGATGTTGAGAATACTATTGACGAAATATGCGAGTCAAGAGGAGGTCTTAGGGGGAAATGGAAACAAAATAGGCACTTATCCGAAGAATCAGAATGTAGATATTTCTGGAACACATAATGAGGTCTTGGAAAATTTGACATTCGCAAGATATATTGAAAACAAAATTGGTAGTGAGAAGCAATGACTAACCAATCAAACTTGTGTAAATACACCCCTGTGTAAATTAATTAAAAAAAAAACGAACAATTCCGTTATTATTTACTTTTTTCGTGTTTTTCCAATGAAGCATGACCCAGTGCACATGTTAGTACTTCGTATGTCCATTCCATGAAGTCTTTCCTTGCGAATTGACCACAGATTGGATTTAAACCAGGAGAGTTTCCGATAGTACTTTGATTTGCTCACTGGTAAGGTTTGCCATTGTGTTCGTGCAGCGTTACAATTTTCGCACGCTTTTTTGGAGTAACGTGCATCGCAGACAATGGCCGTTGGACAACTAATCGACATTCGAGACAGTAGGGTGATGAAAATCTGATGCGATCACGGATGACATAATATTTTTCAATTTCATTTTTTAAATTTCATCATACACACCGAAAATAGATTCATATTAGTGTACACCACTGCAAATTACCTAATTTGAGGATAAAATATAAATCGATTACACCCTGTCCCTCCAGTGGGGTCTAAAAATGACCGTATGGTGAAAGAAAGGCAACTGAAGCGGTTGTTTCAAGTAATTTGCACAAGGGTGTAGATGAGAGAAAATAAATCGGGAGATATATTAAGGAAACATTCACTGATTAGATCAACAAAAGATAGGGGGTCGTGGAGAACTCTGATCGCCCACGTGCTCAAGAGACACGGCACATAAAAGATGGACATGTGACATTACTGGAATTTTTAGGATTTAAAGATCAATAGTATTTTATATTGAAGTTATTATTTTATCACAAATTTCATAACATTTTTTCTCATATTCCACTTATCCCGGTACATCTGTAATTTTTAAAGAAGGAAAAAACTATCTCCTAGATAGTTTTTTTTTTCTCGGGATTTGTATTACCCGTCAGAAAACATAGGACATGCTATCTGTGAGACATAGATATTTATGCATGTAGCTTCTGAAGCATTTATAAGTTCACTATGGAAATTCTTATTATTTTACCGTAAGTTCTATACCAACAGTTTCTTCACTCGCACTTCTCACTTTTGCAATTCTCTTTCGGCTTCTTGTTTTCCAGTCAGCTTTGATCTTCAAAAATTTAAAAGCAATGCCAGTCGTCATCATCTGTCTGCTTAAGACCCGTTCTTTCATTGTAGTCTCCCTTTAAATAATGGAGTTTCTTTTCTCATATTCTTTAGCACTCACTAACCCTTTGCGTCTTAGTGGCACTATCGTCTTGTTTGGAGTGAAATGAATAAAAAATGACATCAGGCTAACAGTGTTTCGCCATTCATGTAATAAAAACGGACTAGCGTTCTTGGAAATTGACATTCAAAATAACGCCTTTGACCAGCGCTCGAACCTGGACCGCCGGGAAGGTAGTGTATCTAGTGGAAGGAAAACCCTGATTTTAAACTTCCTCTGTCTTGCCGTCATATCCAAACAAGGAAAAGACGGTGGAAGTAAATCCAGACCGTAATCCTATATTATTCCGATAAACCTTATTTTTAGAGATTACACATGCTTGTACTTTTGTTTTCTTAAATAGTGATATGAGTAAAAAAACAACCATCAGAGATCGATAAGTCCCCTACAAAAGAGAAATTACGCCTTCTGATAGGAATCGATGCTAAATCCCCTTTTCTTTAGCTAAAATCATTCTATAGACAGAACGCGCCGCTGTCAGGTTGGCCACGGGAGGCAATCTTGGTAAAGCCAATTTTGAATTACCTCCTTAAGGGATAAATCGTTGGGACTTCTACAGATCTGTAACTGCTAACTTGTCTTTCGTAGCCGAGATGAAAAAACAGTTATTTTTTAATACGATATTATTTCTAATTACCTTTACTCTCATTTTTAATGACTATTTGAGTGGCTACCACTGTTTTTATACAGTGGGTTGGACCCGTTGCCTGGATGGAGAATTTTCGCCTGCCTAAAATTTTATTGAACCGCGAGAATTCCATTGTCTATCGCGGCAGAGGAGCTCGAAAGAAGCGATTCAAAGATTATCTGAAAAAATCATTTGGTGCTTGCCAATGGTCAGCCCTAGCTGAGAATCGTGACACTTGGCGTCTCACCACCAACCATGCTGTCTCCTCCTTTGAAAATACCTACAGAGCCGCTCCAAGGGACAAGAGGCAGAGGAGGAAGTACTATAACGCTATGCCATGGAGTTTAAGCTGGACGACTGCGACCGTGTATGCCTGTCCCGCATTGGACTCATCAGTCACAAACGTACCTGAAAGCGAGGTATAAAGACTCCCTCTTGATCCTTCTTGGTTTCCGTTTTGAGAAGACAAGTCATGATATTAATAACAATCGGTCTAAATTGAGAAGTCCTACTAAATAGAAAAAAATTGTGTCACTCGATAGGAATCGAACTTGCATCTCTTTCTCTACCAGACAATTAAAACCTTGCTCTATCAATATAGCTTCCTGTATCCAAACTGATAGCGTTATGTTTCGGCTATAAAAGCGCTTCCCTTGACAGAAAAAGGAATATAGGTTCGATTCCTTCGGGGGAGCACAATTTTTTTTTAGTAGGATATTTCGATCTTATATTAAATTCACTCTTTAAGGAAAAAAAAAAATGGTCAGCAACTCACTAAAACATCGTATATACTAACATCAACACACAATGGTCCTTTGATTGGGATCTTCAAGGCCACGTGTCACTAGTCCTGTAGCGGACTGTTTATATAATGTTTTATTTCGGGATTAGGCAAAGGATTATTTATAGTCATGGCCAATAAAGCGATTATTTATATTTTTGTGTGGCTGTGAAAATAGATATGTCAATACGAGTAAACTAGGTTTATTTATAGTAATGACCTTCAAATTCCTTATATATATATATATATATATATATATATATATATATATATATATATATATATATATATATATATATAATTGGCGTTTCATACACAATGCAAGAACAGGTAATGAGTATAGAGTGATCGTTACTTAATTATAATTTCTGACTTATGTTTTATTCATTTAAATAATTTATTTTGTCAAATTGTATGCAGTGTTAATCTTAATACTTACAATATCTATCTAGACTACACACACACAGACATATATATATATATATATATATATACATACATATATATATATATATATATTTATATACACACACACATATATATATATATATATATATATATATATATATATATATATATATATATATATATATATATATATCAAATATGTGGTGTAGTTCAATTTATATTACAATGAATCATTCATACAAAAAGTAAATGCCTGAATATAACTGAATGTACAGTCGATAATACTTGCGTATTTAAGAAAGATCTTATAGAGCTTATAATTTAAAAAAAAAGAAGGATCATAAACATTCCCCGACTGATTAATAGGTTAATGCATCTTTAAAATTTTATTACTGAATGGTCTAATGGTGATTACGAAAGGGTTTGGAGTGATCACTAGTGATGGCGATATTATCGCTCCAATCATCTTCTCACAGGGCCTCAGACTCAAAATGGAGGACTGCATCAAGTGTCCCCAGAAGGTAGTGAAGCCCTGGGTAAAGCTGTTGGCTTTTGGAAGATCCTCTGTGTCTAGCAACAGGATTCTGCACCATGCCACACAAGCAGGAAAAGCCAGTCATCATTAACAGACAATTTCTGCGACCTCATCCCTCCTTACATCTGGCCACCTAACTCCCCAGACTACAACCCCACTTGATTATTACGTGTGGAGCGCAACTGAGCGAGAGACCAACAAAACTCCTTGTAGCACCAAAGATGAATTGAAGACAAGTATTCACCAACCTAAACAAGGAGACCGTCGAGAAGAGTTGCCGGAGATTCCGAGGTTGTCTGTAGACCTTGGTTGAAGACAATGGCGATTTTATTGAATAAATTTACTCTTTAGTATTTCAAGATATTTTTGTGTAATTTTGGTAAATATGTCTGTTAAAATAAGATGTTAGTGTTAGTTTCATTTTTACGTAATTTAGACAACAATTTATCCATCGCACCATATATATATATATATATATATATATATATATATATATATATATATATATATGCATGTTTCATTAAAAACGACAGACAAGGTACTACGGTAGGGATGTTTTTTTAATTTCCGAATACATCGGTTACACAACTATTAGGTTGGTGCAAAAATAATGACGTAATAATGTCGTTTTTTGACGTTAGAAAATACGTGAAAAAACGACATTATTACGTCATTATTTTTGCACCAAATTAATACATGCTTATCCAGACGTCATACGTTACACCTATCTTTTATTTTAGCTTTGATTGAAATCTAAAGGATTAAATTTACTATTTTCAGTAATCAAAATACATTAGTGTATTTCAAACAGAAATTGTATTTATTGGAGTCGATTTTCAGTTTTTGTTTGCTGAAATAGCTCATTTGCGTCCTTTTTTTATTCGTCTTTCATGGCAATGTAATTGTGTTTATTAAAAACATATTTCAAAAATAAAATATACTTTTCTGAATCTTTATTTGGGGAATATCAGCTTAATGTAATTTGAAACAAATATTATTTACTTTAAATTTCAAATACAGCAGAAATTAATGTTTAATAGAGTTTTTAACCGACAGTAGCCATGTTTACGATTTTGACGACATGATGAGAGATTAGTTCTTGTTCTACGGAGACTATATCTGTAAAACATAATTTAAGAAAATGACGTGAATGCCTTTTTTTATATATTTTCTAAGTATTCAGTAATCTTTAAAATTTTAGAAAATATTCTCAGTAATCTAATTTTAGGAATGTTCAATTTAAATTTACTTTAGTCATCGCTCTTATTTTCTGATAATGTCACGCATGGTCGACCATACTTTCAAAATAAGGTACTTTTATATTCGTAAAAAATAAAAATTCTTTAAATATCTTGGTGCTTGAAAATTGGTTTTAAGCTTTACCGTTTATGATTAGTAAATATAGTTTTCACTTAATAATGATATCATCAAAAAGGCTGAAATTAATACAGAATTTTAAAAGATTTAAAATTTAATACATTTTTCTAATTACAATTTAAAAAAATGTAAACAATTCTTGTAAAAATTAATTATTCATTGAAAAAAATAGTTTTCTTAATATATCTTATTTATAAAAGTAATTAAAAGCTTTTCTAATTAAATAATGTCATGGTTTTATTGCATTTTTTTATTTTACGATTCAGAGCAGAATTTCGTTAAATGAAGTTTCTGTTTGGCAAAAAAAAAAAAAAAAAAAAAAAAAAATTCAACCAAAATTTTGAACATGATAGAAAGGGTAAAAATTTTAATAAAATAATCAAAAAACACTTTGGTCTTTCTGCTTAATAATAACATAAAGAGGTTGAAGATAAAACTGTTTTTATCAAGTTTGGGGCATTTTTTCATCATGGTATGGTTTTTAGGGAATAAGTGGAGGTATGTAAGTTAAAGGATTTTCTGGCTTTAAATAACCTGCAATAGAGTTGCTAAGAGGGAAAAAAAAATTAATCAATGGTTCCATGGCGATACCCACCAAGAATATCTCATATGAAAATACAAATCAAGTGAATAATGGTTACAAATCAAGCACTTTAAGTAAAGGTGTGTATCGGACCGATGGTGTTCTGGTAAACTTTTAGGTCAGAATTTGCAGAGTCATCTTTTGGCATACTTTTACTTGCTGTTCCGCCTTAAAAAAATCATTTCCGAATCAAATCTGGCACGTTTCCAACATAAAAACAAATATAAAAGATAAACGTCCTTGAATTTCTCAACCAATCAAAACTTTCCTATCCCACTCACCATCAGGCGCCCATCAGCGCTTATAACTTTCTTTCCCGTTCTTGCCATTATCAATTTACCCGGTTCGTCATCCTGCTCACCTTCCTCTCCCTCACTTCGACCGGCGGCTGACGCTGCTTGTTATTTTTGACGATGGGTTTTTCCAACGTTGAAATTTGGAAACAAATAGGTGAGGTAGGAAAGAAAGCAAAGATGTAAGGCTAAAAAGGAATGGTTCAAAGGAACAAGAGAAGTAAAAAAAAAAAAAAAAAAATGAAGGAGTCAGAAGGAAAAAGATGGAATAGTAGCGCCTTTGTGAGTGGGTGGATTCAAGGGTGGAGGACGAAAGGAAGTAGTTAATGTTGTTGTTGTTGTTGATGAGAATCGAAAATCCGATGTAGGTACCTTAATTTATTTGCCATCTTTCTGTATTCAGTGAGACGGAATAATGATTAAACTTACCTACACACGATATCAGATTTTATTATGTAAGTCAATGTTTTCACACTATACTTTATACTATCAAGTGATGTTGCTAAAATCTCCAGGATATATTTATATTTATATGAGCAATATATAGCACGAACTTCAGCTATCTTATAAACTGAAAAATTTGTTCACCTAAGTTCGGCTCTCATTGGGCGCACCATACTTTCGGTCTTGAGTCACATCTAAGCTACGTTTAGTAAATCACTAGAACTCACTTGATTTTTTTAAAAATGTATATAATGATAATAATTTGATTTGTGGGTGTCAGTTAGTATTATGCAGAACGAAACAATTTAATACAATTCCTAAATCATCTTGAGATTCTGAAAACAAAAATTCACAGAAGAATCGGCAATGTGCAATATTATCAGTCCCAAACTAGCATCTAGGCTTCAATTACATTTGCACCTCACTGAGTTATCAAAAATAACCGTAAAAAACGGAATCGGGTTACAAGTTTATTACCATTTGGTATAGAGAAAAATGATGTAGAAGAGAAGCTAGGGAAGAGAAGGTTTCTCTTGAAAGACTGATGTTCGTCCTGTTACTCTTCTTGATGCGGGAGTATTATTATGCCTTTCGTACGACGGCCGAGTCAAAACTTGTAGGGAAATATTCTCTCACACAACAATTTTCATGGCAATTTCTTGAATTTGGTACATCGAATCTCTTTTTTTTTTTTTAATCATTTCGTCTCAAGAAGGGCAATAAAGAAACTAGCACGAAAGAGGTTGCTGAGTATGAAAGAATATGAGAAAACGAATGTATTATTAAGGAGAAAGGACAATAAAAGAACTGGAATTAAGAAGACAGAAGACAACAGTAAAGGAGAGAGGACAATAAAAGAACAGGAATTAAGAAGACAGAAGACAACGAGTAAGGTGAAGGACAATAAAAGAAGAGGAAATAAGAAGACAGAAGACAACAAGTAAGTAAAGAGAACAATAGAAGAACAGAATTAAGAAGACAGAAGACAACGAGTAAGGAGAGAGAACAATAAAAGAACAGAATTAAGAAGACAGAAGACAACGAGTAAGGAGAGAGAACAATAGAAGAACAGAATTAAGAAGACAGAAGACAACGAGTAAGGAGAGAGAACAATAAAAGAACAGAATTAAGAAGACAGAAGACTACGAGTAAGGAGAGAGAACAATAAAAGAACAGAATTAAGAAGACAGAAGACTACGAGTAAGGAGAAGGATAATAAAAGAACAGGGATTAAGAAGACAGAAGACAACGAGTAAGGAGGATGGACAATAGAAGAACAGGAATTATGAAGACAAAAGACAACGAGTAAGGAGAGAGAACAATAAAAGAACAGAATTAAGAAGACAGAAGACGAGTAAGGAGAGAGGACAATAAAAGAACAGGTATTAAGAAGACAGAAGACAACGAGTAAGGAAAGAGAACAATAAAAGAACAGAATTAGGAAGACAGAAGACTACGAGTAAGGAGGAAGGACAATAAAAGAACAGGGATTAAGAAAACAGAAGATAGCGAGTAAGGAGTGAGAACAATAAAAGAACAGAATTTAGAAGACAGAAGACAACGAGTAAGGAGAGAGAACAATAAAAGAACAGAATTAAGAAGACAGAAGACAGAAGTAAACAAGTAAGGAGGAAGGACAATAGAAGCACAGGAATTAAGAAGACAGAAGAATATGAGTAAGAACATAAGACAATAAAAGAACAGGTACTAAGAAGACAGAAGTCAACGAGTAAGGAGAGAGAACAATAAAAGAACAGGAATTAAGAAGACAGAAGACTACGAGTAAGGAGGAAGGACAATAAAAGAACAGGAATTAAGAAAACAGAAGATAGCGCGTAAGGAGAGAGAACAATAAAAGAAGAGAATTAAGAAGACAGAAGACAACGAGTAAGGAGAGAGGACAATAAAAGAACAGGAATTATGAATACAACGAGTGAGAAAATTTGACTGGAAAGCAAGATGCCGGAAGAAATTTAAACATGCGAGAAGTGCGAGCGAAGTAACTATTAACATAGAACTTACAGTTACATCTAATCGTTTCAAATATAAAATGTTGAGACCTTTTCGCCCATGTAGTACTGAGCTTTAATTCAGAAAGTCTAAATGATAAAGAGGAAATTCATCAGAACAATTACCATGAAAATATTTATAGAGAAAGCAAAGGATAGCAACGTTAGTAAGAGGCTAATATTTTATTCTCTCGCACTACAACGTCAATCGTCATTTTTTGTTCCCTTGAATCCTGTCTTTTACTGTCCTTTCTCCTCAGTTACGATTTCTCAGTTTCCTTCATTCTATTATCTTTCATCTTCAGTTACTCTTTGCGTCTTAGTTGCTTTGTTACCTTTCTTGGAGTAAAATGAATATACAGAAAAGCGTATGTAACAGATACAGAATAAGTGTTGTAAAAGAATAATTCACTTAAAATAATGTTGCTTATGAATTCTCGTGTCCTTTGCATTTCCAACCAACAATCAACAAACAACAAACAACGTTAGATTCCGCCCTGGGTAAGACGATAAACTACATCCAACAGCATGGCTTCTGATCAGGAGGTTTAAGGAGCGTGGAACTACCTCTTGCTAGTGTTCCCAGATTCACCCTGACCCGGGATGGTAGCACCTGTTAGGGCCCCAGCTATGGGCAAATAGTTAACCCCGAAATTGAGGTAAAAAGCATTATGAAAGTGTAAAACTAGGCTTTAATACCGGAAATATTTAAATTTTTGAAGAAGAAAAACTATTAACAGTAATACATTTTTGAAAAAAAAAAATATTACCAGCAATACATTTTTGAAAATTATATTACCACCTATATATTTTTAAGGTAAAAAATATTTCCAGAAATAGATTTTTGACAAAACCAAAATATTATCAGAAAAAAAAAGTAGTCGGCATTAAATGACCCAGATTGTTATGCCGTAAACCAAACAAAACCAACATTAGATTCTTACATTGATAAGTAAAACCAAAATATTGTATAAGACTCAATGCAATGAGAAACTTAAAATTCTAAAAGCTATTGTAATAAAAGTAGTCCACACACAAAAACACACTTCAAATACTAAAGATTAAATTTATTCAATAAAATCGCCATTGGCTTCAACCACGGCCTCCAGACAGCTTCAGAATCTCCCGCATCTCTTCTGGGCGGTCTCCTTGTTTAGATTGGTGAATGCTACTATAATCCTTGCCTTCATTTCATCTTTGATGTTACAAAGACTTTTATTGGTCTCTCGTTTAGCATCACTCCACACATAATAATCAAGATTGTGGAGTTTGATTGCCAGATGTAAGGGGTGATGTGGTCGTAGAAATTGTCTGATATCGATCATTGGAATCTCTTTGCGTGGCATAGTGCAGAGTCTTATTGCCTGATATAGGGTCTTCCAGCAGCCACCCTCTTGACCCAGGGCAGCACTACATACTCAAGGCACTTGATGTAGGGCTCCGTGTTGAGTCTGGGACCCCGTGGGAAGACGAATAGAGGCATAAGGTCGTCATCACTAGTGATCATGCCTAACACCATCGTAATCGCCATTAGACTCTTTCCAAATCCTCTGCACTCTCCTCAGATTGACACATAATCACTCTGAAATGTTCGTATTGGAGCTTCCGGCGCGAATTCCAAGTAGTAAAACATATTGTTTCCCAACTTCTGGCGGAGTGAATTGCGTCATAGTTTTCTTTTTTCTCACAGACGGTGCACCAACTGACCATACTATACTGTGTAGACAACAAAATCCAAAGCAAACAACGCGCATGCTCAAAATTAAAAATATAAAATGGCGACAATTTACCCATCGTACCATATATATATATATATATATATATATATATATATATATATATACATGCCAAAAATAATTATACTTCATTAAGACAATATTAGATATCTTTTTGTATGTAAAAGCTCATGGCGCTCTACAGCGTTCTACCTTTTGTTGCTTAAGTAACGTATCCGTTTTTACTACTCTAGTTTCCCCCTGTTCTATCATCTTTTCATACAAATCCAAATGGATTACTCGCTCTTTACTCTTGCCTGAAATATGACATGTAAGTATTAAATTCTCTAGGCATTCTTTTCTAATTATGGCTTCCTGAAATTTCGACTTGCCTGACATCAAGATATTTTTTAAAAGTCTGTGAAAGAACTATCGAATATTGACTGCCATATAATAAATTTGATATTCAGTCAGTTATGTGCCATGCGTGATTTCTATTAGATTAATGCCTAGATAGGCTAAAGAAGGTAGGTCATTAATTTGGTGTCACTGAAAAAAGATAGTTAATCTTTAGTCTTAAAGAAAATGGAATAACATTGTCTTATATGAATATCTTCTTTAGTTTAAAGCTTGTTTTTTATTTGTACCGATTAAAAAATGTCTTATCCAAAGACTTAATTCCTGAGCAATGGAAGCCAAATAATCTTGCAAAACCATCACTCTCTGAAAAGTATCTGAATGTCTAACATCGAATCACAAAAGACCAGTTATTTTTATGTAAGAAGAAAGTTATACATTATAATCTTAGTTTAGATATATGTTATTAGCCAAATTAGATATGTTACTAGTTAGACCATGTGGGTCAGGTGGTAGCACCTGTTAGGGTCTCAGTTATGGACAAATAGTAACCCCCCGCAAAAACATCACGATGAAAGTACAAAAATACATTATTATAGTAAGATTACCAGCAGTACATTTTTATAGCAAAATGATCAACAATATATTTTATCTATAGTTGAAGGCATACAATTGTTTTCAAAATATTTAGATTTGGCATTAAATAACCCATAGAGGTGTTGATATGCCGCAAAGCAAAAACAACCAATCAACAATGCCTATTTATAATAAAATGAACATTTTATCTGTAACTGAAGGCATACAATTGCTTTCAAAATATATTTAGTAGAAGCCATAAAATTATATTCAAAATTTCAACATCAAATAACCCACAGAAGTGTTAATATGCCTCGAAACAAAATCATCTAACCAACCAACCAAGTGGGTCATGAAAGAGGAAGTAGAGTACTGCTGGGAAAAAAAAGTGTATAGTCAACTCCCCGATCCATGGATTAAACATCCTTTCCAATAACTCGTTGTTGGCGGTGCTGGTGATTCTGAGGCACTGCGGGAAAATCCGAGGCGCTATGACATTACCCTCGTTGCTCAAGACCCACAGAAATGATCGCAAATGATGTCGACTTCTCCGTCGGTCTGCACACAGTCTCCTATCTTTCCTCCCTTTGACCTGACCACTTTCAAGAAAAGAGACAGATACACTGCTAACATGGCATATTGAAGACAGTAGAGACTGGTGAAAATGTCAAATAACGTACATACTTTTTTTGTGAATGGATGACAGAAGAAGGGCTAAGTGAAACGGCAATGGGTTATAATTACTTAGAATAACAAAAGACAGGAAGTTGGGGAGAGACATAATCCCTCTTGTTCCGAAGGGAATCGATCTATGGAAAGACTACACGGAAACGTGTGCATTCACATCGCAAAGTGGTATACAGATAAGTTATATTTTCATCTTGATTTCATGTCAGAATCTCTCTTACACATTTATAAATCTATCATTCATGTATATTGTTGCCATATCTAGTCTGCTGCTCCTACTGGGCATCTCAAGATTCTTGGCTAAATCCAGAGAAGGGTTTGCAATACAATCTGTCCTGACCAGGCATCTCGTCTCCAATCACATTGTCACCGACTTGACGTCCCTTCATTCTACCTGTTCTACAAATATTTTTATGGCAACTGTTCTGATGAGTTTCTTTTTCCCTGTTGCCTCGATTACATGAATTGAAGCGTGCTACTAGATTAGCAAGTAGGTCTCACCGTTTTACTGTTGAATTAGCTACATGCATTACGCCACTTCTATTCTAACAGTTTTTTCTCGCACTTACCATCTGTGGGAGTTCGTTCCGATTTCTTGCTTCCCTGCTAACTACAATCTTCACAAATTTAAAAGCAACGCCATTCACCACCTTCTTGAACCCTGTTCCGTTTTTTTATGTCCTTTCCAATACTCTATTTTTTGCAATTTTCTCACTTTTCTCGTTTTAATTCCCTTTCACTCCTTGTAACCTCCTACGTTGTAGTGGCATTGTCGCTTTGTTTGGGGAGAAACGATAAGAAAAATGATGATTGCACTGAAATTCTGCTTCATCTGTGTTTTTTCTTACCACATTGTAAAGAGATAACAGTTGCTTGTCTTATTTCTCTGATAGTTTCCTTAAAAATAAATCAGTTTGTGTTGACCGGAAAGAAGAGTAGAACGCATACCGCAAATGTGACGAAAACTATATCAATTTTTATTATATATATTTACAAAACTAACCTCAATCGCTAAATATGTTGAAAAAAAAGATCACTTTCTTGCACAATTTGTGAATGTATGCTGCAACTGATTGTATCAAAATATGAAAGAAATCTAATCTTTAAACACATCCAACAAGGACTGTTTGATTTTTTACGACTTATCAACCCTCTCTTGTAGGTTATTTAAAGCCGAAACATATATTGTAAGAATCGTTACTCTTTTTGTGTGAGTGAATATTGCATTAACAATTTCTTCTAGATACAAGTACTATTGTTTAACCTATAGATGGGGAGGATAGGGATTAATATTTTTCCCAAGAGTATTTGTGAGAAAATGAACGTAACGAACCCGACTGGAATTTGAACTCGGCTCTCCGATTTCTCATTGCACACCACTATTCATTACACCACCTTCATATCCTTCGCAACAAGGAAAGAAGACTGACAAATAACTCCTGGAATTAGAAGCTTACAAAAAGTAATTTGATATACGGTTGATTCTATGATGAACGGGCAATTTAGTGTGACTTTTGGAAAACAAACATCTGCGAATTTCTTCGAGAATATGTTTTCTTCATTAAGTCATTCCAGGTGATTTTTTTTTTTTTTTTTTTTTTTGGTGAGGGAGGGGAAAAATATAAAAAAAAACATTTAAGAATTTATTAAAAGCAAAAATGCTACATTACTCCAATTGACTTCAGACTGGAGAAAATAATCAAACGTACGCCATAACGTAGCCAAATGAACTTTTTATATATATTACTAGACTATCCGTGACCCGTTGGGTCACTGACTGTTCAGGTGATAAAACATTGAAGTTGATTTCAGCATTCCATTATTATGATTCAGTTAAATATTTCACTTCATTCTTGTCATCACTGGTTTGGTCTACAAGTTCATGTTTAATGTTTCACTGACTGTTTACAGCATTTAATAGGAATAGAACTTCTGGGATAACTTTAAAATATTTTTAATATGCTAAAAAATATTTATGAAAAATATGTCTGAATAAAAAAAATACTGTATAAAAAAAACTCGTATTTTTAAATCTTATTCCTTTAAAATATTATTTTAAATCATATTATCTTAAAAATATTTTCTTAAATATTTAAAATATTGTTTATTTAAAGAAAGCTGAAATATAAATAATTACTATACAAACTGGACGAAACAGCAAAGTGGGATTTCTTTGCGCCTGTCTTTAAATTAAAAATATTTTAATTGAAAAATTGTCTGTTTGATAAAGTTCAAATAAAAATAATTACTCTATAAAAAAAACTTGTATTTTTAAAACTTATTCACTTAAAATATTTTTTAAATCAGATTAACTTTAAAACATTTTTTAAATAATTAAGATATTTTTTATTTAAAGCAAGCTGAAATAAAAAATAATTACTCTACAAACAACTGGACAAAACAGCAAAGCGGGATCTCTTTGTGTCTATCTTTAACTTAAAAATATTTTGATAAAAAAAAATGGCTGAAGAAAGATAAAATAAAAATACTTACTGTATAAACAATTTGTAAATCATTATGGACCGGACGGACGCACCATACAAGCACGCAAACATGCACGCAATCACAGACTTTTAGAATTATACAGATATGACGTAGCGATAAAATCTTCTTTGTAAAATATTGTATAATTTCTTCTCTTTCAGAGAACATAGAATTTTAGAGTTAAAATATTAGCTTTTAATACATTGTTAAGAGTTATAGTCGTTGAAATTGAAATCTGTGAACAGAGTTCAAATTCTGGTCGATTGTGTTTGATGCATTTCACGCTAATGCCTGTGGAATACGCATGGATCTACTTTACTCCGGCTATCGGTTAAATAGCAGAGCAGATTCGGCTCCCTTGCTTTGTAGTGAGAATCAGTCTCACGATCATGAGCCCGTGACCTATTAAGATGGCAAAGTACCACAAGAACTGCAGCCGCAGTAGAAGTTTTATGTCTTGAACAAGATAGCCTGACGGAGCCCAACCCTCTCCAAGCTAGTTTGAATTCAAAGTTTCCTTCTTCTAGACCGGTCGCCACAAAAGGCAATAGAGCCCAGTCTGTCCTGCTATTTACCTATTGCAATCAGTCTCGGAGAAGGAAAGCGCTAAATTCAAAACAGGAGAGAAGGGGGATAGGCTCCGTTAGACTATCTTGCTTTAGACATTTTTGTTAAGGCTGCAGTACATGTGGTGTTCTAATGAATCTGATGGGTTACGGGACACTTGATAAAGATTTGTTCCTTTCATTTATTTATTTTTTTTAATTAAGATTCGTCCGCCCAATACAAGGCACAAATTTCATTCAAGGTCAAAGGTAACTGTTAAAATGATTATGATGAATGCGTTATGTGATACGAAGTAAAGAGGGGTTGGTAGGAAGTGAAGATTTTGAGGAAAGATAACAACTTTCCCTTGACTTGAAGAAGCCATGACTGTAATGTTTAGGGAAGCATCTATGAGGAAGTTTATCCCACAA
>OZ010572.1:49182456-49189956 GCA_963932145.1 Acanthosepion lycidas | reverse complement strand
CAAGGAAATGTAGGATCTGAAAAGTTTGCATTGGAGAGAAAAATAAATTACGTTTTTTTTTTATTTCTTGACGGAGTGATCTTCGAGATATATGGTAAATGTTCGGTGACACACGGGAAACTCAGCGTAATTTGACATATAAATTGTTGGATCTGTTTAAATTGTCTGAAATGTTGACTAACCTCTCGTAGTTACGTGATTTCCATACAATGTCCAAGAGGATTAAAGTTAAATTTAATTGCGACGAATTAGCTGGTGGTCGTGAGCTCGACTCTGATTCAGTGGAGAGAAAAAAAAAAGAAAAGAAAATTGACTTCTTCTTTTATGTGTCATGTCCCTTCAGTGCCTGGGCGATCATGGCTCTCCACAATCGGCCCAAAACAGAAACGCAACTGAGAGATGATAAATAGACGTGTTACAAACTACTCATGAGAGCGTGAAAAGAGTCGTCTACTATAAGCTCAGTAAAAGCTCAGTTGAACCGTCAAGCAAAGAAGTCACAAGGCAGGTTCTTCTTCTTCTTCTTCTTCTTCTTCTTCTTCTTCCACCTGCCTTTCTATTACACCCAACGTCGTACGTGTCCCTTCAGTACCTGGGCGATCATGGCTCTCCACAACCGCCTATTCTTCGTCGCCGTTTGAACAAAATATGCGGATAACGTTTTTTCGTTGTAGAACATAGATTTGGTGTGCCGAGTCCCAATTCCGGTCTCGTCTGTTGCATTCACTTTCGCACGAATGGCTTTGTAAGGAGCCAAAAACTTGTAAGTCCAAATCCAACAGCCTCGATGATCCAGCATGAGGCACGTGGTTTCCTTGAAAAGGGGAAAAAAGAACATTGCTTGCTACGACATTCTCCGTAGCCGAGCTGTAAAGCACGCTGGATCACACACACACACGCACACACGTGTGTGTGTGCATGTGCGTGCTGATTAATAAAATCGTTCTACCAGTAGGTAGCCTCCGATTTTCGTATGAGCGTCTCCATACAGCTGACCAAATAACGCGCGTATAATTATAATTACGCAGCTGGCCTGAAGAAAAACCGGTAATCCCTAAAGACATTGTCGGCGGCTGGAGAATAGTAGTAAATATTTATAACCTAAAGTATCAGAGATTTTACAAGCACTCGAAAGACGAGGTTGCAAAGACGTGGGTTGAAAGATATGACCTCGGTTCGCTCAAAAATGAAAATGAAAAAACAGCTGTTTCATCAACACCTAGAACAAATAAAAGATTCTAACTTGCAGTGCCCGAGGGAGTTTAATGGTGGAATCCATGGGGACTGCAATTTTTTAATGTTTTTATTTTAAATGGATTTTATAGAGTTCTCTAGAGGTATTTGCATGAGAACATTTAAAAAAAAAACCGCAGAAAGTTCCCACGATACATTAGGGTTTTACCCTTATTATTTCGATAAGGTATTTTTCTTTTTAATAATAATAATAATAATAATAATAATAACAATTAAAAACAGTGGCATGACTAGAGATGATAATAATTCGCGAGGAATGGAAAATGTTGAAAGAAAATTCTAAATAGAAAAAAGGAGAAAAAGCTAAAGAGCGAGAGCAAAGTGAAGAAAAAAAAAGAAAGAAACGAAAAGGACAAATGATCATGACACCCTACACTTACGCAGACCGGCGCACTCGCATCCGCACAGACTGGCGCATGGCTGCACGCGCGCAAAAGCACACACGAACACAAACAATATGGAAACAACTTACCCCAATGATGAGGGCATAAAAAGAAAAAACCGAAAAATATCAGCAGTAAATTACTCTTACTCGCTGAAGAGTAGATGGACAGGTCCGCCTACGAAACTCTAGAGTCGGGATGGTGAAGATAACATCAATCAGCTAAATGGCAAAATTTTACATATAAAATTTTGCCATTTATCTGATTGATGTTATATATATATATATATATATATATATATATATATATATATATATACGTCTTACCAGTTCATGGCTTGAAGGGATAATTCCGAAGAGTATATAAATCCAGGGAGAGCTCAATGTAGACTACAGAGCAATATAAAGATAATAATAAGACTTTAATTATCCATTTCGATTATAATTTATTTCGTGAACACCGAGGTATTCAACTCTTCAGACCGAAATTTACTCCGTATATATATATATATATATATATATATATATATATATATATATATATTGTATAAAATGATAATTGGAAAAAATATTTCATTTTATACCAATCTGTCTTGTTCACAGAATAGATCTGGGAATTTAACTATATATATATATATATATATATATATATATATATATATATATATATATATATATATATATATATGAGAGGAAATGTATGAAATCCGACAGATTCTTTTATGGGTAAACGATATATAAATTTTTATATATCAACCAGAATTTTAGGAAATTCTAATTTAAAATGAATTTCAATTTATAATTAAAAAGAAAACAATTTACTAAGACGAAAAATATATAGAAAGTGCTTTAATCGCTCGATCACCTATTGTAAAAGTAAAACTTCCTGTCCTTTGTTGCACTTAGCAACTTTTGTCTTTTTACTATCCCTTACCATTCCTATTTACACAAGCCCGTTGAAAAGCAAGACGGACAGATGGAAACAGCTTTTATGTCCTATGAGTGTCAAATTTCCTAAACCCCCTTTCCTCATTATGTGTTCTATGTGATGACGATACAGAAAAGAACTGAGAAGAAGATAATATTCTTCTGCGATGTTCTTTCAATATATGGTTGATAATGGCTCTCCATAACTTCTTGCCTTTTAACTCTTTACCTTCTTTGTCCTTGTTCTGGCAACCATTCATCCAAACAAGATAAGCAGTTTACAGGCTGTTTATCATTGCTTTTCTTGTCTTCCGTATGTCCAGTGAGTATTAGATTCTCCAGAACCACTGTCCTAGTTATGGGTCTTAGATATTTCAAGTGTCTATTTCTTAGAATAAGTATAAATTTACTTGCTGTCCCGCTTTTCCGAAAGAAAACTTCCTCATTACTCTCATGTTCTGTCCATGGTGGTCTCAGCATTCCTTGGTATGACCACATCTCTGTCGCTTCAAGTTTCTTCTTCATCTGTGAAGAGATTAACCGGCATTCATTGCCATATAAGGAAATTGCTATTACGCATCAGTTCAGCACACTTTTCTTTTATTCTAACGTAATGGTTCTTTTAATTTTTTGCTAACCACAGATAAATAAAAAAAAGTTGTTTATCCATACATCATCATCAGTTTTCTCGAATTATTATAAGTGTAATCTCATCATACGGCCCCATCCAATTCCCCACTCTCTCAAATATTTCTTTTTATCTCCACATCTTTCTTCCTCTCTCAATTTCATTCTATTTTTTCTCTCCAGCCCTTTCCTCTCGCCTCTGTCTTTTATCGCAATCCTCCCCTTCTATGTCTTTCCTTTGTCTACATCACTTTCTTCCTCTCTTTATCTCGTTCTTTTTTTCTCCACTCCTCTCCCCTCTATATTTCATCTCCGTCTCTGTCCCCTTCTATATCTTTCTTTTGTCTACATCTCCTTCTTTCTCTCTCTTTTTCTTTTTTTCTCTCCGCACCTCTCGCCTCTATGTCTTTTATCTCAATCCTCCCATTCTATGTCTTTCCTTTGTCTACATCCCTTTCTTCCTCTCTTTCTCTCCTTCTTTTTTTCTCCACCCCTCTCCTCTCCCCTCTATATTTCATCTCCATCTCTGTCCCCTTCTATATCTTTCTTTCTCTCTCTTTTTCTTTTTTTCTCTCCACACCTATTGTTTTCTATGTATTTTTATCTCCATTTCTTTCCCCTCTCTGTATATCTTTATTTGGGCTCCATCCCTTTTACTCCTCGCTTTATAAGTATAATTAGCTTTTGCTTTCTATTCGTTGTCTTTTCTATCTTTCCTACCTGCAGTAACAGCGTTGGATAATCGACATATTTATTTACTAGTACAATGACTCCGGCCCTTATAAACCCAAAAGTAAGTATTTGTGGAAGCTGATAAAAAAAAAAGGGAAAAATATCAGATAAATCTCGTAAATCATTTACTAAAAAAGTGAGTTCGATCCTCTAAGCGCCACGCCATGCTATTATTATTAGTAAGGTCAGAAGCTTTTTCCTGCTACTGTCCATTTGTAACCTATTACCATCTACTGAATGGCGATGTCAACACAGAATCGTTAGGCACATAACTTCAAGGATGGCGGCACAGGCCAGGTCGGAAGGGGTCGAGACGACCTACAACAGCCACGTGTTCACAATCAAGGTTAACCGCTGTGATCATTCGAGTAGAGGGATAGGCTTTAATAGGCTATTCCTGACCAAGATACGTTAGATGAGGATGTAGCTGCTTGACGACTATATCAGTGACATTGACACTGTCGTCATACAGATCATTGCAAATGAAGAGAGCCATCACCTGCAATCATAGGCGTTCGGCCTAGCGTTGTACTAAGCTAAGATAATAAATATATGAATTCTCTTCACTCTTGTGCCAGATTAATTTAAACTTGCTCACATTATTTACACTCTGACTATTATCCTCATTGTAGTTATTGTTACGACGTTTCGGCCATCATCAGTAAATCTTCATGAAATTTAAAACTGAACATTTTTTTTATTTAATCTCGGGATATCTCATCTTGTTCTTTATTCAGTATTGCATAAATATTGTCCACCCTATTGTCACTGAGTTTAAATGAATTAAAGCGCCAATTCGGTGACGTAATAATTGTAAATTCAATTTTTGGACCGAGGTAGTACAGACATAGATTCTCTTGAATCAGGACCAACAATAAAAATAGGTTTCCATATCATCCGGTTCACACTCCTCCCCGGGCTTTTTTAGAACAGGAGTAGATGTTTATCCCTTGTTTCCTGTTAGGACTAGGATTCAGGTTTCTTCTAAAATCTTCTCTTTCTCTCCCAGAAGTCCCTTGTGACGTAGTGGCATTATCGCCTTGCACGGTGTTATGGGATCTTACCCATAATAATAATAATAATAATAATGGACTATTCCATAGTTAATAAATACTGCGCCTCAGGAGTAGGCAAGGAGTGAGTCAGTAGTTGAGTCAGTAGAGTCAGTAGTTCAAGTCGAGTCAAGAGTCGAGTCAGAGGCAGTCCGAAACAGAGTCGCGTTCAGACAATTACTACAAGACACTGGAATAGTGATACTGGTCGAGACTACATTGTTCTCCCTACTAAACCTGATTGTTCATACTAACACTTTCTACTTCTCTGTATATATTCCTGTTTGTAATATATCTGTGTTATTCCATACCTGTATTCGAGTTCTTCTTTATTGGTTCTACCTTGGACTATCACCGTGGTACAAGGAACCGGACCATAACACACGGGATGAATTGATTAAAAAAAAAAAAGCAAAAAAAAAAAAAGAGAAGTACTAAATAAGAAGAAGATGAAATATCCCGAGACAAAGACAGCAGAATGAGAACAATCTACCCAGTAGATTAAATAAAGGGTTCAGTTCGAAATTTACTGAAGCTTACCCCATCAGACAAGTACCTGATGAAGGTCGAATAGTACCCCGGCCGAAACGGTGTGGTAACAACAATAAACATTACTGTAATAGACCTAAAGTAAATCATGTAAATAATGATAACTCAATGCCCCAGAAATTCACACATAATTTTAAACTTATTAAATTCCGGGATTAAACTCTAATATCCAGGATCGCAAGGTGTTGACTGATTGTTAGCAAGCCGATTTCACAGATGATTCGCATCAAGTGGTATTCTGTTATAGAAGCCCTGTGCTATACTTAGATAAATTTATTCTAGAACGATAGAGTAACAGATATGCCAGATTTAATCTACGTTGACACAGCGCAAAATTTATCGTAATAGTCTTAGTAACATTAGCCGTTTCCTTATAAGGAAACATTCAGCTGAATTTTATAAAATATTTCTATTAAAATGGGTTTCTTAAGAACAGTAACTGTTATTGCTTTTTACTGTATTTATGGGAATTTCCTTCCTAACCTTTTGTTTGAAATAGTCTGGAACGTCAACATCTGGAGTATGTCATTATTTTCTCATCAAGTTATAGATGCTATCCATTTTCGTTGTTGCTGCTGTTGAAAGTCCTCAAGTGATGTGGTTTCTCTTATTGGGTACAGTTCTTTGTGATTCTGTAACGCCTGACCACAAGGTTTTAAGGGGGGTGATCCTTACTAAGATCTACAGGTTATATTCGATCGAAGCTATTTTTAACTAATAGATTTAACACAAAAAGACGAGCACTGGCTAGCTTTTGGTCAGATTGATAGATTGATTTGTTTTTTTTTACGGTTTGTCAACCTTTTTCAGGTTATTTAAAGCCAGAAAATAATTTTATATTGTAAGAATATTTTGTGGATAATAATGATTTACTGATACAAGTTTTACTAATTAACCCATAGCTGGAGAATAAGAAGCTGAATCATGCCTTCCTGTTATGGTCCAAGTTTCTTGTACCACGGTGATGGTTCAAGGTTAGAACCAATGAAAGAATAACACGAACACAGGTATGGAATGCAAAGATATATTACAACAGAAATATAATACAAAGAAGTAGAAGTATTAGTAATGACTATCAGATTTGGTTAGAGTGAACTATGTTGTCTCGACAAGTATCACTATTCCAATGTCCTTACAATATACTCTCAATTATCCCAACTCGTCTTACAATATCTGCTCATACCTCTTGAGATGCGCAGTATTTATAATGTCAGGAATAGTCCATTATTATTATGGGTAAGTTCCCATAACACGGGTATTTGCGTGTAACTGAATATAACGAACTCGACTGGAATTGAAACTCGGCTCTTCGATTAAAAATTCCGATGTATTATCCAGTACCATCGCCAAGGCATCTAAGTTTACAGCAGATGGTATTACCAAGCGGTCAACGACCTAGGTATTGAGCAGACTCGATGTTGCTAAACTTCATAATGGTACGGGAACTGGTGTTTCAAAGTGATATGGCCGTAAGCCTTGCGAGGTGAGGTTTCTGAATAACTGAAACTCTGTAACTAATCTTATTAAAGGCAAATAGGCATTTAATTAAGTGAAAGACGATATCTAATAACCTGCATTTATTGGTTTCTTTTTGTTTATTTAATTTCAGCCTGTTTTATTTATTTACTTATTAGACCACACAGCGTATTTATTAATAGGATAAACATAAGTAAAATGAATTAATCTGACCGAAAGGAAATGACATACTATTTTATTCTTCTTTTTAAAAATGTAACAACTCTTATCGGTTTAAACCACGCCCGTTATTTTGTACGTCAATATACATTTGTCTTGCCCTCCGGATAAATATTATCTACAGACACATCTATACGATTTTATATAAGCACACAGATGTACCATCATTTTTAAAGAAAAGCAACTATTATATACCGGGTGTAACAGAAAAATTGTCCATCTCACAAAATGTTGAATATCGTCCATTAAACTAATTATGTTTCTTTTCTTTCGGGTTTTCAG
>OZ010572.1:49164956-49174956 GCA_963932145.1 Acanthosepion lycidas | reverse complement strand
TCACACACACTGGGTTGTATATTAACATTCTTTCGTTTTTATTATTATGTCATTTATATTCCTCGACTAGTTTCGGCCAACAAAGAAGAAGAAGAAGAAGAAGAAAAAATCATCAGGAGAAAAAACTTTTCTGCTTGCTGGTAGCAGTGAACTACAGAAATGAATGTCTTGATGGAGAAAATGAACTTTTGTCTGAAGTTTTCATTTGTTTTTTTTATTTTTTAACATGAATTTTGTTCAGTCCTTGTGTTGGTCAAGCAGTCTCTTTTAAGTTGTTATTTGAGATAAGAGCTGGATGGATTCATGCTGCTCTGAATTCCCTTGGTCATTTTGATAGTTTTATTGATTCCTGGAAAGGGGATTTGTCTCTGTTAAGTGTGTGTGTATTATTTGGTTCTTAGGGAGTGAGTGAGCATGATGTGTGTAAGCGTGTATATTACTATGGCTGTGTTATATATATATATATATATATATATATATATATATATATGTGTGTGTGTGTGTGTGTGTGAAAATATTATAGAAAATAGGAAAGAAACTGGTTTGGTAAATAATCCAAAGTTCCTTAGTATTTTTGTTATTATTTTTAAAAAAAGAGCTCGATACGAAAGTAGAGCATAAATATAATTATTTATTTAAAAATATCATTCCAACTCGCTACATAAGAGGTCTCATGTTTCAAAACAAGAGCCGAAAACTTCAAAATAATATTTGAATTAACTTGAGTTAAAGTAGGCTCTGTTCCAGAGATGGATGGAACATAGCCTACTTTAACTCAAGTTAATTCAAATATTATTTTGAAGTTTTCGGCTCTTGTTTTGAAACATGAGACCTCTTATGTAGCAAGCTGGAATCATATTTTTAAATAAATAATTATATATATATATATATATATATATATATATATATATATATGCGGAGCCGTGCTGTTGTGTATTTAGATTTTGCAATAAATACACGCGGCGGTTGGTATTTGAGGACATACATATTTAAGATTAATACTGCTTCCCACTAACTTCTAATGCTTTTATTTTTCAGAAATCAAGAACGGCAAACCTTATGATAAGAAATGAAATGAAAAGGCATGCTGTGATTGTGGCATTAAAGGCTGATCATAGCGATTCGGATATTGCACGTTTCCTCAGATTTACAAGATCTTTTGTCCACAAGATACGAAAAGTGTTAGAAGACACTGTCAGTTCCCCAATGTCTGTATCAAAACGTAAAAGACATTCTGCACATTCTGATAAAGAGAGAACATCCGAATTTATTCAGGAATTCAAGCAGACAATTGATGAACACCGAGGTCAATCAATGAGGTCAATTGCCAAAAAGCTGCGTGTGTCTGAAAAAACAATCAGAAGACATTTTATACAAGTCCTACATGATGAAGAGAGGTCAATTTATGTTTGAAAAACAAAAAAAGAAAACAGTTTAAACAGATCCCAAAAGCTTTTAAACAAACTTAAAAATCCTTCAGAAGCTGGTGTGATTTGTTTTTTTCTCAGGTGAGAAACAATTTGACTCAAGATCTAAAACTTAACAGAAGAAATGACAGATGGCTTTGTTCAGATCCTTCTGAGGTGCCAAGAGTCATGCGCACAAAATTTCCTTCAAGTGTTATGGTATTGGGTGTTGTTAGCAATGAAGGACGTGTTATGCCACCACACTTTTATCCACAAGGTCTTAGAGTAAATGCTGCTGCCCTGGATTCACAACATATGCAATGGCAGACCTTACATATTCCGGCAAGACTCGTCTTCATCCCACAAGACTCTACGAACACAAGAATGGATGGCTGACCATTTGTACGACCACATCACACCCAACATTTGGCCTCCTAACTCTCCAGATCTCAATCCACTAGACTATTATGTGTGAAGCGTTGTTGAGAAGGAGGTTAATAATCAGCCTCATAACACCATTCTCTTAAGGCTGCAATAGTTCAAGTATTGTCTAATATAAATAAGGACCGATTAATCAGAGCTTGCAGTCGATTTCGGGTAGAGGCAGTTATTGATGTTAATGGTGGTTTTATTGAATAAAATTAAATAATAGTTAGCTAAATTTTATGTTTACTTGGTTGTAATCAAATATTATTATATTCATTTGTTCATCAAGTTTTTTTTACTAATCCATCAAATCTGTCCTCAAATACCAGCCGCACCCTGTACACCCTCACTATCCTTCTCTTTCTCGACCCCTCTCTTTCTCTATTTCTTTCTCCGTCTCTTTCTCTCTCCATTTCTGTCTCTCTTTTTCTATCTCCCTGGCTCTCTTTCTATAGTCCCCACTCCCTCTGTTCCCTTCTCGAATAGTTTTATTATGTTCCATTCTGAATACGTGATATTTGAAAGAGTTTTTTTTTCTTTTCGTGAAAATTTCTATCAGTGGACAATATGTTGGTTGTTCTTTTTTTTTTAATTTAATTATACTCCGTTCTATAGATATTATCATATAGATATTATCAGCTTCAAGAAGTTACAAAATATACAATCGTATGAGTTTCCTTCTTCTTTTCCTTCTTCTTCTTCTTATTATTATTTCTTATTATTATTATTATCATTATTTCTTCTTATTATTGTTGTTTCTTCTTCTTCTTCTTCTTCTTTGGATTTCTCTTGTATACACATTTACTTCCGGGTCCCAACCAGAGATCTACAGTCAGAAATGGCTTCATGACATTTTCCATTGACCATTTATTTTTGTTGTTGCAATAAACAACCTAAGGTCACACACATTTTACATAGGTAAAGCTCTTCGTGTGAGCTTTAATTGTGGGTACAATTATTTTTTGTATTTCTTTAAGAATTCATTCATTGAGTCTATCGGAAAATTTGCCAATCAACCCGTGGCCTCCAATTACAGCGCGAATTACTGATGTCCTCATTTTGCCATATTTTTTTTAGATTTCCACTTCTGGATCCTGGAATTTTGATACTTTCAGAAGATCTTCAAAGATATATTACAATCTGAAATGATTGCCATGTCAATAAGAAAACATATTCTGTTCTTATGGACTTTGATCACGATGTTTGCATTATTATTATTAATATTATTATTATCATTATTATTAATATTATTATTATCATTATTATTATTATTATTATTATTATTAATATTATTATCATTATTATTATTATTATTATTATTATCAGAATTGTTGATATGTGATTTTGGTAGTCACCTTTTGTTTGAAAATATCTGTATCTTAAAATCGGTGTCTGTTTGCGTGTATAGAAGATTATCTGTTTTTTTTTCTCTGTCACTCTATCACAGGCACATACACACACACGCACTCATTCTCTCTCTCCCTATACAAATATATTTTGTTTATTTAAGCAGCAATGCCTCTTTTATACATGTTTTGTTAAAGACGACTGATAACTGCGATTAAGCTTTTTTATTAAATTTTCTAATGTTTGTATAAGTGTTTTTCTTTTCCGAACAAGAAACTTATCTATTACAAAAAATTTAAAAAAGCTAACCATATCATCAAAAATAACAACACACCTGCAAAATCAAAACTAAAAAGAACCAACATTATTCATGAGTTCAAATGCCTCTTAAGGAATTGTGTTCCTGAGCAAACCAAACACATAAATAATTACATCGGTCACACTACTACATACCTATCCAGACGACTTATGTTACACCAATCTGACCACTGCTGCTTTAGAACTCAGTTAAACACATACAAGCGTCTACCAGACCATCCGAAGCATACTAGTAGAAAATACAAGCATAATATCCTCATCGACATGTAAAAAAAAGATGAAAAATAATGGAAGCCTTAATAAGAAAAAGCCAACACTCAATAACTTTAACTATGAACACTGTCACAATGTGCTGACTGTGTTTGGAAAATAAAATATTTCTATAACTCTTTATTCATGCATAACACAACCCATGCATTCAGTTAAAAGTAAAAATCAAATCAGCCTTGATAATGGCTAAAAGCATAGCCGAAAGCACTCGGAAATGTAGAAATTTTGAACAGTTTTTACACACTTTCTATTTAGAAAAGAAAACACTTGTACGAACACAAGAGAAATTAAATAAAAAGCTTAATCAGAGTAACCTGTCACACACATATATATGCGTGTATATATATATATATATATATATATATATATATATATATATATATATATATATATATATTCATTTATATATATATGTATATATATATATATATATATATATATTCATGTATAGGGTTAACTGTTAACCATCTTATAATCTACACTTCTCTTTTATCCATGCAACGATCTCATTTAGTAAAAATTTTTCTCAGTCGCAACTAATTAGCTTGTTAACCATTACATTACGACGAGGTGGCCATGTTTTTTTTTTTTTTTTTTTTTTTTTTTTTTGCCATGGATGCGTTGTATATAGAAAGCGACAGAATACGTGTTATATAAAAGCAACGTAAGCTTTTTGTGATAGATGCTCCTGACAAGTTGTCGTTTGTTGTTTAAAACTGCAAAAGTTTTTGAGATTGTTTTAAAACGTGTGTGAAATTCAAAAAAAAAAAAAAAAAAAAAAAGACAAGGAACAATTCCCGCAATAAAACACCTCCCCCTCCTACACCGTTTATAAAACCCCCAAACAGAACGGAGGAAAACTAAGGAAAAAAAAAAAAAAAAAAAAAGCCAAGTGTAGAAAAGACACTAGTGAGTCCAGAAGTACTTTTCTAATTTCTATCAGGCTGTCATACCCACGTGTTTTCCCGTCCAACTTGTTGACGTCCGACTATTCGAGAATGAGTTTTGCCATCACAACAGAACACAATGGAGAGAAAATTTTAATGGCGTTTTTGTGACGGCAACACAAGAAGAAAAAGAACAACAGAAAAAAGATCATTTGCTCGGCATATTGGTCGCTATTAGATGCTTTTTGTCGCTTTGTCTTTTATTATTCTTTGTCACGGCTGCATATCAACAATTCGATGTCGGCAATCAGTTCTTTTGAAGCTCATTTGACGTGTCTTATTCTTGTTCGTGGGACCGAGATTTGGCTGACAAGTCTGAAGCATCTCCGACAATGTTTGAATCCCGGGAGTGATTTGTTTTTGAACTGCTAGCCAATTAATAGCTTCGGATATTAATAACATTTTATCTTCTTTTGCTATCAACAGAACTGGAAATATCCCATCTGCATATCTAATAAAGACACTAGAAACAATGCCGAAAAATAGACTTATCTCCCTTGCACTGGTGGCGTCAGTTAGCATTGACTCTGTTATGGCAATAACAAAATGGTCCGAAGAATTAAACGAAACTAGCAGGTTAAAAGACAGATTCCAGAAAACAATAATAATTGTAATATATATATATATATATATATATATATATATATATATATATATATATATATATAGATAGATAGATAGATAATATTAGTGGTAAATATACACATACATATGCAAAATATATAAATATATATATACATACATGCATACACATACATATATATTTTGCATAAAAAAAGTTCCAAGAGGATAGGTATTACGATTCCAATGGAATATTGGTGTTTAAGAATTTTTATTATATATATATATATATATATATATATATATATATATATATATATATATATATAAGGGCATCAGATCATTGTTTAAACATATATTGTTAAATATAAGAGAAAACGAATGTCTTTTATCTGTTTATCATGAGCCTTTGTTTTATGCGTCGCTTAGAATGGCTCATTCGTTGTCTGTTATATATATATATATATATATATATATATATATATATATATATATATATGTGTGTGTGTGTGTGTGTGTATGTATGTATATTTCATATATAGTTTTAAGTTTTCTATATTTATGGGATAAAGTGCTCAATATCAGAGATAGAGGGTATGTAAATATAAAAGTGAACATTGCAGTCAACACTCAGAGGCGACAGTGTGTTTTATGCTAGAGGCAACGGTCAGATGGCCTGATGATTGCGTCTAGCATGTCACCAGTGACTTCAATGTTCGCTGATATATATATATATATATAAAATTATAAAACAGTAATGGGTCAGAGTTTTATTAAACCTGGAAGCAGGCTTTTATTTAATTTTACTTATATATATATATATATATATATATATATATATATATATATATATATATATATATATTCTTTTCTGAGGATAAACTACGTAGAAACGATCCAAATATTCTGTACGTCGAGGCGCTTTCGGCTATACTTTTAGCTATTATCAAATATGAATTCATTTCTAATTTTAACTGAATATAAGAATTATTTTTATGTATGTATCTAGAGTTATACGAATGTTTTATTTTCCAAACACGGTCAGCTCGTTGTGGCCGTGTTCATACATTCGATTAAAAGTAAAATATATATATATATATATATATATATATATATATATATATATATATATATATATATATATATAAATCATCCTCGATAATTGCTAAATGTATAGCCGAAAGCGTTCGGACAAACATAACATTTTAACAATTTTTATTAATTTATGTCCAGAAATATAGGTAAGCATATTCTCGGGAGACTGTTTCACAAAGTTGGGGTTCTTGGTAAGAAGTTGTCTGAGGGAAACTTCTTTCTCATCTTGCCATAGTGAGTTCTAGCTGTAAAGGTCTGAACTGGCGAAACTAAGGGATGTAGCTCATACGAACATTTTCCATGGAAATAGCGATTGAGAAGCTAGAGGCTATTGCGCTTCGTCCGTAAGTAAGAGGCTTTAGGGTTGATGATAATTCAACGCGCACAAGGCCGTGTAAACGCTTTTGAACTTTCTCATGCCTGAAAAATGAACACTGGGAAATATCAGCCGTGATTTTTAAAAATAAGTTCATCCCAAACAACACTATAAATCCACGGAGGACTAAATTGGTTACTGAGTGTTAGAGAATATAAAAAAAAAAAAAAAAAAAAAAAAAAAAAACTTCTATTAAGGAGAGAGGACAATAAAAGAATTAAGAATACAGAAGATGACGATTGATATAGCATTGAAATTTTGCAGATCAAAGTTCACTGGGAAGTAAGAAACCGGAAAAAAATTCTGTAAGCGAGACGTGTGGCAGAAGAAACTCTTGGGAAAGAACTTACGGTTACATCTAACCATTTTAACTGTAAAACGACGAGACCTTGCTTCTAATCTAGTATTAAGCTTAAATTTATAAATTCTGGTAAATTATTCATCAAAAACACCTGATGAGACCGTAAAGTTAAAACCTGGGTCGTGTTAATGGTGAATTTTTCAACCTTTTAATATCATTATCCGCTCTACACATTCAATTTTTAGAATTGTGTATTGAGCACATTCTTAAAATATCCTGTCTAACTCTGATCTGGCCAAATACTCTTGTATTCTGATATATATATATATATATATATATATATATATATATATATATATATATATATATATATATATACTCTTATATTCTTGCGGGAGCTGCAGACAATTTTTCTTATCCCGGGTGTATGCGCTCGGGTCCCTACCTTAAAAATTAACCTTGTGTCACAACTCGTCTTAGTGGGTAGACACAGTAAATACCTAGTAAAGGAATCTTTTCTGTTGTCCTCATACATAAGCAAACAGAATGAAAACCGGTTCTTGGCATTGATCAGTGGTGATTTATTTCACTTGACTCATACGTAGAAGTTTTACGTTTTGGTAAAGTCTGTTTCAAAATCAGAATTGAAGTCAACTCTCAGAGGCGACAGGGTGTTTCATGCTAGACGCAATTGCCTGACTATTGCGTCTAGCATAAAACAGCTTGTGGCCTCTGAGTTCTAACTTCAATGTTCCCTCATATATATATATATATATATATATATATATATATATATATATATATATATGGACAGAGAGAGAGAGAGACATGTTTCAATGAATAATTTAGACTAGTTTTTTCTACTACCTATTTTCAATTGGATCCTTTCATATTCGCAAGAAAGCTTTTTGGTGTCACTCTTAAAGAAATAGAGAAGATCGCCATGTTGATAGATCTTATTTTATTCCGAATACTTTCGACATAGCACAATGTCATCATCAGGGTGTTGTTTAATTTAATACAAATATTGCAGTGTTCATCATTTTCAAAATCAAAATTGCTGTGTTCATCTGAAAGTCACATTTTTTTTTTTATTTGTGAAAAACGCTGAGCGATTACATGATCGCTTGACACCGCGTCAAAGGAGGTAACTAAATATGTTGTGTCAAGAGCTTTTAAGAAATCGGTATTAAAACTATTAGTGCAAACCTTGATATTTTAAACTTTCTATTGTACAGATTTTAAAATATTTTTGCACTATTCATAATTAATTTAATTAAGGACTGATTTCATTTTTTTTTATTTTTTTTTATATAGATAGCTTCCAGAATGTTTGGTTTATGTTTATTATTTTCAAGAAAAAGTATAGGTGTATTTACAACACAATTTTTTTTTTTTTTTTTTTTTTTTTTGCGAAGGTGGACAGGTATATTTTTGTAAATGTTTATAAATGTTGGATATATCATTCAAATGAAAACTTATACGTGTGTATGTGTTTATATCAATACATATATTTGGGTTATTATATCTGTTTTTCGCACAAAACTGATTGTGTAAGAAAATGGATAAATGCGCTTATTATTTGAAATATGTTCATTTCTGAGAAAGTTTTATTTGTTTAATTTGATTAATTAATATCGATGCCTGATTTAGATAGTGTCGATCAATCCGTTTCTCCGAAAAAGACACACATCAAAATTACTCTATTATACGAAAAACTCGTGTCTCTCAGTTTTTGGCATCTGACTCAAGCTCTAAAGGCTGTTTCGATTTTTCAGACAGAAATCTGTTAGATTTTATTTGCAATGAATTGTTGCCTATCTGCGATAATTTGACCAGGAGAAAAAAGAGGGACTTGAAAAACTCACCGATCATCTTTCATTTCCTTTGAAAATTTAAAAAGAGTTCGAAAATAATGGAATTAGAAAGAAAGAAACAAGAAAGAAAAAACAAACTAAAAAGAAAGAAAGAAAGAAACGGAAATATGAAGAAACGAAAGAAAATGGAAAGAAAAGAAAATGGAAAACAAGCAAAAATAATGAAAGACCGAGGAATAAGAAAGAAAGAAAGAAAGAAAGAAAGAAAGAAAGAAAGACGAAAAACATGCAAGCAAAGGAAAGGGGAGTAAGGTATAATGAAAAACTAAACAGAAAGAAGAAAGGAAAGAAAATTGTAAAAAAAGAAGAAACGAAAGAAAATGGAAGGAAAAAAAACGGAAAAACAAGCAAAAATAATGAAAGAACGAAAGAAAGACGAAAGAAAGAAAGAAAGAAAGACGAAAAAAAAGCAAGCGAAAGAAAAGAAGAGGCAGAAGAAATTCGTATCAATAACGAAAAGGAAAACAGAAAGAAAGTAAATGTGAGAAAGTATTATATAAAAAGTGTATAAAAAAAAACAACAACAGAAAAACAATAAAGATAAAAATGCGAAAAAATTAATCTAATGAAAAAGGGCCTTCCATCGAGTTTGAAAATCTAAAAAAGAACAGTTTGAAATAAAAAAAATGAAATAAAGGTGATTTGAAAATAAAAAAGCTTAATCGAAATCAGGTGAAAAGCAGAAAATTAATTTCAATGAGAAAATAAAAAGTTAGAGGAGAAAAAGAAGTGAATTTAAAGAAACAAAAACCGGAAGCGGTAATGGAGTCTGCAAACCAAATTTTGGTCTCATACCTCTAACGAATACAATAAGAGATAAAAGGATTCTTCATCTGAGTAAATAAAGGACACTCACAAAAATAAATGAATGAAAAATAAAAATAAATAATTAAACGGAGAGAGGGAAATATATCAGTAAAATAATGTGAGTGAAGTTAAAAAATGGTTTGGCAACAGTCTGACGTGGCTGTCGCATTCTGATGAACATATTCCACTTTTATAGATTTCTATGTATATATGTGCATCCTTTCTTTGCAGCTTCTCACACTTGTCTGTAAAGAGAAGGCAGAAAAATA
>OZ010572.1:49149956-49159956 GCA_963932145.1 Acanthosepion lycidas | reverse complement strand
AGACAGAGGAAAACAGCGACAGAGGGATAGATTTGTACTAAAATCTACATTATACAAAGAGTTAATTTGAAAATATGTTCGCAAGGTTTTAGATTTAAGTTCAACAAAGGATATGGGAATATGGAGATAAAAAAAATATTGAAGAACGCTTGTATGTATAACGATATAAATAGGGATGTCTAAAACGCATATTTATGTAATATAATCATAAAACTTTATACCGACACAATATTATATATATATATATATATATATATATATATATATATATATATATATATATATATATATGTTCATGCTCACGTACACATACATAATATATTTACGCATATTTGTAATCTGATGTCGTAATGTATGTATACAAATGTATATATATGTAGGTATACAATGTTTGATATGATCTTTCTCTCACACACACAAAAACACAGATATATATATATATATATATATATATATATATATATATATATATATATATATATATATATATATATATATATGGGTTTTATGGTAGAATAATTTTAATCAGAGGAAATTCTATATCAAGGAAATTCTCTTTGTATTGCTTTTCAACTGAAGAAAAATAAAAATTAGACGCGCTGAAGCCGAAATTTAGAATACTTCACTTGCAGCCATATATATATATATATATATATATATATATATATATATATATATATATATATTATGAATTAGCTTCGCAAATGAATAGTTGAATAGTTTAGTGTATTATCTCTCTATCTATTCATCTATGTGTTTAAGTATGTACTTGATGGGTTGATGAAACTTTTCGAACGGACCAAGAAATCCTTTCGGAAACATATATTCGAAAATCTATTGCTTTTAGTGTTAAGTTTTTATTCAATAATGCACAAAAATACACACACACACACACTCACATACACATACATAAACACAAGAATAGATTTCTTGGTCTGTTCGCAAAGTTTCATTAGCCCATCACGCACTCACACACACATACATAAAGACAAGAAAACGGACGTTCACACGAATGCAGGCACATACATACATGCATATGAAATGGAGTAGTGGTAGATTGTTTGAATTGTATGAAACCAAAGTTTGTAGTTAAGAATAATGACGCTTGCTTCGTGGTTGAGGCAGTTGTTGTTTTTGAATGCATTACCATAGAGTGTTCAAACCGAGAAAAAAAGCAATTTTGGGATGCTGATTTTCAAAGCTGATATACTTTCTTGATTTGAAATTTTGCCAGAATAAAATTGTATTCGCTTCCTTAAGTCTATTCATTTGTTTTTATTTTCTGCAGTTAAAAAGAATGAAATAAAAAATAGAAAAAAAAAACACAAGAAAATAAAAGAAAAAGAATGAAATAAAAATTACTTCCCCTTGTAGAGCACACTATTCACTTAAATAATATTACTTTCATATTTACTTAGATAAGAAGTTATATATAATTTATATATAATTATATATATATATATAATTTTGTATTATTTTATATATCAACAAACTGTATTTAGAAAAAGTGATGGCGATCTTTCTTCACGGAAATTGCCTGTCATTTGTTGCTACAATTAATATTTGCCTTTTTTTCTGAAGACATTTTCTCCTTGTGCTACTTGGGTTTCGATCCATTTTTTTTTATTTAGCGTTTCACCCCAAGCAAGGCGGGAAGCCACTATCACGCAAGGGGTTACAGAGAATTGGACTGAGTCCAAATAGGAATGATAGAGGAAAGGATGAAGAGAAAGGTAGTGGATAGATCAAGGCATCTGGAGACATCGATTGACATTACATTTGAATATTTGGGGATTATAGCTATCAGGGAAACAGGAAAAGGGGAGGGAGTTCCACAGGCGAGAGGTGCGAGACATGAAGCTATTGGCGTAGAAGAGACGTCTACATTTAACAGTTTCGACAGTGAACGGGTGTGAGCGAGATGCAAGAAGCAGCGAAAGCAGCTCACCGGAGCAGTTACCATGAAAGGATTTGTAAAAAAGAGAGATGGAAGCGACGGCACGTCTGTGAGAGAGCGACTGCAGACGTGATGCCAGATCAGGACCAATTACATTGCATATCCGTCTCTGGATTTTATCAAGAACCTTGAGACAAACAGAAGGGGTACCGGACCATATATGGCAGCAATACTCCATGCAAGGGCGAATGGTTGATTTGTAGATTTGAAGGATCGACTCCGGGGAGAAACATTTCCTGGCGCGGCACAGGAAGCCATATTTCCTTGCGATGGACTCAATGTATTTGTTCCATCTCAAGTCAGAAGTCAATGTGGGACCGAGGAGTCACCGCAAAGAGGAACTCTCGAGAAGTTGGGCGTCAGACATTCTAATGGGGGGAGGTAGGAATGGTTCTCTGTAATGAATAATAGAGAGCAGTCTTGTTTTGGAGGTGTTAGCGTTAACCAACCAATTCCTGCCCCAGTTCACAACCGATTGGAGGTCCTTTTCGAGACGAACGGCCAGGTTAGTTTTGTCAACGACGCTAGATTTGTTTTACCCAAATTCTGCAAGTAAGTAATCTGTTAGTTTCCTCTGCTACTCTGCCCTTCGTTATGCCGATGCATCTTCTGAGTATCAAATTCGCCAAGCCTTATTTCCTGATTATGTCTTCTCAAATCTTGTGGGACATTCTTCTATCCATTTACTCAAACTTTGCAAGTAAGCCACCCGATAATTTCCCTTGCTTCTCTTGCCTTCGATGTATCCTTTGAGTGTCAAATTCCCAAGCCTTCCTTCCTCTCTCAGTATGCGTTCTATAGCCTACAACAGTTTCCTTCTGAACTTACCAGTTTTTTTATACTTCCGTGTACAATTCATTAAACTGAAAATCTAAGCAGAGGTTTAATTTCAATTGGAACATTTAATTTGAAATGAAATTGGTTTGTTCATTTTCTATGGCATATCAAACCTTTTCAAGTTATTTAAAGCCAGAAAATATTTTAGATTATAAGAATTTGAAGGGGGAGACCTGAAACTATGTATAGATATTTAATGATTGATTCATTTTCTATGGCTTATCGAACCTTTGCAGGTTATTTAAAGCCATAAAATATTTTTAAATTGTAAGAATTTGGAGGGGGCGACCTGAAACTATGTAATGATTCATTTTCTATGGCTTATCAAACCATTGCAGGTTATTTAAAGCCAGAAAATATTTTTATATTGTATATATATATATATATATATATATATATATATATATAGTGGGGAAATAATAATGATTTAGTGATAAAAGTCTTACTAATTAACCGATATCTGGGGCAGAAGAGATGGACTCATATATTTCTCAAGGATTTTTGTCCGTGAGTGACTATAACGACCCAACCAGAATTAAAACCGGGATCTCTGATTAACAATTCCGAGCTATTATCCACTGATCCATCCGCACAGCGAAGCTTACAGAACCTGGTATTTCCAAGCGGTTAACCATCGAGTTACTGACCAGGCTTGACGTTTGTTAATCCCGGTGATATTATGGAAACCTGTGTTCAAACGTGATATGGCCGTAAGTCTTGAAATGAGAATAAACGAACAAAATTAATATTGTTGGTTTATTGAGAGAAAAAATAAATTAAACCTGCATACATCTTTGTGTATCATTTTTGTAATTTTGCCCTCCCCCAACAGGGCTCTATCCTTGGACCTAATTTGTTCATCAATGACCTTCCTGATGGTAGTAGTTCTCAACTCGCTATCTTGTTGACATAACTAATTACTAATGTCGTGATAGTAAATCTGATCAGTTCGATAAGTTAAAAATGGTAGCTGATCTAAAAATAACCTGTCATCTATTGTTAACTGGAGCAAGGAATGGCTTGTTATGTCCAGCGACAGTGATTCGTTGCGCCCTTCTGGTGCTAACATTCTCGGCTGATATGAAGTGGGAAGACTATCGAATCAAATGCCGAGTCAGCTGCTAAAAAAGTTGATTCGCTATGTCGTGTTGGACGATTTTTCTCTCCAAAATCTATCTTACATATTTTACCATTCGTTTATGCTTTGAATATTGCTGCTACATATGATTCTGTGTTCCTGCTATATATTTAGATATTCTTGATAAAACCCAAACAAGAATCAGAGGAAGAACCAGCAATATTATCCATCCTGACCAGGCATCTCGGCTTCAGTCACTTCCCCACCAATGTAATGTAGATTTCCTGTGCCTTTTCTCTAAATACTGGCATGATAATTTTTCGGGTGATCTTTCTGCTATGGTACCCAGACTTTATGAATTTAAGCGCAGTGCCAGATTAACGTCAAGTCTTTAATTTGACTTGAATTGAATTGGCGAGATGCAGTCATACGTTTTATGATAACCATTTCTTTTCTCGCACTTCTCGCTCATGGAACTCTCTTCCGGGGTCATGCTTTCCAGCCAACCTTTGATCTGCAAAAATTTAAATGCAGCGGCAGTCGTTAATGTTTTCTTGATTACTCTTCTTGCATTTTTCTCGTTCCTTAATATAATTTCTTTGGAAGGAAAACAAGAAGAAAGGATTAAACATCAATTGCAAGAAGACAGGGTACCTGGTTGTTAGCAGAAAGATGAGCCCAGATTGCGAATTGAAAATCAGAGATACCAAAATCATAGAAGTACGGGAATTTAAATATCTGGGACGTGTTTAAACAGAGATCAAATAGGTTAACCCTGAAATCCGAAGGCGTATTGGGATAGCTAAAGGTACACCCCGAAAGCTAAGTAAAGTACTAAGAAGCAGAAAAAAGAAAAGAAAAAACTTCGCTAGAAACAAGAAAAAGAGTACTAAACTGTCACGTGATATGGCAATGAGTGCTGGGCAATCTCCTCAAAGATGAAGAAGAGACTTGAAGCAAGAGAAATGTGGTTCTATAAAAGGATGCTTATTATACCATGAGCTGAACATGTGTGCAACGACGACGTTTGAGAGAAAATGGAAACTTATACTTAGCATCTTGAAGTGACAGTCAAGGTTTCTGGAACACATAATGAGGAAAGAGAGCATGGAAAATCTGATACTCACAGGACGGATTGAACAAGAGAGAAAGAAAGAGAGATGAAGGCAAGGCATAACATACTTAGTGAACTTGAGTAAATGGATGGCGGAACAGAATTTAGGAGAAAATAACAGAAAGATAATTTTTTTTGAGATACAACAAAAGAGCCATGATCGCCTACGTCTAGAGGGGACGCGGCACATAAAGAAGAAACCCTTTCACTGTGCAGTGTGTGTCTGTTTGCTTATATTCTTTTTGAAAATCTTTCGCAACCTAATGAAGCTCATTCCTGAAAACATGCTTGCTTGACCACCAGTCTTGGTGGCACCTGATAAAATTGACCATGGCTGCAGCTTTTGCAACTTTCAAGGAAAGTGAAGGAGTTGCCAGAAAGAAATCAGTCACCTTTTGTTTGCAATGAATAGTCGCTTATTTCTGATAATTTCATCAGGGGGAAAAAGTCGGGTCTTGATAGGCTTACGAAACATTTTTCATTCACTTTGGAATCTTCAGAACAAGTCAACAATAACAACAATAATAAAATTCAGTCAGAAAAGAAAGAACTGTCTTCATACCAAGCCCGACCCATCTCTCTGGCAGATTCTCACTGAGATAAGCACCTCTTGTCCTCTTCCATTAAATATAAAATCTTAATCTTTTTCTGTACATTCTTTGAAAATTTGAGATTATTTCAACAAGAATTGCCAAAATTATTGTCCTGCGAATTGATGTCAGATTTTGGGGGACACCACACACACACACACACACACACACATATATATATATATATATATATATGTATGTATGTATGTATATTATTCAGTTTTCCAGCCTCCTTACGATTTTCCGTTTTGTAGGAGTAAGAGACAATAAAAATTATGGAAAAGATTTGTACTCCCTTACTTCTACAAAACGTAAACACGTAAGGATTCTGCAAAAAATGAATTATATCTTTCTTGTCTGGCTTATTTAATGAAAGATGTTCGAAAGAAATGTTGCATGCACAAATATACATATATATATATATATATATATATATATATATATATATATATATATACATATATATATAGAAAGAAAGAAAGAACAGTAAGATATATAATCCGGTGTTCTTATAGATATTTTTATTTTTACAAAATAGTGCTCAATGTAAATTTACAGAGCCTTAATATTATAAATTAATTGATTTAAAATATAGATTTTTTTCGCTACACAGTTCTAAACATGTTTCAAAAATGGAAGCTGAAAGCTCCGAATTTAATTTTGTAATTAAATTAAAGACAGTTCCATTTCATCCTCAAGTGAATTTTGGAGTAACTTTTAAAATTACTGGGTTTTAAAGACACAGCTAAAATCATAATTCACGTTTCCAAGGATACAAAGAAATGTGTGATAGAACATGTAACAAATATGAAATGTTTGTAAATCTAACATGTTTCGCTGTTATTAAAGCTTCGTTAATGTTTCACCCATAAGGCCTGGGACAAACAAGTGGTATGGTTTCCCGACACTTTCAAACGGTGCTGAACGGATGACGATAACATGGAAAAGTCACCTCTTAGACACATCGAATATGGTTTACCCGGGTTCGACTACATATAACGTGCGATAGAGTAATAAATAACAGTTCGAACTTAGAAATTGGATAGCCGAGTTTGGTCACTTTCTCAAATACCCTTGGGAAACATATATCGCTTTTCCCCCGCTAGTTACTGGTAAATTGGTGGCAACCGGTCTAGAAGAAGGGTAATTCTCAATTCAAAACCCCAACTATGGGTTAAATAGCCGCAATTAGCCAAAAGTGGTGAGTACGGCTACACCCCTGAAGACATGAGCAATCAGGAAAGGGTTCCCCCAACAGGACTGAGGAGGTTTGGGATTTGGTGGTCAAATCAATTAATGAAATATTTTAAGACCTCTCTAGATAATCGTTAATCTCAAATATTCAAAACTCACAAAGTACCTCTCATCCAAGTAGTAAACCTCATGCTTTTAACAACGTCAGCTTTCCATAAGCTTCCTGTGTTTTATGTTTTTTGTCTCTTGTAAAGTTTAGAGACCAGTTTAAAAGACAGATTTTCGAATGGTCATTTTCAAGGAAAGTTGGCCCACGACATTTACTGGACTGGTGCGAAGCGATACTTCTGCGCGTTTATTCGTTAGTAGAATCTTCACCTTGTAAAATCTCCAATACCTACAAAGCATCAATATTTACATTTAAGAAATACATTGGTATGTATATATGCATAATATGTGTGACAGCACCAAACAATAAGTACGTAAACAATGTACACCTGCTCGACTCATGGAAAAATAAGCAAGAACCCGTTAGTAACTTTAAATAATATCGTCTTTGTATAGGTGCATAAGAGGTTTGGTCTTAGACCCGGATAAACGCCGATTTAGTTTCAAGGTACCATTTTCTTGAAAGCGACTCGGTGCTGGTATCCAGACCACAAAACATGGATAACGTCACACATATATTTCTTTTCAGCATTTAGAGAGGTAAAACGTACCATAGTTTTATTTCAGATATGTGCCATTCGGAAAAATTTGAATTTCCACTAGAGTATTTCCTCTTGACGCCTATTTCAGGCGTTTGTCTCTCTCTAACACTGAGGGCCTTCCACTGAAAGGGCAGTGGGGGATGGGGTGGCTTTCATGTTCGACCCGACGCTCCTTTCTCATTGTGATGTCTCTCGTTAACACTTGCTACTCGATGTCCAATGATTGATTGAGCCACGAATAATGCATTAATTTTATCTGCCTGACCTTGGTAACGTAAGTCTTTTTTTTTTCTTTTTGTCATAACAGGTACTGGCTTATGAACTAGATTTCTGATAAAGCGTCAAGAAATTAAACCTAATCATGACAGGTGTGAGAAGCGAATGTAAACGGTTTAAAAGACTTGCCATTCTTCAACCTCAGGTCTTCATTTAGGCGTTTGATAATTGCTTATATTGAAATAAGCGTTTCCTATAAGTGGAATGACGGAGTTAAGCAACGAAGTTTCTGGTTAGAATCGTATGAATCGTTGGATGAGAAATATCAGAAGTCTTTTTTTCTTCTTCGCGGTAGAATTTATTTCCCTGAACAATTAACTAAACCCAAAACTAGAATTAGCGATGTTTCAATTTTAAATTTAAATTTTAAAACTTCATTAGAACGTTCAGTGTTTATATCCGTTTATGTGTCTTTGTTTATACATACGCAATCACATAGATAGATAGATAGATAGATAGATAGATAGATAGATAGATAGATAAATAGATAGATAGAAATAAACACTTTACTGTGGCTGTCAGGTTAGCACATTAAATAACACCAAATCATGCCCATATCTAGAAAAACTCTTCCACTATAATAGTAGTATATTTTATTAATATACATATATATACATATGTGTGTGTGTGTGTGTGTGTGTGTGTGTGTGTGTGTGTGTGTGTAAATATAAATGCACACAACTTTCAAAAAAAATTTAAGAAAATTAACATTCAGACTTGATAAATTGTTAGGTATATATATATATATATATATATATATATATATATGAATATAGTAAAACATTTCATTAGCAAAACGTTTCGTCCTTTGGGTGTCTTTATCAGGTCAAATGTAAGGACGAAACGCGTTGGTAATGAAAGTGTTCCTTTTATATATATATATATATATATATATATATATATATATATATATATATATATATATATATATATATATATATATATATATATATATATTATAGCTAGATAGATATATAAAGAAAACATTCATATATATATTAAGAAATGGACAAAGTCCGACAATTTTTATTTATTAAAGACATTTTTATGTTTAACGTTCTTTTTATAGATACAAGTATTTAAGTAAATGCTCTGTTTATAATAAACAGTATTAAATAACATTTACCGGCCTGAATGTCCGAGAAATTTTCATAGAAAATATTCGTCCTTGGACAGGATTCGAACCTGCATCCTATACGAAACCGTCATTTTCTATGAAAATTTTCAGGCCGGTAAATGTTATTTAATACTGTTTATTATAAACAGAGCATTTACTTAAATACTCGTATCTATAAAAAGAACGTTAAACATAAAAATGTCTTTAATAAATATATATATATATATATATATATAAATAACTTTCACATAAGCACACACACACATATATATATATATATATATATATATATATATATATATATATATATATATATATATATATATATATATATATATATATATATATATATATATATATATATATATAAAAGGAACACTTATATATATACTCTTATCCACTCAGATAATATAATCCCATTACTCATAGGCCCCGCAGATATTAAAAATGTAGGATTCATGTCGAGGCTCCACATCATAAGGTAGGGTACATTTTTTTGAGCTCGAACAAGCCATCATAGTGTGGGACATGTCAAATGAGATCATTTCCATTGAAATATCCTATTTGACATCCCTCAATCACTGAGGGCCAGATAACTGAAAGAATGACGATCGCGGCCAGGATAACCATTTTGTTTTCAATACAATACACTGAATACACAAGAAATAAAGGCAAGAAATATATTATTTAGCAAAAAGTTATCAAAGAAGTCGCCATTAGTAATAAAATATTTATATCACAACCAGTGCGCACATATCCGAATCTCAAGAACAAGTGAGTTAATACTTAGTGAGATTTGCGAAAACTTACGTTTAACTTCTATATAATTAATTCAATTGTCAGTGTGTCAGTTTTCAACTTAAAGGGACACAACTCTCTAACTTTCAATAGGTCATTTCAAACGAAAAAAAACTGTTCTCAAAATTACAGTGTTTCAAAATAAAATTTCAATTTTACACATAGAGGCCATAACCCAACATATACGATTTTGGATTCAGGCTGACTCCGTGAGCAAATTAAACACATTCCAGACTCGCAATCCTGAAATTTTAGATTCCTAAGTTTTCATTATGGCAATTGCTTTCGGCGAGTTTTTTTACGTGGTTGTTTGCGACTAAATTTTTGGA
>OZ010572.1:49112456-49144956 GCA_963932145.1 Acanthosepion lycidas | reverse complement strand
TTTCTTTCTCTCTCTTTCTCTGTCTGTCTTACTCTATCTTTGGCTATTTCTTTCTCTCTCTCTCTCTCTCTCTCTCTTTCTGTCTGTCTTACTTTATCTCTGGCCATTTCTTTCTCTCACTCTCTCTCTTTCTCTCTCTCTCCGTCTTTATCTCTGGATGTTTCTTTCTCTCTCTCTTTCTGTCTGTTTTACTCTGTCTCTCACTATTTCTCTCTCTCTCTTTCTGTCTGTCTAACTCTATCTCTGGCTATTTCTTTTCCTCTCTCTTTTTCTTACTCTGTCTTTGAATATTTTTTTTCTCTCTCTTTTTGTCTATCTTACTCTCTCTCTCTCTCTGGCTATTCTTTATTTCTCTCACACCACATATTTCTCTTTTGCTCTCGCCAATCACACAAACACATATATCACAAACACACACACACACACACACACACACATATATATATATATATATATATATATATATATATATATATATATATATATATATATATATATATATATATATATATATATATATGTATAGATGTTCGCGCGTGCGTGTGGAATCCGCATTTATGTACCTACATAAGTGGGTGGGTAGCTAAATGTAGTTCGCCATGAAATCGTCTCCAAACAAAACACTCTTGGACAAATTTGATTTAAAAAATCTTTGTGCGCTGCGAAAAGTGCCAAACACCTAAATGCAAATCGACGAACAATAAGACGGACAGCCGATCCACCGCTCTCTCTCTCTCCCTCACTTCCTTTTTTCTCTTCTCCGCTTTACCGCCCCGCCCTGTTCTATCTTTCAGCCATACCATCCAACCATTCAGCCATCCCGAATTACGCAATTCTGTCCATCGAGTCAGCCATCCATTACGATGGAATCGTGCCAGTCAGCCATAAGCATTTGTGACGTGCTTTCTTCTTTTTGTTTTTGTTGTTGTTATTGCCTGCCCAAAAGTCTATGTTTTTTTTTTGTCTTTGTCTTCACAATAAAAAAAAAAAAAAATTCTCTTTTTTGCTTTTGTCTTGAAATTTTTTTTATTTAATTCTGTGCGTCGTATTTCCCGACTTTTGGATTCTTGACTTATTTGTTTGAGATTTAATTTGATTTTGGCGAAAATTTATTCGCTTTTATCTTGAAAATTATCTCTGACTGTGAAAGAAAGCATCGATATGCCGGTGCTAAAACTATTGTTTCTCTTGTATTATTTATTTATTTTTAAAAACCCTGTTTATTATTTGTTAGGGAATCAAAGTTGGAAGTCATTTTATTTCGACGTAAATTTCCGTTTCCCTTCTTAATAATTTATACCGTGTTTTTTTTTGTTTTTTTTAATTGAACCAGTTAAATAACAACGAGAGTGACTTTCAAGTACTTATTAACTATATTTATCTATCACCATTTGAGATAGTGCCGAAATATCATCTCTCATATGCTTAATTGAATTAAGTAAATCTGTAACCTAATATTAGTTTATAAAACCCGGTCTCAATTCTCGAATACCTCTTTTTCTTGATTCAAGTGTAAAAGAGTAAATCTAAGCAACAGTGGGCAGCGTTAAGAAAAACGAAAACCTTACCCACATAAATTGGGTTTGAATACAGTCGACGCTAAATTACAACCATGTTAATTATTTACATCTATCTCCATCCGTCCTGGGTATGACGATAAACTACATCCGCGTCCTGGGTAAGACGATAAACTACGTTCGCCAGCAAGGCCTCTGATCAGGAGGTTTTGAGGAGCGTGGAACCACCTCTTAATTGCTGGTGCTCCCAGGTCCACCCTGACCCAAGGTGGTAGCACCTGTTAGAGTCCAGGCTATGACAGTCTAAAGAGCAGTGAAAAAAACAGAAAATGAAATCGTACGGGAAACGTTAGAGAGAGCGAAGATCATCTTGAATGTAGAAAATGATCCTGGAACAATATATATATATATATATACATGAAGTATATTTTAATTCTTCGTGAGCTTCCGATCCTTAGCTATGATTAATTAATGATGAACATGTCATTTTCGTTTATGATCGATTCCTTCACGATACTTCTGCTATGCTTGGAGAGTAATTTTACATTGTTATTGCACAAAGTAGATTCCAACAGGATTATAAAAACCTCGGAGAATTCCATTGAGATATTTTTTAATCATTTCTAAGATACAACGGTTCAGAGCTTAATCTGAAAATTGGGCAATTTTGCTGTTACACGATTTGAACAATTTTGTTGTTACACCCAGGATACAGACACGGGAACAGAAATAAACTTCCATTGGAAATTACTTAACAAGCTCTTCCTTAAACGGTTACTAATGTAGTCAGATCTAACCTCTAGGGTGCTCTCCGACGGTGCCTTTTTGGCAACATAAAATATATAGTTAATATCTATGTAATAGTTAATCTCACTGTGTGTGTGTGTGTATGTTTGTTTGTATATGCGTGTGTATGTGTGTGTGTGTGTGTGTAGTTAACAGCTAACCCTCCAGATTGGTGTAAAATACTATGAAAGTGTAAAAAGAGGTTTTAATAAAAGAAATACTTTGTAAAAATTATTACCTGTAAAACATTATTGAAAAAATTATTACCGGCGATACATTTTTGGAGAAAAATGTTACCAGAAATAAAAATTATCAGCATTAAATATCCCAATAATAAATCCTAGATATTTTTCCACAGATTATAGAAACAGGTATTTAATTGTAATAAACAATAATTAAAAGAATACCGTGTGGATAGAAAGGAAAGTTTTGGTATTTGGAATTCTCAGTTAACATTACGATGGCGCGAGGCGGGAACTAAACAAAAAGTGCCATATAAGGAGAAACAATCTATAAGGAACTTTCAATAACGTTTTATTTATTTAACTTGTAGATAAGTAAAAACGTTAATATTAAAAGAGCAGTTAAAAAGAACAATATCTTAAATATGTCGAAAACACAGTCACCACCGTCCAATCCGCATTCGCCGACAATGGTCCCGCCATTTTGACGATGAGGACTTTCGCGCCAAATCGAAGCGTTTTGCTTTGTCTGGCAACGAACAAAACAATTCTAAACAAAGTATTAAAACAAATGCACGCCTGTCATGTTGAATGCTAATCGATCTGTCGGTGATGACAGTTGTTCGGCGCCTAACACCTCCTTCAGTTGGGTACGGGAAGGAGGAATGAAGACGTCGTGAATTATATGGAGCTGGTCGTGGTTTGAGTGGTGAGAGAATGTGGCGTGAAGTGGAATTACTGACGAAGAGGGAGACATTGGCTGCCATCTGTTGTGCCCGAGAGTCTTGAAATAAAACCAGTGGAACTGAAAGTCTTTCTGTTTCTTTTTTCGTCTTTATTCCTTCCCAATCTTCCCAACCCTCTCACTTTTTTCTTTTATTTCAATTCCTTCAGGTTTCTTCCAAATTTTTCTATACCTTATTCTTACATATATATATATATATATATATATATATATATATATATATATATATATATATATATATATATATATATATATAAAGAATCAATGGATTTTATTTTTATTACTTCAAACGGAGGGCACATTTTTTTATTAAGTTTTCTCAAGTGAGAAGGGCGGAATACGACATGAACAGTTTGAAAAAAAGAAAAGAAAAACAAAACGGAACATTTAACTCAAATACGATTATCCGCTAAAAACAACATTTGAAGTAATATATATATATATATATATATATATATATATATATATATATATATATATATATATATATATATGTCCCTACACACACATATCTATATATTCTAACTCTGTCTATCTCTCACTCTCTCTATATATTGTGGTTTGCTGTATATATATATATATATATATATATATATATATATATATATATATATATATATGGCAGCAATACTTCGTTTACGTTTATGCATGTTTCATTAAAAACGGCAGAGGAGTTACTACGGTTAAGTTTTTATTTAATTTTTCTTGTGTTCTAACAAGAACTTTCTTTTCTGGACAAATCGTGTGTAAAAACTGTCCAAATGTTTTCTATTTCCGAGCGCTTTCGGCCATATCTTTAGCCATTATCAAAGATGCTTCAATTTTTCAGCTTTAATTGAGTTTGTATGTTTTTGTGCGTTCTAGGGATGTTTTAGTTTCCGAACACGGTTAGCATATTGTGGCCTTGTTCGTAGTTAATATTGTTAAGAGTTGGCTTTTTATTTTTTATTATTAGAGCTTCCATTATTTTTAGTCTTTTTTTACAGGTGGACAAAATTATTATATTTGTGTTTTCTACTAGTATGTTTCTAATGGAGTCTGGTAAATTTGTGTGTGTGTTTAAATGGGTTCTAATGGAGCTATGATCAGATAGGCGTAACGTAAGGCGTCTGGATAAGCATGTAGTTGTGGAACCGATGTAATTATTTATGAGTTCGGTTTGATCAGGGACAAAGTTCCTTAAGTGGCATTTGAAATCATAGATAACGTTCGTTCTTTGTATTTTTGATTTAACTGGCGTGTTGTTATTTTTGAGGTTTGATGTCTTGAATTTTTTATAAAAAATAATTAATTTGATTTTTTTATTCGGATCAACTGGGGTAGTGTATTTCTTTATAATATGTCTAAGTGAAGATTCGTCTTGTTTGTAATTAATATGCATTTGGTTTTTGTAATAAATGTTTATGTAATTTTTGAATGTGTGTTCACTATCATTATTATTTACTTTGGGAAGAAATAGTCTAATTTGGTGGTCTATAAGGTGGTTAGAGGAGCCATTGTTGATTAGTGTTTGTTTTACATTATTAAGTTCTTTGAGGAAATTTAGTCGAGAGGATGAATTCTGGTGTGCTCTTTTTAGGAAATTTTTTATTACTGATATTTTGTACCTGAGTGGGCTTTTAAAGTTAAAGTGGCAAGAGTTTTTGCTAGTGGATTTTTTATATAATAAGGTGATAAAAGTGTTATTGCTGTATTCAACGAGGACATCTAAGAATGGGAGTTTGTTTTTTTGACTAAGTTCATAGGTAAAGTTAAGGACGGAGTTTTTTCTCAAATGTAGTCTTAAGTGTATCGATTTCTTTAATGATTTTTGCTAAAATAAAAATATCATCTTCGTAGCGGACGTATATTTTAGGTTTACAGAGCTGTGTAAATAGCGTATTTTCTACATGGGACATGTAATAGTTGGAAAAGCAAGGGCCGAGTGGATTTCTCATACTAACACCATTAGTTTGGATGTAAATGTTGCCATTATAGTCATAGAATGGAACTTTGGTTGCGCATGCGCGTGTAGAAATTTTTTTTAGTATCAATGGATTGATGAATGGTGGAGGGATAGAATTATTAGTATACACAGAATTGGGGATAATGTCAATGGTTTGATCGACGGGGACGTTTGTAAATACGTTTTCGACGTCATGTGATGCTATTATACCTTGGTTTGGTTTAGTAGTTTTTAAAATTTGGAGGAATTCGTGGGTAGATGTGATGCTGTAATTGGTGGGTAGTTATGGAGTGATGATGTCGTTCAAGAATTTTGATAGCTCGTAGATAGGTGTTGGGATCTGGGAAATAATTGGTCGTAGCTGATATCCAGGTATATGGGCTTTTATATATTTTCATATAAATATCCAGGTTGGTAGTCTCCAACGATTTTTTTCAATTTTCAGGGAACCGACTTCCGCGATGTGGGCTGTTATTAGTTTGTCGACGGAACTTTTTAAGGTCTCAGTGAAATTTCTTTTCAGTTTGGTGAATTTAGTTCGGTATATATATATATATATATATATATATATATATATATATATATATATATATATATATATATATATACACATACATACATATATATATTATGAAATGGACAAATCCGACAATTATTTTAAGACATTTTTATGTTTTTACGTTCTTTTTATAGATACATATATTTAAGTAAATGCTCTGTTTTATAATAAACAGTATTATAACATTTACCGGCCTGAATGTCCGAGAAATTTTCATAGAAAATATGCGTCCTCCGACAGGAATCGAACTTGTATTCTATACGGAACCGTCATTTAATTTAATTGATCGAGAGATTGAAGTTTTTAAGGCGCGTGAAACACATCTTAATAAGCTGTTCTTCGCAGGTCCAACTTGACCGGCGATGGTCGCACCTGTTAGCGCAAATAGTGAAACAAAAACAAAACACTATGAAAGTTGTTATATACCGTACTTATGAACACTAATAGGTATGTCCCAAACCTCATAAATACTTTGGACTCTATTGTAAGTGAGGGTAATATGATGTCTAAGTAGTTCACCATTAGCAGTGGTTTACCTACACCTCAACGTTGGCGAGTATTGCATTTTGTTGATGTTACCATTTCATTTCAAACTTCCGCTTTGGTTATTCCTCATTCAATAACCCTCTCTAGGTTACGACAGGAAACACAAAGAACTTTTAGACAAGGTAGTAAAGAAAGGCAAACAGAAAGTACAGATAATTTTAAGAAGACAGAATGCATGGTCGTCTCCGTTTTGGTTGTTCCACATTCAGTAACATTCATTTAACCGGAGCATCTTCCACAAAGTAGCAGTTCTCAAAAATAAGCAATCTGTTTTGAACTTTTTTGGAACGCAATACGAAGGGAATATGGATGATTTGAGCCTGTGTACATGGTGTGTCGTGCTTAGCTGTAAAAGTCTGAATTGATGGAACAAAGGAATATCACCCTTCTGATTAATTGCCATTAAAAAAACAACAGAGCAGTGGTACTCTTTGTTATTTTTCCTCTGAGGGAAACGGACTGGATCAGTGATAAAAATTCATCGCCTACGAGGCCATGTAAATGCTTCGAACTCTGTCAAGGCTGGAAAGTGTTCACTGAGCAGCTCCAGCCCAGATATATCAACATATCGATACTCCATTTTCGGTCTAATCTGACCCTTGAAAAGATAGAAATAAAGTGTTCAGTTCGACATTCCAACCACCTGAAGAAGGCCGGAGCGTACAACGGCCAAAACGTTGTGATAAATATGGCGACAAAGGTGAGGACAATAGTCCGAATAATGTAAATAATATATCTTCGCTTTTGTATATAAAAACGTCCAACAAATAAATCCTACATTACATTTATAAAGTCCCTTCGAGGACAAAACGCATTGGATAAGAATAGTTTTTCTCTTGTCTCTTTTTATTCATATATATATATATATATATATATATATATATATATATATATATATATATATATATATATGTATACACTATAGTTCAAAAGATTGAAGCCACCCCCAGAATTAGCATGGCATGAAATTGGCGGAAGAGTGAAAATAAAATAAAAAATAGCTCTTAGCAAACTTATAATTTGAGAAACTTTGGCAAAGAATTCCAAAAATTTGTGCTGCAGTAATCAAGGCTAAAGGAGGATATTGTGACGAGAGCAAAATCTAATCACAAAATGTTTTTTTCCTTCTAAAAAATACTCGTGTCTCACTTTGTTAACCATATATAATAATCTCTTATCTAAAATACAAAATCACTACTTCTTAATGTAGTAATATAGAGGACCAATGTAAAAAATACCAAACTTTAAACTGTAATATATATATATATATATATATATATATATATATATATATATATATATATATATATATATATATATATATATAAAATCAGTGTAGATTATCATAGATACATGGAAAAATAAATATTTCTATGTTTCGGGAGGATACCATATCTTTAATTTTAGTTTGAGCGCAATGAGAACATGACTCAAAGAAAAAAGGCCACTTGACACCGGCAGGCTTTCCTGCATATATGTTAGACGAATGACTTGTATATATATTCTTCGATTTCCTTATGCACTCACATGGAAATCTTTAGATCTGCTGATGACCCACATGCTTTGTCACAAATCTGGCACTTGTTTCTTGCAAGTCATTGTGGATGGATAACAGCTTGAAATTACATAGCAAAATGAGATCTTAAATGACTAGCAAGTCTTTCTTTGTGTACCACAGATATTGCATATATGTTCAACTTGAATATTATCTGGAACTGAGGCCATGTCCTGATTTCTAAGAGCGTGTTTCAAGATTCTATTATGAAACCTCTTTTCTTCGAACGCCTTATAACCATCATTCACCATTTTCCTCTGAACCTATCGATATTGTGTCTGTATTTCCCTGCTATCCACATCAATACCAAAAATTTTATACTGATTTTAACAATATCCTAAAAAAACTCTTCTTGGTATAGGGGTTGTTTCGGACGTTTACCACGGTCAAAGTTCAATTGACCCATTAGTAACCTAATTAAAAATGTGTATCTCTTGTTCAGACCATTCGAAGAAGCCCATGTTCAAACAATATACACGAGCGAAGAGAGCTCTGCAAGTGATACGTCATATTATGATGGCTCACGGGAATGTTTGTAGAATGTCAACAGAAGATAAACGTTGTAACCAATAATGCGTAATATATATCTCTCTTTTTACAGTCAGTCATATGAAATTATGTCTGAGATGAAAGTGCGACCAAGCAAAGTTGTGGAATTTAATTCATACATGGAGAAAGCTCACTGACATTCACCATCGTTTGCTGAATTCTTTTCGAAGATCCAACAGTGTATGTGAGCACTGTTAGTGGAGAATGTATTTCATCAGCAGCTACACTGATGAGTGCAAAAGTCTGTTTCTGCCGGCCTTGCACAGCTATGAACCTACAATAAAGAAACCCATTTTTTTCGTCACTGGCTGAATGCCAAAACAGTGGTGATGACTACGTTTTATAGTTGAATACATGCTCGGCCCAACGTGCATTCTGTATCCATTGCAGACGTGGAAATGAAGAGGAGACACTACTTTCGGAGCATCACAATTACTTAACCAATATGTTGTAAAAAAGCAATCAAATACAAAGAATAGTTTCTCACCAATGCAAAAGGACCGTACTCAGTTTCAAAATGTCTAGTTTGTGTTTGAGTGTCTGAGAACAGTGCAGAGGATTCGGAAAGAGTCTAATGGTGATTACGAAAGTGTTTCGAATGAACACTAGTGATGGCGTCATTATGTATCAATTCATATTCCTACAGGGTATCAGACTCAACACGGAGGCCGGCATCAAGTGTCTTAAGGCGGTAGTGCTCCAGCGGGTCAAGCGGATGGCTGATGTAAGACCCTATTTCTGGCAACAGGACTCTGCAACATGCCATATAAGCAGGAGGACACAGTCATGGCTGTCAGACAATTTCTGTGACCACATCACACCTTACATTTGGCTAACTCCCCGGACTGCAAACCCCTTGATTATTATGTGTGGGGCGCAGCTGACCAACAAAAGTCCTTGCAACACCAAAGATGAACTGAAGGCAAGGATTATGGCAGGATTCACTAAATTAAGCAAGGAAACCGGCCAGAAGAGTTGCAGAAGATTCCGAAGTCGTCTGGTGGCCATGTTTGAAGCCCAGGCGATTTTGATGAATAAATTTATTCTTTAGTATTTCAAGATATTTTTGTGTAATTTTGGTAAATATATCTGTTAAAATGAGATGTCAGTATTATTTTCATTTTTGCGTAATTTAGACGACAATTCATCCATCGCACCCTACACGCGCGTGCGCGCGCACACACACACATATATGATGGATTATAATATATATATATATATATATATATATATACATATATATATATACATATATATATATATATACACGTGCATATATATATATATATATATATATATACGTGCATATATATATATATATATATATATATGTACATATATATACGCATATATATATATACATACACATAAAATATACATACATACATATACATATATATATATACATATATATACGTATATACATATACATGTATATATTCATATATATGCGCATATATATACATATATATATATACATATATATATATATACATATATATATATACATATATATACGTATATACATATACATGTATATATTCATATATATACGCATATATATACATATATATATATACATATATATATATACATATATATATATACATATACATATATATACATACACACACACACACACACACACATATATATATATATATATATATATATATATATATATATATATATATATATATATATATATATATATATAGTTAAATTACGAAGAACTTGATAAACCGTATGGGTAATTCCAAGGAGGATGAAATCCTGAGAGCTCAATGTGAATCCAGAGCTAATATTTAATGAAAAACAGACCACTTTAAGGAACCATTGCAATAATTTATTTCACCAAAATCCTTTTAAAGGACTCCGGCTCATCAGGTAACACTTCCAACAAAGAAAAATTAGGTTTTTCGTTGTTGGAAGTGTTACCTGATGATCCGGAGTCCTTTAAAAGGATTTTGGTGAAATAAATTATTGCAATGATACCTTAAAGTGGTCTGTTTTTCATTAAAGATATATATATATATATATATATATATATATATATATATATATATATATATAGAGAGAGAGAGAGAGAGAGAGAGAGGGAGAGAGAGAGAGAGCGAGAGACGCTTTGTTAAAGACAACTGTTAACTTATTCCGATTAAGATTTTTGTTAATTTTTTTCATGCATTCGTCCAAGTATTTTATTTTCTTGACATAAAGGGTGTAAAAACTGTTCAAATATTTTATATATCCCGAGCGCTTTCCGCTATTCTGTTCGCCATTATCAAGTATATCCCTTTTTTTATTTTTTTTTATTTTTACTGAATATGTAGATTTTTTTTATATGTGAATCTATAATGATCGAAATGTTTTGTTTTTTTTCATTTTCCAGACATGGTTATCAAGTTGTGACTGTGTTTATACTTGATATTATTGAGTGTTGGTGTTTTTGTTTTTTTTATAGTATTAGGTTGGTGCAAAAATAATGACGTAATAATGTCATTTTTTTACGTTTACGTCAAAAAAACGACATTATTACGTCATTATTTTTGCACCAACCTAATATTAATGGTTCCATTATTTTTCACCGCTTTTAAAAGTGGGCCCGGCTCTTATCATCGCATTTTCCACAAGAATTTTTACGGATAGAGTTGTAGGATTCCGTTTGTGTTTAAAAGGTTCCTAATCGGGCTATGACATGACAGATGTTACCTGAGCCTTCTTCATAGTGATGGAGTTATGTAAAATAGTGTGAATGTCAAATGGCGTCTTGAAATTTCACTTTTCAGAATATGTATGTACGTCATAAATTTCAGACACGTGTGAAACAAGATCACGTGTTCTAACGCCATTCATTCACTCACTCACACAACTTCAAGTAGGTCTGATAGTCTAGAAGCCCCTCTGTATCTCACGTCTTCCGTTAGTATAAGTAGTGAGGTTGTATTCATCGCCAGCTTGCTAGGCCTTTTGCGTAGCTTACTGCATCTGTTATTCCTCAGCGATAACCCATCTGAGTACTAACCAGACTCAAGTTCACTTAACTTCGGTGATCAGACCGAGAGCCAGTGTTTCAACATGAGATGGTTGCACGCAGTTCAAGTGCCACTTACTGAAAAACGTTATCAACTTTTCTTCCAACTGTTCTTCCGTCTCTCTCTGTCTCTCTTTCCGTCTCTCTCGCTCTCTGTCTCTCCCTCTGTCTCTCCGTCTTTCTTTCTCCCTATCTCTCTCTCTGTCCCTCTCTCTGTCTGTCTCCCTCCCTCTCTCTCTCTGTCTCTCTCTGTCCCTCTCTCTGTCTGTCTACCTCCCTCTCTCTCTCTGTCTCTCTCTATGTCTCTCTCCCTCCCTCTCTGTCTCTCTCTCCCCCTCTCTCTCTCTCTCTCTCTATATATATATATATATATATATATATATATATATTTATATGATAAAATATAGTTTTAAAGTATGGTATATTAGCCTCTGAAATAATTTGAAATATAAGCGTTACCGCATAGCCAATACTCATAGGGTATTACAGTCGACCTTGCTAGCCATAATCCGCCATTGACCAGCATATATCATCAATAGTCGAGTCAGCAAACATGGGCTCTGAAGATAACACTAAAACATCAATTAAACTTTTGCCGTTCGGTATTGACATCGATGTTCATATATATATATATGAAGAAATATAGTTTTACGGTGTGCTATATTTATGCGATAAAGTGCTCAATATCAGAGATAGAGCGTATGTAAATATAAATATAAAAGTGAACATTGAAGTCAACACTCAGAGGCGACAGACTGTTTCCTGCTGGACGCAATCGTCAGCCCGCCTGAGGATTGCGTCTAACATGAAACTGCCTGTCACCTCTGAGTGTTGACTTCAACATATATATATATATATATATATATATATATATATATATATATATATATATGCTTGTGCGTATGTGTTTGCATATATATATATATATATATATATATATGCATCCAGTAACTTCGGAGAGGTTTTCTTTGTACACATCTTGTCACAAATAAAATAAACTGGTTCCACATTCTATAAAAACTGAACCGCTGAAATTATATATATATATATATATATATATATATATATATATATATATATATAAATTTAGGACGTTTATAAGTTGTGTTTGTTGTACTAGTCAGTGTAGATGCACAAACAGACAATCACTCGCATGAATTTTTTTATATAAATATTTGTACCATTTGAGAGGATTTTTGCAGGGCCATATGACTGCAATGGAAATTAAGTTGGCCACTTAAATATGAATTTGAAACCAGGATCTGCTTGGCCTTTAACTTTATTTAAACACGTCATTAAAACCCAAGCCTATTTGTTTATTATTTGTAGCGTGAACTTGTGTAATTGTTGTGGATTACACTTCAGTTCGCTTTTGTAATAATAAAATGAAGAAGGTGTAGCATATTTCAGCTGCTTAATTACTTTTTAGATGGTTCGGACGATACAGATATTTACACAACTCGTCCTCATCTGACGAAAATTTAAATCCGGGATCACAAGGAGTCTAGACAAGCAGATACGCCCTTCCTACTTTGAAAATCAGCAATCCTGAGAACTGACATCATGAAAATTACAGACGTAAATATTACGGCTATCAAGCAGACTCTTAGCGGAGAACGGTATGGAACCTGTCGCCAATGTCAACATTTGAGGGTCCAGAAATTAAAAAAAGGTTTGAAAATAGGGATTTGATTAGTTACACAGATAATTTGATTATAGCGGTGAAGACTATTCAGAAAGGCTAATAATGGCGAAAATGGTGCAAATTGTGCCATGAAGTCTCCAAATAGCCCTCTTCAGGTTTTCAATTCAGAGTTTTCATTATCCCATACAACCAGATAATTTATTCTGTCTAGATATTTAACTCATAGATGAGGGAAGATAGATTCATGCCTTCTTCCAAAAACTAGTGATTAAGTTATTTGATGTGTAGATTTTTTCTGAATCTCTCTCGTGACATTAGTTTTTTTTTTCTTTTTCTGACCCATCAAATGTGCTTCCAACTCACCAAACGTACGTCTAATGCACCAGTGTTCTTTGGTGGTTCCACTGATTACTTGAAGACGTGTACCGGACCAAAATTATACAATACATTGCTTGCTTCTCTGGAGAGCAGTGGATAGCAATCCATTTTCCATAACTGCTGTACTGAGATCGATCCACTTGGTTGCTCTCAAACTTGTTTCCCTTGTGTCAAGCTAATCTAACCTTTGACAATACTTTGGGAGAATTTCTGTAAAATAGTGCCTCTTTCTTCCGCTTTCTTTTCATTTCATTATATCCGTCAGAGTTAAATTCTTGGAGCCTTCTTTTTTCATTATAGGTCCCAGAATTTTCATCTTTTTCGGATTGGAAGTTTCTTTGTTGATTCCATTTTCTTACGATTTTCTCGACCGAACATCAGGAAAAAAAACGAGGATTTCGAATATTTAGTTTCAAGATAGACAAACCATTTCCAGTCAGAAAATTAATATGACTCAATTGTTCTCACCGCAATTTATATCCCAAATCTGACTAGATTATGAATATTGATTTGTTTTTTATGGATTATCAACCTTTTGCAGGTTATTTAAAGGCTGAATTTTTTTTTATGATTCCAAGAATTTTTTGGTGATAATACTGATTGAATGCCAGCAACCCTACTAATTAACTCATATCTGGGGGTAGAAGTGGAATTATACTTTTACCAAGGGTAATTGCACTTAAGTGAATATAACGAATCCAACTGAATCCAACTGAAATTGAAACTGAGCTCTCCGATTTCCAATTCCGAGTCGTTATCCATTACACCATCCACACATGCAAGCTTACAGCACCTGCTATTTCCAAGCAGTCACCCATCTAGGCACTGACCAGGATCGACGTTGCTTAACTTCAGTGATCGTACGGGAACCGATGTTTCAACGTGATATGGCCGTAAGCCTTAAATGCCAGATAGGACTGGTAGATGTGACATAGCTATTCAGTAGACTTAGTCTTATCATAAAACCTTTTACAAAATTGTTATATGATATTAGGTTGGTGCAAAAATAATGACGTAATAATGTCGTTTCCTGACGTATTTTTAACGTCAAAAGAAGACATTATTACGTCATTATTTTTGCACCAACCTAATATTGTAAGAGGGTCTAGGGAATTTACACAGGGGGAGACGCTAAATCAATTATTCTCGATACCTTTCATATTATAAGAGGGTCTGGGGAATTTATCGCTTTCAAATAATTTTTTTATCAGTTAACATCATCTCTACGGCAAACGTCATATATTCTCTAGGCATGCGACTAAACCGTGGGAGTCTTGTTCATGTTTCCTGAGGGACATTAGCGATAAGTGAACACAAACATCAGTCGTTAAAATCAAACTCGTTTTGCTCCTTGTGTTTCCGATACAAATATGCCGAGAGATACTTAAATACATTCAGCAACAGGCCGTGGACACAATGAGTGTCGAGATCAAAGATTCGTATTCGCGAAGAAGATGTGATGAAATAAAGATACAATTCGTTGATCACCTAACTAAACACATATCGCGGAATATCGTCACCAATGAAGTAAACATCATCAAGTATAGATGCGGATTTGGCTACAGAACACGCGTATAACCCAAACAGAGGTCTTTCAGAAATCGTTCTTCACTGCTGTTCAAAAGCCTAATGGTTGCGGGCGCTTCTACAACCAACACTACAGGAAACATCCAAAATATGGAGAATCGTTATATTATGTATGATCAACTGATTCATTTTCTACGGGTTATAAATCCTTTGAAGGTTATTTACAGCCAGAAATTGTTTTTAGATTTAAAGAATTTTTAAAAAAATAATAATAGTTTAGTAAAACAAGTCATACTATAGCTGAGGGAAAAAGTAGGTTCATGCCTTTCCCAAGAGCAATTGCACGTAAGTGAATATAATGAACCCAACGGGAACTAGAACTCAAGTCTCCGATTAATAATGCCGAACCATTTTCCATTACACCACACGCATATCCAAGCGTACCGCATCTGGTTTTCCTAAACAGTCACTCACCTAGGTATTGAACAGGCTCGACGTTGCTTACCTTTTGTGATCGTACGAGAACCAGTGTTTTCAACGAGATTTGGCCGGTAGCTATACCATATTTGGCGTAAGGCATTTAAACATGTTTTAAGTGTAATAATTAGCATATAATAATTATTAGTAATAAACTAAATCCAGATAAAAAAAATAAAAAATGGCCCAAAATATTTTCGAAATTTTAAATTTATAATGTTTCTGGTTCAAGCGCATGTGTAGTCGCATCAGTGTAGTTATATATATATATATATATATATATATATATATATATATATATATATATATATATATATATATATATATATATATATGTTTGTGTGTGTGTGTGCGCATGCGCGTGTGTACATGGTGTGGGTATATATTTAGACAGCAGGTATTTATCTGGACAAATCTAATTATATTCTGCCAGTTTAAATTTTTTCTTTTTCAAAATTTTGAATTATATCGCGAAAGAATTTGTCTGAAGTTTTTATTTGATCTGTTGTTTTTGATCAAATATTTTCGAAAGTATCAGTCATTATTAAGAACCATGTGATGTCATATATAGATAGATAGATAGACGGAGAGAGAAAGAGAGGGTTAGAGAGAGAGATAATGTATGTATGTATGTATGTATGTATGTATGTATGTATGTATGTACCTGAAATCAAATATTGATTTATTGTTTCTGAAAACACATATATTTTTCGCAGAAGAGATTCGGCATCTCCATCTGCTGTACGGGAATATATCGATAAAAAAAATCAACTTTTATGGACGATTTAAGGGCAAAGTAAAGATTTTTTTTCTCAGTCGAAACTCGAGGCTTGGATTTTGCACGAATCTATGAATCACTCTCTCAACTCTCTTTCCGGTCACACAACCTCTCTCTTTCTTTCCACTTATTATCTCTCTCTCCTCTCTCACTCCCTCTCTCTATCCTCTCTCACGTTATCTATCTATCTATCTATCTATCTCTCTCTCTCTCTATATATATATATATATATATATATACATCTTAGGGGTGGGGATGTTGTGTGAGAGAAAGACGGGATTAAAGATATTTAATCCTACGGCAAGGAATTATAATAAAATGGTACTTTATTAAAAGATTTTTTCGACCCATTCCTCGCCGCCACCTCTATAGAACGTGCGAATTATCTATAGAAAATAAATTCTTAGAATGTATTAAATATCCAAAATTGAAAGAACACACGCACGCACGCCCCCCCATATATATATATATATATATATATATATATATATATATATATATATATATATATATATATATATATATATATATGCATTTGTGTGTAGGTGACATTTCCGAGATCAATCGACATGTTCTTCAATTTTCTTATAGAATTTTTTCAGATTATCAATCGCATGTATTTTCTGATAAATAAAACGTAAACAAGACTTTCCCAGTTTTGTAAGTGTAAATGTCAGATTTCTTGCACATGTGCTCACTGCAAATAGCCGAGAAAAAAAGTTCAACTGATTTAAACCTAACCACTTACTTCCCTCAACATTACACATACGTATATATATATATATATATATATATATATATATATATATATATATACACGTTCATCAATTCCAACCACAACATCTATCGCTATCTATCTATCTATCTATCTATCTATATATATATATATATATATATATATATATATATATATATATATATATATATATATATACATGTGTGTGTATGTATATACATGTTAATATATTTTTATATGACAAGCATTGGCCGTCATGAAGCCTGTTGGTACCATATGGGCTGTCTTTTAGAGAAAAAGCAAAAGAATAAAAAAAAACAATGCTACAAGAATATATAAACAAAGAGAAAAAGAAAAACGTGTCGCAGATGTTACTATACAAATTAATAAGATGATAGATGGAGTGTCGTTACGTTGCATTATTATGACGTGTACTGTGTGATAGGAATACCACGGGACACAAGAAAGAAAGAAAGATTTTGTGTTGTTGTTATACCTGAGAGGAAGATGTTACTGTTTGATTGATGGGAATATAGTGGCAGAAATGGTGTCAATTTATTAATGTAGTTTTAATGATAGATATTTGGAGGATTATTAGCATTCACTTACCAATCCCTTAATTATTTTTTCTTTCTTTTCTCACTCGTTCGCTCTTTTCTCCGCTTTTTTTTTCTTTTTCTTTTCTACTATCTCTCCGTCACTTTTTTTTTCTCCCTCTCAGTTTCTTTCTTACTGTCATCTTCACTTTCTCTCTTCAGCTCTCCGTTACCATCTTTTTATATCCTTTTCTGATTTACTCAGTCTTTTTTATTCGTTCTTTCTCTTTCCGTCTGTCGATTTTCTTTTCTATCTTTCTTAGTTCCACACTCCTTTTCTTCTTTTTTTTTACGCTGCCTCTTACTATTTCTCTCTCTTCTCAGCCTCACTTTCGTTTTCTCGCTTTCATATTTCCTAACTCCTTTCTTTCTTTCTTTCTTTCTTTCTTTCTTTCTTCGCTGTTTTTCTCTTCTCTTCACCTTATTTTCCATTTCTTTTTCTTTCTCCGCTCCTATTTCTCTCCTTTTCTCTATTGCCCTTTTCTCTCTTTCGTATTTACTCTCTCATTCTCTTTCTCTCTTTTTTCGCTGCTTCTTTTTCTCTCATTTTCTCTGCTGCCTTTTCATTTCTTTCATATTTCCTTACTCCTATTCTTTCCTTCACCACCTGTTTTTTTAACGTTCTCTCTCTTTACTTTCTTTCTTCCTTTTTTATTTATTTATTTATTTATTTATTTCTCATCTCCCGGTATATCTGTCGATAGTTCAGTCGCTCGATCGATTTCATTTTGTATCTTGATAACAACATATTTATACACTGACGTGCCAAAAGTCAAAGGATACCAGTAGATAAAGGTAATGGGATGTGGCATCACCGTTCACTGTCATTGAAATATCTAGATCTATATCATTAGTGCTTGATATCTGGTAAGTCAGTTTGAATAGCAAGCAGGCTGCTTATGCTAGAGTGACGTAATTCACAATGATGTACAAAGAAATTGAAGCAACCATAAAGGTAACTGTTCTAAACTAATTTTTGGGCGCTGATTTCAGATACAAAATTCGTTTTTAATCATCTCTAGTTTTTGAGATATACATATCTGCATGTACGTATATGTATATATACATGTATATGCATTCAAGGCTGCCAGATGTGTCCTGTTTAGGGGATTGTGTTCTTTTTTTTTTTTTTTTTTTTTAAATTGAAATTTTAGGAATTCTGTTCTTTAAAAAAAAATTGCGTAATGCTCGTTTTCGGCGGCCTACGCTCGGCCCTGACGGTTAAGTTTCATTGCGATCGAATGAAATCCTCTTCAAATTCGAATGTCCGGTACTTATGGACGTAATGATGTATATGACTAATGTTTCTTTTGTTTTCCATATCTCTGCAATGGCTTCGACCTCTTCAAAACATCGTGGACGCATACACAAGGGAAATTCATTCTATTACGTGTGTGGGGATTTTACGACAGTTACACAACGTTGAATAATTAGTTCCCTCCTGAGAGCTGCCTACATTCATTAATTTGACCATAAAATTGGAAACCAAGACAAATCAGATGTGAGCCCTGTTTTTCTTTTCTCCCTTTCTTACTATTTTCATGGCAATAATGTAGTTTTTAACTTCATAGTACGAATGGTCTTTAAAGAGCCAAGAAGCCATGCCGATTATTGTCTAAGTAATATAACTGGTTTCAATGTTTCTTCTATAAGAAACTATCTCAAATATCCCAGCTTTTCCTCAGCTATGAGACCTGCTCCCGCACTCTGATGAGTTTCCTTGTCCCTATACCTTCAACACATGAAGATCTTATTCTTTCATCATATGAAGAATTGCCTTCATAAGAAAATTCTGCCAAGTCGGTCTCTTTCGAAAGACAATGTCTCTGTTTATTTAGGATCACGTGGAAGACCTAAGTGATCTTGTCCGTGATTTGTATCTATCTAAGCAGCTGTCAGAGCTCATGGCATCGCGGTTTATGCAATGGAACCTGGTCAAGTTAGATGTAAGTATCACCAGTTTCAGGACACAAAACAAGGACTTCGCCTCCTGCTTTGACATGGAAAACAGCTTGTGCTATTGATTCTCACACAATCCCTTGGTACTTTTAATAAACTCTTCCAAACAATGTCTGAAAGCTGTGCTTCTGAACAGTGTGAATACATATCTCAGAATTCCCATTGCCCACTCAGTCCATCTGAAGGAATTGTATGAAAATATAGAAGTCTTTTTGGAATCTGTCAAGTAGTAGCAGTACTAGTGAATTCTGTGTGTGGTGCCTCAAGGTCATTTGGGCTCCTTATGTGTATGCAAACGGAATTTACGAAGTACTGTTGCTTTCTCTGTCTATGGGACAGTCGGTCTGTTTCCAGGAGCTACAAAAGACTGGGGGCCTAAAAGCAATTTCGTACCTGGTGAAAACAATGTCAAAGAAAATCCCATGGTGGATATAAACAAGGTGCTTCTTTCTCCTCTTCACATCAAGCTTGAGTTAATGAGGAATTTATGGGAAGGACGTGGACAAAAAATGGTGCTGCCTTCCGAAACCTGTGCACTCTATTTCCAGGTCTCAGTTCTTCTACGCTCAAGAAAGACATCTTCGTCGGACCAGAGATCCGAAAAGTGCTGAAGAATAGAGTATCTTAAATCAAGTGAGAGCATGAGAAAGATTTCCGCCAGTCTATCATGGCTTCCTTAATAACACACAGCTAACAGATTACAGTTATTATGAAAATATGGGATAACGAATATCACTCAAAATTCAGTTTCTTCACTCCTTCCTCAATTTCTTTCCTGCCAACCCCAAAGCAGTAAGTAATGAGCATGAAGAAAGATTCCACCATGATATTACTAAAAATGGAAAGAAACTACCAAGGCAAGCGGAGTCCCAGCATGATGGCGGACTTCTGCTGGATGCTCCTGCGCGACATACTGGAGGTGAAGGAAAGGAGATCATCCAAAAAACTAACTTCTGATCGTCTGCTGTACTATGATGTGTATGTATGATATTATTCAAGTGCTTTAGTTCCATCAATGCTCCGTATCGAGGCTGGATTTTTTTCCCTGTAATATTCCTTTGTCAACGATAGAATACACATATTTATATATTGAATTTATATGCAACATAATAACAATAAGATATGTGAAAGCAAAAAAAAAAAAAAATAGAGGTGTTACAGCAAATCTGTTCAGAAATTTAAATTCAGTGCATTAAAATTATTAAAAAAAAAACCCTATTCACACGCTTGCCCCAGAGAGATGTTTTTTGTAAAGCAGTATATTCGGAATCCGAACGGAGCAAGACAGTTGATGCCAAACGGATGTGATATGAAATTTTATCTTATTTTCTGATAATGTCGAGTATGAACAACCGTATGTACAAAAATCGGATTGTTTATACACAAACACGCACACAAATAAAAATTCAAAATTCTTTTTAAAATACTGGGAATTAGTAAATTGTAATAAGCGTTTCGATGTATGATTAGTAAATAAAGTTTCTACTTAATAACAATATCACCTATTACATATCAATATGGAATTTTAAAAGATATGAAACTTTGAAAATTATTCTAATTAAAATTGTAAAAAAAAATTGTAAAAATTCATTATTCATCAAAAAGATTTTTCTTTAGACAATAGATAATATATATTATTCATAAAAGTAATTAAAAACTTTTCTAATTAAATAATGCCTTCGTTTTATTGCATTTTCAAATTTTAAAATTAAGAGCAAATTTTCTTCAAATGGGTGTCTTGTTTTACAAAAAAGAAATTGATGGTTTAAATTCTTCAAGGTGTTCTGAATTTAATTAATATAAACTTTAAACTTTACAAAATTTCTCGAGATTTCAAAAATGTAAATAAATGGTGATGGTGATGATGGTAGGGTAGAACTAATAATTTCAAAAATAATTTAATTCATTTGTGAAAGGCCTTATTTTTTAAAGTGTTCAAACTGCAGAGTCATTCTAAGAACTCTTTTAAAGATATAAATAATACGCTCGCTACTACAGTTTCACCTATTTGGATCTTCAAGTGGGTTTTATGTTATATATATATATATATATATATATATATATATATATATATATATTCTGTCTTTGTATTTCAATATGTGCAACTTTTGTCCCTGTAGTATCGTATGCAAATTAGATAGACAAGTATAAATAGAGAACAACTGGCGAACATAGGGAACAGATATACCAAGCAAATCTGGTTGCTATTCAGGACAGGGAGAACTGTAATACGACTACTACTATGCAGAGAGATATGCAAGACATAACAATGGCATCGCCGATAGGATCGTTAAATACGCCGGACGACCCAGAACACATAGAAACATGGATAAGGGCTTTTGGTGCATTGGCAAGAATGAAAAGATTAAGAGACACAAAGACCGACGTAGGAGAAAACTATAAAGACAAGAGGAAAATAATCAGGAATAGTAAAAGAAAAAACAAAGGTATACGACCTCTCCGATTCAAGGAGGTGTAGAATCATATGCAAATTAGATAGACAAGTATAAATAGAGAACAACTGGCGAAAATAGGGTGGCTATGCCTAGCAAAGCTGGTTGTCTACGACTACTAATACGCAGAGAGCTGGCGAAAACATAACAGACCCCTTTCATCACATACATAATTTACTAATGGGATTCTCTCTTCTTTGTTTCTTATAAATTTGACGCATTAATTTTCTCGAAGATCTTGAAGAAATCTCCCGTGGTGCACCTGTTCTTTGGTTTTCAACAGTTTTGAGTTTTTTTTTATACCGTGCAATGAATGAACTAATGATATTAAATGGAATATTCGGGTTGTCTTAGATTTTCCTATAACTCTGGCCTTCTTTCCAGAGCTTAACAATCAGTTCTTTTTGTGAATTTGTCAGAATGGATAAATGGGAATTATTTCTGTTTTCTATGCATATTTAGTTATTATGCATCTGTGTACAGTTAATTATATGAAAAGTATGTTTATTCATTAGTTGGAAATACAATAAATTAAAAATTTGTATGTGTACGAATATTTGTTTCCCCACGTCTATATATATATATATATATATATATATATATATATATATATATATATATATATGTATATTAGTTTGGTGCAAAAATAATGTCGTTTTCTCATATAGTCGGACGTATATTTTTCTTCATAGTGTCGGATCTATATCCATATATTTGCTTACATATATATATATATATATATATATATATATATATATATATATATATATCAGATATCGCACATTGCTGCTGGTGTTAATAAGAGATTATTTACAAAAATACAATTCACCGGCCTACCCACTCCTTTTTAAACATATTGCTTGCTTTATAATTTTTTAACTTAGATTTCGTTTTTCTTTTCTTTTTCCAACGGAAAAATATGTAGCATATAAACTTTAAGCGTCCATCATTTTTTTTATTTTCCCCCAAATCCTCCCCACCTACACACACTATATTTTTAATTTTCACCCCAATAATATATTAAGTTTATATTAACTTTGGGCTTAGAATCTGCGTCTAATTTAGGGTTCCTACCATGAGACCAAAGTATTTTTTAAATCACAATTGTCTTAATTGGTTCATTTACAATTTGTGCCGAATGATTTGGGAAACCATGAATCTTTAAGTTGCACTACAAAGGTAGATACATTTGTATTTATTAATATATATATATATATATATATATATATATATATATATATATATATATATATATATATATGCAGTGTAAATTTTTGCAACGCATGTCTGTAAAATTACAAGTTATTTCGTTTTTTGCATCCCTCCACACACGTACATATATATTTATTACTTCAAACGTTATTATAGGGGATACTCGTATTTTAAATAGACGCCGCATTCTTTTTATATTCTTAACAGTGTGCATTACGTTTATCGGCCTGCGTATTCGAGAAATCTTAATAAAAACGTCTTAATACACACACACACACACACATATATATATATATATATATTTATATATATATATATATATATATATATATATATATATATATATATATATATATATATTACGTATGACTTTCTATTTATTTCCATGGAGACCATAATAGATACAGAGAGAAAAATCATATCTTTGGCGACAGCAAATTTTTACCTACAGAACAATATTTTCTCAAATAGTCACCACTTTTGGCAATACATTTTCAATGAGCTCTTCATTTTGTGGCAGTTATGAAGAGCATCTCGGAACGTGACATATCACTGTCGTCAGTGCTTAAAGGCATTGTTCACTGCGCAACTGCGCAACTGTGCTTACAAACACTATTTGGTCTCTGTAATGTTTCAGTAAGCGTTAATGAATTTCAATGGATGCAATTTGTTTTTACCCGTAAGAATTCAGTGACACGCGTCTATTTTGTATGCATTTTCAAGTCAGGCATGTCATATTCGATAGAAAAAACAATGTTAATCTTTTAACACAGTTCTTATACCGTAATGAAATTTTTTACTCAGCAAAATTATAGAAAAAATCTATGGTAGAGACAAGGCAGTTTGCTCTAAAAATGTAACTTTACCTGAAAAGCAGTAATTTATTAGTTTCATACTTACTAGTTTTTTTGTTTTTACTTCGGTTACAAAGACTCTCTGATGTAAGTTATTTTTTATAGTTTTGTTTTGTCTATTTTTTATCAGAGACTTTCCTTCAAAACATTTTTACCTCGGTTCTATTTTTATAAAAATAAAAAAAAATACCAAAGTCATATTATATTTCATTTAATATTTCTAGTTATGATATTATTCTTAACAACAAATATATTGATGAAAATATACAATTTTTATGTGTAATTTGTCGGCTTTTTTTCTAAAATATATTTAAAAATGTATATTGGATTTTAGTTTAGTTTACCATTAAAAACATAAAACAGAAGAAAATTTCATATTTTTTTACTACAAAATTAACGAAAAATATATTTATCAATAATATTTTTAATTATACAATTGTTCCCAAAATTTTTGAAATAGAAACATTCTCAAATAGATTTGCAGTTGCACCATGAGTACGCCAGTAGTATAGAACAACATTGGATTATATAAATCTTTTTGATAATATATTAATCTTCCCAAAAAGTCAGTTTTATTATGTGAAAAAGGTTTTTGTTCTTCATATCTCTTTTCTTTTTAAATAAAAAGTAACGCTTTTGAAATAAAACAACTTAATTTGATTTTCTGTTTAGACGCGCAACGTTATTGAATTTTTTTTGCGTGCTTGTCTTCCTTTCCAGACTTCCTTTCACTTCCGGTAAGACTACTAGATTCAAGAAGATTTAAACGCGACTCTAAAATTTCACACGCGATCATGAAGACGCTGTTGTTCTCTTGCATTTTCTCACGTACACATCCTCCATTACAAACCGGATTTAAATTATTTTTCCCGATCGTTTCTTTAATCTGAGTAAAATATACGACCGATCTTTCTAGCTTAAGCCCCACAATGCACCAACCCAACTAACTTTCTGAATAAACGCCTGATTATAACAGCCGAAACCGGTCGATAACGTCAATCGTTGTCGTTACCGAGATGACTCCGAAGGACATTTCATGATCGTATTTAAGAAGAGTAAAAGAATGGCTATAACATTAAAAATAAGACGTAAGGAATTTCATTATTCGAAAGGTTTGGAAACTATAAAAAAAATGTTTAAATTCTTCTCACTTTAATTTTTTTATGATGTCTACATCTCTAGGCCTGCTTTTCCAAACCTTTTGAATTGCGAAGCATTTTTTGTTTAAAAATATTTGTTGTGAACGATATAATTTAATTTAAACAACCCAAAATAATTTAAATAAAAAATAGCACGAAGTTTCAGTTGAAACGCAAATAAGTGGGATTTAAAAATGTTGAAATCTGCATAGCAGAAAATAGGCTCTTTGATTTATAAAAGTGGAAATTATTCAGACATTTTAACACCTATACTTCAATAAATCTTTGTCTATAAAAGGCAGGATGTGTGTGTGTGTGTGTGTGTGTGTGTATGTAACGAACGCACGGCCGCAATTTTTGACGGATTTGCACCAAAATTTACATGCACATGCTCCAAGTTAGCAGGAAGCCCAAGACCGACTTTGCATTTCCCAACTCCCATCGATAGTGGAAATAATCGATTTTTTTCATGCTTCTACGGCAGTTTTCATGTAGTTCGCGGCCATTTTTTACTGGCCAGAGTGAGAGCCTATAGCTGGCTGCCACGAATAGGCAGGAAGATTCTATTGGCCAGCGTGAGAGACAACATCTGACTGACACGAATGTTAACTAGCATGCAAAAAAAAATCGATAGCTGCATTCGTCACAAGTGGGAAAAATTTAGATCTGCATGTTATGAAGCAGATAGTAGACAGGCCAGGCGGTGCTGATCCAGAGAGACCCTAAATTGTTTAATTGATCCAATCTTTCTTATGGAATCTTGGAATTAAAATAATCTTGAAGGACCACTCTTCCAGTTCCTTTTATACTAATTCACTTGTCCCCCAAGGCTCTATCATTTGTCCTACTTTGTTTTTGATTTTCATTAATGACCTTTCCGATGGTATCAACTCTTAACTTGGTATCTACAATGCTGATACAGCTATTTACTCCTGTCTCGATATTACGTTTGATCAGTTTGATAAGGTCAAAATGGCAATTGATATCCATAATGACCTTCAGTCTGTTGTCAACTGGGGTAAAGAATGACGTGTTAATTTTAACACCTCCAAAACTAAACTGCTCATCTGAGAGATTCCTCTCTGCCTTCTATCGGCATAACTGATGCTTAGCTCCAGGTGAGTGACTCGCTGCACCTTTTGGGGCTAACGTTCTTGGATGACATGAAATGGAAAGATTATATTGAACCCATTTCTATGATCGTTAATTCACTGCATCATGCAAGACGATTATTCTCTTCAGAGTCAATTTTTCGTATCTATGTCTACCCTCCCTCTATGCTTAGACTATCGCTGCTACATATGGTTCGGTGCTCCTGCCATTCATCTAGAACTACTTGATAAAATCCAAGGAAGAATCAGCAATATTATTGGTCCTGTTCTGGCTTCTCGCCTGCAGTTTATTTCCAACCACCATAAGGTGGTGCCTTTTCTATAAATACTTTCATGGTAATTCTTCGTATGAGATCTTCGCTATGGTGGCTAAACCCTTTGGTTTTAAGCGCAGGACTAGACTGCCGACGACGTCACACCAACTTACACTTGAGCTGGCTAGATGTAACCGTAAATTCTATGCTAACAGTTCCTTTTCTTTCACTTCTTACTTGTGGAACTCACTTCCCAGGCAACTTTAATCTGAAAAAAATCGAAATAAAATGTTAAATGCTATCTATTGTCTACCTGATTGCACTTTACTATGTTCCTGCTCCCTAGGAATTGTTCCTTGTGTCTGAGTGGTTTTACTGCCTTTGCTTGCGGTGAGTCGATTAAAAAAAAAAGACGTTTGCTAAGATCGGGATTTCAAACAGTTTTACGAGCGATTTCAATTGTCAGTCGATATTTGACTCTATAGTGACTCTGCCAACAAGAATGAAAAAAACTAAACGAAAATTTTTTGTAAGTTATGGAAAGAAGAAAAATTGGCAGTTTTAGTGTTCTCAGAATTTTTTTTGAATTAAAAAGAAATATTAGGTTAGTGCAAAAATAATGACGTAATAAAGTCGTTTTTTGACGTTAAAAAATACGTCAAAAAACGACATTATTACGTCATTATTTTTGCACCAACCTAATATTATCAGGATGCGTAGATACCCAGAAGAATATATTGACAAACGTGGCACCTAGTTAAGCTTCAAAGTTGGGTATCAGTATATATATATATATATATATATATATATATGTATATTCGTAAGATACTTGTTGACAACACAAATATAATAGCATCATCTACATGCAAAAAGAGGCTGAAAATAATGGAAACCTTATTAATAAAAACAAACAAACCAACACTTAATAATATTAACTTTGAACATGGACACAATATCTTGATCGTGTTTTGAAAAATGAAAACATTTTATGAAACATAGACAGTTTAACAGTTAAAATATTTAATCTTTGAAAATGGCTAAATGTATAGCGGAAAGCGCTCGGATAAAAAGAACATTCGGACAGTTTTTATATAATTTATCATCCGAAAAGAAAAAAATTATTAGGTCGCATAAGAAATTGTATAAAAAAATAAATCAAAGCACCTTGTCAGTCGTATTCAATGAAATGTGAATGAAAGAAGGATTGCTGCCTAAGTATACATACATACACACACACACATACACACACACACACACACACGCACATATATATATATATATATATATATATATATATATAGTCGTGGACTCCATACAGGTACCATATTCGCCAGATGGATGTATTCCATAAGTGCTGTTTGCGTGCCATCTGTGGAGTTAGCATTCAAGACAGGACATTCAATGTAGACCTGTTTAACAGGTGTAATATTGGAGGAATTGTGACTTTCCTCATACAGCCTCAGTTGCGGTGGTCATGTCTTGAGAATGTTAGTATCCCCAAAATTCTTATGTACAGCAAGTTAGATCAGGGCTACAGGAATATAGGGCGCTCATGGCTTAGATACAAAGACAAGCTGAAGAGCAACATGTCAGCTGTCAATATACCTCATAACACCCTCGAGGGTTTTGCCTTGGAGCGGGTAGAGTGGAGATCAATGTGTTTTAGTGGACTCAGCAGTTTTCAATCAGCTAGTCTGAATCAAGAGCAAGATCTAAAAGGTCAGCTAATGTAATTGTGACTTCATCACACAATCATCACTCTTGCTCCATGAGCGGCCTACTTTGCAAATTATTAGCGGGGCTTAAATGCCACTTAAGATTATCGCACAAAATTCATAACTGAATCAATTGGTTTAATTATCAGTTCACCTTTTCTTAGGTTCACACTCCTCCACGGTCTTTAGAGAAGACCCAGAGGTTTATCTCTTGTTTCCTGATTAGGATCGGCATTCCGGTTCTTTCTAAAGAGTTTTCCTTCTCTTTCAATTCCACTCGTCCTTTGTGACTTGGTAGCAATATCAACTTCTGGTACCTATTATTCTGTTATCGGCTACCTCGAGGGACTCTTAGACCTTGCTCTGGGTGAACATCATTGTGAAAAAAAAAAACTGTCGTCGATTTTCTTTTTACGGAACCAATCGTCATTACATATATATATATATATATATATATATATATATATATATATATATATATATATATATATATAATATTAGTGGTAAATATACACATACATAAGTATATATACATAGGTGCATACACATACATGTCTATTTTTTTTAATAAGAAATTCCAAGAGGTAGAACTCGATGTCCAGGATAGAGTAAGGATATAATAAAAAGGCTTAAACACTAATATTCCATGGTCATAATTTATTCCATTGGAATCATGACCATGGAATATTAGTGTTTAAGTCTTTTTATTATATATATATATATATATGTATATATATATATATATATATATATATATATATATATATATATATATATATATATATATATATGTATGTATTGAACCAAATTGTAATTAGTAGAGATTATTCCATATAGGACATTTAGCCCAAATGAGAGCTCAATATATGATACAGAGAAAATTATAATATTAATTAGGAAAATACCACAAAAATCCATCGTCAGTAATAAATGAATTTCGATGAATATAAGTATAATTATCTCATCAAACCGACAACATTTTATGAAAAAAAATACTTTTATTCATAAAATGTATTCAATCTGATAAGATGTCAATCAGTTATGCGCCTGACTAGGCGATCACGTATCTTTCGATAGATTTTTTCCGCCTGTAGGTTGCCATTTTTTTCTGCAGTAGATCATTTTCCATCCAAGGCTATAGAACCCGGTCTGTCTTGCTATTTACCCATAGCTCGGGGTGCAGAAGAGTCATACCTTTCCCAAGCAGGTAAGGGAAAGTAAAGGATTCGACTCAATTCGAACTCGGCTCTCCGATTCCTCAATCTGAGCCATTACTTCGCAGTGATGAAAAGAGTATACTTATAATCATCGAAATAAATTTATTACTGACGATGTATTTTTAAGGTCTTTTCCTAAGTATATATATATATATATATATATATATATATATATATATATATATATATATATATATATATATATATATATATTATAACGTAATTATACGGTATGATGTATTTGTGGGTTAATATGTAAATAAAAACGTGGACATTGAAGTCAACACCAAACGGCAAAAGTCTGTTTCATATCGAAACGTAATTGTCAGGCCTCACTGCGTTTAACGATGAAACAGACCGGTACCCACCCCATATATATATATATATATATATATATATATATATATATATATGGATGGATGGATGGATGGGCGTGTCGAGTAATTGATTGCTGCTCACACAGAGTAATCGGAGATTCCGAATACCAGTCGAGTTTGTTACATTCTCTTAAAAGACAAAAATCAAAAACACCCGTTATGTCTTCGTGGGCGGTAGAGGGGTAAATGAAGAGTTAAATATTGAGAAATAGATTATTGATAAGAAATACATTAAAGTCTCATAAGTTTATCTAGCGATTTGAACATTATTATACCAACTCGTCAGTGGTAATAAAAATCAATTGTATTAACAAAAGGAAAAATGAACGATTTCAGCTCAGTTTATGTTACTGAATAACGTCTTTCAGAAAGGACAAAGTTAAAATTGACGTCGAAAATTAACTGTTTTTTTATGTAAATTATTTATAAACTAGATTATCTGTTAATACATTCCACTGATTTATCGTATTTTTATTTATAATCTGGCATTATTTCTAATTATTATAAACGTTTTACTTAGTGGAAAGTCTTATTGACTTTATTAACGACTGCCGAATGTCCAGACTAGTAAGCATCAATTTCGCTATTTAAAAGACCAAAACAAAGAATACGATGTCTACACACCCACTTGCATCGAATATATATATATATATATATATATATATATATATATATATATATATATATATATATATATTTAAAGTACCATTATAATAATTTATTTCACCAGAGTCAGCTGATGATCCGGCGTCCTTTAAAAGGACTCTGGTGAAATAAATTATTATAATGGTACCTTAAAGTGGTGTGGTTTTCTTTTAAATATTTGCTCTTCACTTACATTGAGCTCACAGGATTTCATCCTCCTTGGGATTACCATACCGATTCTTCATACTTAAATATATATATATATATATATATATATATATATATATATATATATATATGTGTCTGTGTGTGTGTGTGTGTGATTCGCAAACAGTACTGTTTCGCTGTATCACAGCACCGAATGCCTCAAGCACAAAGCTTCTACCACTGAGCTATCTTCACTCGACAGAATGTGTCTGCCAAATCTTGCGTATTGTTTTTACAAACGTAAACAAACGACAAGTAGCCATAGTGCTCCATTCATTTTACTGAGGAGCTTCGGATATATATATATATATATATATATATATATATATATATATATATATATATAGTCAAACCTAGAGAGCCAGACATACCTCCAAGGTTCCAAGTAAGCGGATTATCAGGGAAAGACAAGTGTAGTTACCTATATATAGTTACCTATATATATATATATATATATATATATATATAATTAGTTATTTAAAAATATGATTCCAACACGCTACATAAGAGTTCTCATGTTTCAAAACAAGAGCCGAAAACTTCAATATAATTATTTGAATTAAATTGAATTAAAGTAAGCTCTGTTCCATCTTAACTTTGAATTATTTACCTAACCAGTTCTTTTCCTATTTTCTATATATTTTCATATATATATATATATATATATATATATATATATATATATATATATATATATATATATATATAAAACTTTTCACCTCAAGCATGGCGGAGGGGGTCACTAGCACGCAAGGAGTTACAAAAAGTGGAAGCAAGTGTAAAGGGGTGTGAAAAAGGAAAGGATAAAGAAAAAGACGTAGAACTGATCAAGGCATCTGGAGATGCCGATTGACATTGCATTTAAATAGTTGAAGATTATAACTATCAGGGAAGCAAGTAAGAAGAAGTGAGTTCCACAGACAGAAAGTGCGTGATATGAAGGCATTGGAGTAGAAGAGACGGCTACATTTAACCGTTTCGACAGTGAAAGGTTGGGACTTAGGTGCCGACCTGGTGGCACGTTTAAATTCATGCAGTTTGGGAACTAGCAAAAATAGCTCGTCGGAGCCGTTACCGTGAAAATATTTATAGAAACAACAGAGGGAGGCGACGGCTCGTCTGTCAGTGAGTGACGGCATGTCTGCGAGAGAGTGACTTTAAACGAGATGCCAGATCAGGGCCAATCACATTGAATATCCGTCTCTGAATTTTGTCGATGAACTTAAGACGAACAGCGAGTTCTCTAGGCCATAAATAAGAGCAATGTTCCATGCAAGGGCGAATGATTGATTTATAGATTTGAAGGATGGACTCGAGCAAGAAAAATGTTCTGTCGTGACACAGAGAACTAACGTTGCGATAGATGAAGCTATCGATTCAATGGAATTATTCCATCTCAGGTCTGCGGACAGTGTGAAACCATGCAGTCGCAGAGAGATGTTCTCGTGGAGTTGAGCGTTAGACATTTTAATGGGAAGCAGTGAGGGTTCTCTGTGGTGGCTAATAGAGAGCAGCTTTGCTTTTGAGGCATTAAAGTTAACCAGCCATTTCCTGCCCCAGACAACAAACGAATGGGCGTCCTTTTCGAGACAAACAACCAGATTAGTTTTGTCAGCGATACCAGATTTGCTATTGAGGCAGGAGTAAATAGTTTGGTTTGATTTGTTTTTTTTTACAGCATATAAACCTCAATGGGTTATTTGATGCCGACAAGATTTTTATTGCTGGCAATATTTTTTCCAGAAATGTATTGCTGGTGATAATTTTTTTTTAAAGTATTTCTGATATGAAAACCTATTTTTAC